>JAAWXA010000005.1:19408054-19638066 GCA_038090715.1 Florisuga fusca
CCCCAAAAAAAAAGGGAAAAATAGATAATTTTAGGTTAATATAGATATATTTTCCATTTTTTCTCTGAATTGAACATATGAGAAGAAAGCTCAAAAGAAAACACATTGCTAATTGGAGGTTGATTTTGCTCTTTTTCATTTTAGAGTGAAATTTTCAGTGTAAAGTTAGTTTCTGAACAAACAGCAAGTCTATATCAGGGATGCCTCTGAATGACTTTTCAGAAAAAGTCCAATCATATCAGTGTAGTGTTCCTTCTTCAAGGAAGAACCTCACAAAATTAATAGATCTGTGTGAATATAGCTTCCACTGTAATGACTAACTGTGATTTTGCAATTATATTGCAGTATACAGTGTACCTATACCAGCAAAGTCTGCATATGTTACTTCTTAAATACTTTGAAATTGTTTACATATGCCAGAATTTCTGTCACCTCCAATTTCTTGCAGTTGAAAATTTTCAGAAAATCCCTATATAAAGTTTTGTTCAGTCCAAAACTCCATTTTAAACTTAAAACATTCCATCAGAATATGTATGTATTTTCCATGTTTGTGAAGAGTCTAAGCTTTTAACCTACCTCTTCTTGAAGAATATGATTTACAGAGGTTTTCTTTCTTTATTTTATTTCATGATACCCATACATAAAAATAATAGGAGAAGCAGCAATATCAGCAGTAGACATGTCTCAGTCCAAAAGCAAAAAGTAAAGCAGGTAACGAGCAAGTTCCTGCATTAGCTCAGTATAATTGGAATTGTTTGATTCTATCCCACAGTGTGCACTGTGTACAAGATCCTGATAGACTTAAATCAATATATTTTTACTTGGTAGGGTTATTTATCCATCTTTAAGGCATCATAGTACTGTCAAGGACAAGTAGATGTGTGAAAAATTTCAGAGAACCACTCTTTTAGAACTATGTGCTCTACATAATTGTCATAAAGTTTAAAACATAATAAACCAAATATCAGATTCATTAATGAAGCAACATGCAATTGTTGCTAAATATGTAATAAAATTAATTACTGTTACTTAGCAAATAGTGTAGGCTAAAATTATTCGATTTAAAGTGAGAAGAGTGAGAGCTGAAAAAATACTCTAGAACTGAAAGGTTTGTATGTATGTCAAGAGAAGAGCAGATGTATTCACCTGCCACTGAGAACTCTCAGCTACTTGAAGTAAAGGACAGCATTATTAATACCTGCTTCACACTCTAGACAGGACCACACTAAATACAATTATCTCAAAATGGTAATAAATATATTACTGACAGCTGATTAAGTTCTTATTAACTTTATCTGTAACCATCACATGATGTAGAAAATGAAGTAGAAAATGAAGTAGAATCAAGGAGGCAAATGCGTGTTATTAGTCACTGTCTCATATTTTTCTGTAATAATAGCTTGAAATGTTTTAGGAGTAATGCCACCTTCAAAGTATTAAAGATAGAGCTGTTTACATAGGCGTCTAATAGTTTATGAAACCAATATAAGTTAAATGTTCTGTGTTGGTCTGCTGAATTGACTGTGACCATCACTGAAATATTCCATCCTCCTGATGTTTGTTCTTTAGAAGAAAGCAACAAATGTTATTAATTGATTACAGACTGTGAGAGTAACTGAACAAGTATCCTTTATTAAAAGGTCTTAAATGTAAATGACAGTTCCACCTAGCCACTCCCTCCTCATTTAATGTTCTTCTGGATTACTGACAGAGTGAAATCATAGGCAATCTCAGGGGAGGGAGGCTAGAGAGTTAATACACAAATGGATTTTTTCCTCTAGTAACCAAAACACCATTGAAAGTTAACCAGCCAAAAGGTGTTCTGGGGCAATGGCATACTTCAGCAAACCAAAAGAGTAGATAAGGACAGTTTTTTCTGTTCTCTCACCAATTCTGTAAAAAATTATTTTCAATGGAGAGATGGAGACATTGTTCAGAAAAGTGTAGTCTACAATAGAGACTAACAGTTTTCCTAATATTAAAAAAAATATAGAGGTACAACATCTTTATACAAAACTGCTCCTGATCTTTCAGAAAATGAAACGACCCCTATTTTATATCATTAAGGTGTGTATCAAATATTATTTCTAGTTGTTAAGAAGAGAGATTGTGGCGAATATTGCAAGTGACATTTTCAGAAGAAATAATCCCATTTCTTTTCAGTTAAGTTTTTGAAACTTAACTTCTGTGGCTATACCAAACTATCTGAAAGCATTCTGTGACACATGCTGCATATATAATTTACTGAGGACAATTCCACTGAAAAGAAGCTAGGAAGAGTTGGCCCTTTACATCCCTGTAGATTTAAGTTATATATACATGCATGTGAGATGTGAGCAGGTTTCACACACAATTACATGATCTGTACTTGAAACAGTCCCATCATTATTGAATCTATGTACCTATACAGTATTATTGACTTGTGTTTGATATCATAGACCATGTTGAAGCTCTTTTTTTTCTTCCCATGAGCCCCTTGCATTTCCTGCCATCCCTATGTTTCTTGCACAGTGTCTATGTAAAGCCAAGCCTCTCTAGCTACCTCACTACTCAGGAGTCACAGACATCTTATTTAACTCTGTGACCAGAGAAATCAGTTTGCAAGTAGTCCTGAATGGGAACTGTGGGCACCCATACAAATTACAAGTGTACAATATAATTTTCTGCAACAAGAAACAGTTACAGGAATAGCCTAAGTCATGTTATATCAGACCAAAGGAACAGTTATCCCAATTTTGTGTACTTGACATAACAAACAGCAGATATCTAGTGAACCCTGCAAAGGCACTCCTTAAAATACAAAATGGTAGTCAGGGAGTCCATGTAGAGAAGTATTATTCTTTTATGTCAGTGAATTTTTCCCTTGATGTATGTGACATTCAGTTTTTTACAGTGGTGCATCTCTAATGTCCTGTGGCAGAGAATTCCACAGATAGCTGTACCTGAAGAAGTATTTTTATTTGTTTAGAACTTGACACATACTTGTCTTGTCTGATGTCCTCTACATCTTGTATTAGAAGAGACAGTAAGCAATCTTTCCCTATTTACCTTCTCCCTGACACTCATGACATTCTGCCATACCCACCTTACATCATTTCTCTTCCAGGCCAGACTACTCTATTTAATCATCCTTCTTACAGAAGCCATGTCATACCTTTGATCATCCTTGTTGCCCTTAGTGTAACTTTTCTTGTTGTAATATTTTTTTCCTATACGAAGGGACCAGAATATTTCAAAACTATCTAAGATTTGTGCTCATTTTTATCCTAGAAGGTCAGAAGATTTTAGTTCTATCATCCTTTAGGAGGGATTAGCTTTCTATCCACTGGTATACCAAGCCTATCACTCTACTGTGAGATACAAAAAGTTCTCAAATCAGATGCTGTCTTATCAAAGACTTTATTTGTCAGGGAGCAGAACAACTCCCCAGGTTGCTTTCTAAAAACCCTCAAGTGTTTCAATGTCTATCTGCATTACTGCCTTGCTTCCTTTAACAGGTTTAAATCACCTGGTTTCTTGGACCTTGCTTCATCAGGGATTCATTGTTAGAAGTTAATGACCAATGGCTGCAGCTTCCTATTATCTTAACCAAGGCATTTCCCTCAGGTATATTGTTGCAATCCCAAAGGGCCATTCCATAAAGTTAAGAAAACAAGGTGCATAAATCTCATCTATTCACTTAGGTAATCTCTTTGGTTTTTTTTTCCTGTATAAATATTTGAAAATTACAAAAAAAAAGGTCTCACATTATGAGCATGAAATATTGTCTGTGCGTTCCACATCAGTGACTTTAAGAGGCTTCCTTAGCAAAACTCATTCAGAATTCACTTTTTGGGATAAAATTGTGATCTTCCCAAAAGGTTAATATACGAAGGGCTCGATTCTGTAAGAGGTACAGGATGCACACACAGTCTTGAAGATACAAAAATGCTGTACTTCAGAACACAAGCTATTTTCTAGAAAGAGCCAGAAAAATTCAGCCGTATCACCCAGGATGATGGTCTACATTTCCATCACTGCTTTCAAGTAAGCTAACTTCAGAGTACGACAGACACAGTGACACTACCCCAAACCTTCCCCAGAGCTGGGGCTATAACTGGCTCATTTGCACAATGCTAATTCCTGTGTACCTGTGTCTCTATGAGCTTGTCCTGGGATAGCCACAACCCTCCACAAACAAGCTGTGCAATCACAATTCAAGAATTTTTGCCTACACAGTACCTGTACCCTGCTGAGAGGGCAAATAATAGCAAACACAATGGATTAATAATGTAGTGCAACATTCTGTGCATAATAACTACATAGAAATGTTCACAAGAGAATGACAAAATCATAATTAAGGGGAGAGAAGACAATGGCTCCAGTGACACATTGCATCTATTTTTGGAAAATAAATTTCTGTCTGGTAAAAGCACAATTCCAAATTCGTAGAATCATATTATCATAGAATTAGCCGGGTTGGAAGGGACCTCAGAGATCATCAATCCAACCCTTGACCCACCGTTGTGGTTACCAGACCATGGCACTGAGTGCCACATCCAGTCTCTTTTTAAATGTCTCCAGGGTCAGAGAATCCACTACTTCCCTGGGCAGCCCATTCCAATGCCTGATCACCCTCTCCAGAAAGAAATTCTTTCTAATATCTAACCTAAATTTCCCCTGGCACAACTTAAGACTGTGTCCTCTTGTCTTGTTGAAAGTCATCTGGGAAAAGAGACCAACTCCCACCTGGCTACACCCTCCTTTCAGGGAGTTGTAGAGAGTGATGAGGTCTCCCCTGAGCCTTCTCTTCTCCAGGCTGAACAGCCCCAGCTCTCTCAGCCTCTCTTCATAGGGTCTGTGCTCGAGTCCCTTCACCAGTCTGGTTGCCCTCCTTTGGACCTGTTCCAGGACCAGGATTCAATCAGAATCAAAAAAAATGCTAAGGAAGAGTCTTCCTTTGAAAAGTAGATTTAGGATACATATCATTCTATACCTGAGTGACTATCTGTTTTTCAATTCATATTGTTTCTACTGATTTGAGCAACCTATTGTACTGGATGTTTGGAACTGGGTTAAGGTCCCTTCCAACCCAAACCATTTGATGATTCTGTGGTCTCCTTGCAGTTTTGCTATTACCTTTCTTGCACAAGGAAGGAGCCAGCAACTGTAACATGCAGAACAGCCTCAAAAAATGCTGATATGGAACCCTTGGTGCGATTGTGGTACTGAGCCAGTTGTGTGCAGCAGAACAAGGCATGAGTAAGCAGAGGTTCCCTTTCAGCCACAAGGGTTTGGTTATTCCACAGGAAATAATAATTATTTTTAATATTCTTATGTTGGATATACTTTTCTCTGAAACAAAAAAATATTACTACTACTAATAATAATGTATTAAATTAATATAATGCAATATTTCATCACTTGGATTGAAGATACAGTCTTAGTTATATAATTTCTTTTTATGATGTATTTGGAGTAACCTTAAATGCTTAGACAAAGCTTTTAAGGAAACTTAAATTACACATTAATTCCAGTTTTCACATGGAATTTATACTTTTCACCTGTTTTTCTCACCTTTCTTGTTGACAGTTAGTAATATACCCTGGGATTTTATTTTTACACATGTATAATTGCTGGCAAGGACTCGAAGATAAATATTAAGTGTAATATATGTTATTTTTTGTAAAGAATATACACACCCAATATTAATTACTTTGTAAGAGCAACTCTCACTTATGATATATTTGAAATTATAGAAATACACAAGACATTTTATTGGATCAAGGATCAGTGTTGGGACCAGTTCTGTTTAAAATCTTAGCTGGCGACATGGACAGTGGCGTTCAGTGCACCCTCAGCGAGTTCACTGCTGACCCCAAGCTGTGTGGTGCAGCTGACATGAGGCAGGGAAGGGATGCCATCCAGGGGGACCTTGACAGGCTGGAGAGTTGGGCCCATGCCAACCTCATGAAGTTCAACAGGACCAAAAGGAAGGTCCTGCATCTGGGTCAAGGCAATCCCAAGCACTGATACAGGCTGGGCAGTGACTGGCTTGAGAGTAGCCTTGAGGAAAAGGACTTGGGAGTGCTGGTGGATGAGAAGTTCAACATGAGCCATCAACGTACACTTGCAGCACAGAAAACTAACTGAATACTTGGCTGCATCAAGAGAAGTGTGGCCAGCAGGTCGAGGGACGTGATTCTCCCCCTCTGCTCTGCTCTCCTGAGACCCCACCTGGAGTACTGTGTCCAGTTCTGGAGCCCCTGTTACAAGTAAGACAGGGACGTGCTGGAGCGTGTTCAGAAATGGGTTACAAGGATGATCAGAGGGCTGGAGCACCTCTTCTATGAGGACAGACTGAGTTGGGGTTATTCAGTCTAGAGAGGAGAAGGCTCTGAGGAGACCTTATTGTAGCCTTCCAGTACCTGAAGGGGGCCTACAAGAAAGCTGGTGAGGGACTTTTTAGGATATTAGGTAGTGATAGGACTAGGAGGAATGGATACAAACTAGAGGAGAGTAGATTTAGAATGGAAATTAGGAAGAAGTTCTTCACCATGAGGGTGGTGAGACGCTGGAACAGGTTGCCCAGAGAGGTGGTGGTAGCCACATCTCTGGAAAATTTTAAGTCCAGGCTGGACAGGGCTCTGAGCAACCTGATCTAGTGGGAAGTGTCACTGCCCGTGGCAGGGGGGTTGGAACTAGATGATCTTAAAGGTCCCTTCCAACCCTGAGAATTCTGACTCTATGATTGTTAGGGCTTAACAATCTGAAACATATTTAAGTACTAAGATTACATGGGACCTTTTTAAATGCAGAGCTAAGTGGTGTGACTAAAATGTTCCCTGTACACTACCTGTTCAGGGAAATGAACTTTGGGTAGAAATGCAATTATGATCTTGTTCACTGTTACATTGTGGGTGTACTTCCAGAATTTTTCTGAAAGTTGTACTTCAAACTCAGCTGTAGATGCACATTTATGAAACAAAGTTTCTCCATGAAAACATTTTCAGAAGCAACATGCTGTCATTTATAATTTTTTTCCCTGTTTGAATGGTTTTGCAAAGCTGATGTCCTGAAACTCAAGTCCAAAGTTAATTATACACTGTAATAAAACCTCTCCAAAGGTTGTTGTATAACTGAGAAATCTGTTTATGCTCTCAGCACACTCCCAGCACTCCTATGTTCGACTGCCTGTCTATTCACATCTGAACTCATGTCCCAGATTTCACTGATACTTCTCTCTGATCTTAATTTTGATTTGGAGAAGTGGTACGAAGCATATGCTTCCCAGCTGGATCTTCTGTAGTAGAAATTTTATCTGTTCATTGCATTCAGTTCCAAGGGACATTAAGGTCCCATGAAGGGACCATCATGAGAAACAGTCTGGCTCTCCTTTTCTCATTTTTCATCAGAAGAATCAGAATATTAATTACTCTAAAAGCCTCTATTAGTGTTATGACAAACCTATTTTGCTCTCTTTCTGGATCTGATTCAGAGAAGTCACAAATTCATGCAAATATGATAGGAATATAGGACAAATGAATGCTTCAGCTAAAATACACATTTCCCGCTTTAGGAAAAAAAATGTTCCCCTAAGAAAGAAATTAATATGTTTTTGAAAGATATAGGAAAAAAAATTGCATTGTATCAAACCATAAAATATCAACAGGGAGTAGCGATTTAAGTCAGGCTTACATATATATTAGATATGGAGGAACAGTAAGGGATAAAGCAGTAAGCTTCCACAGAGGTTTACTTCTCTTAATTAATTTTGTTTGTAGGAAGCTGTAGACAAAAAGTTTCAGTAATTTTCTTGTGATAGTCTCATTAAATCTATGAAATCTTACATAATAATAAATGGGAATTACCTCTTCCCAAGTTAACAGGTCTAGCAAATACAATATCATTTAATTTAAAAATATTAGTTTATAAATAAATTAACTCTTCCTTTCAAAGCAACAAGACTGATTAGATTATATATTCTGAGCTAGTTCCAGCGCTGCCAGTGTATTTTTAATCTTTTTTTTTAAGTTTAGAGAAAGCTGTCAGATAAAAAAATAAAATACAAAAAACCTTAAACCAGACAAAAACCCACAACCAATCACACTAACATTTTTAAGGGAAAAAAATTGTCTTTTGTTTCTTTTTGGATTTGTTGATCATGATTACAACTCTTAGCCTGCCTTGCATGAAAAATTGATATCAGTTGGAAGTCTGTAGGGGGACTGAAGACATGGAACTGAATAAATGTTTTCTCTTCAACTTTATTTTCAGTAGCCACTTCAAAGATTAGCTTTCCTGTGCTTTGAAGAGCACGGTCCACGCAGGTTGAGTGGGTGCTTTGGAAAGAATAGTGTATCATCGAATTATTGAATGGTTTGGGTTGGAAGGAATTTTAAAGATCATGTAGTTCCAACCTTCCCTGTAATGGGCAGAGACATGTCCCACTAGACGAGGTTGCTCAAGGCTCCATCCAACCTGGCCTTTAACACTTCCAGGGATGGGACACCAACAGCTTCCCTGGTTATCCTCTTCCAGTGTCTCACCACCCTCACAGTGAAGAATTTCTTCTTAATGTCTAACTTAACTGCTCTCCTACATTATGATTCCCAGAAGCTACAGCATCTTTCTCAGTAGACCCAGGGAGACCATCTGCAGGCAGCCTGCAAAGTATCGGTACAATGGTTGATGGATAGGAGATGGTGAAATACAGCTAATTTTTTTTCCAGGTGGTTGGCACCTAAGAGTGGAAAAAAGCAGAAAAGTGCATGAAAATGACTTAATCACAGAATCTTCACAGTTGGAAAAAGCCTCTAAGATTACAGAGTCCAATCATCAATCCAAAAAACAAACAACCCTACCCCAAAAAAACCCCACCATGCCCACTAGAGAATGTCCTGAAATACCATGTCTACACATTTTTTTAATACCTCCAGGAATGGTGACTCCACCTCTGCCATGGGCAGCCTGTTCCAGTGCAAAGAAATTCTTTGTAATATCTAGTCTAAAACCTCCCCTGGAGCAATTTCAGGCCATTTCTTCTAGTCCTATCATCATTTACTATGGAGAAGAGGCCAACACCCACCTCAACTACAACCTGCTTTCAGGTAGTTGTGATCATGTCCCAGATCAGGAAACCTGGCAAGGACTGGACCCCCTTGCTTTCTAGTCTCCTCAGAGAAGAGCCTGGAGCCTGGGTGTGGCTGGATTCAAATCCTCCTCGCAAGCCTGGGCTTTCCAGAGAAGGTAAACAATGTGTGACGGCCCACAGGAAACCTCGACCATCTGATACCCCTTGATTGTATTACAGTGAAATGACACTCAAGCTTCTTAACCTGGGGAAAAAAATGTGGTTACTTAATGATTTTAGGAAAAAGAAAGTAGGAGAAGAAAAGTTAAGAGAGATAGATTAAAAAAAATTAAGAGATCTGATAGGTCCTGGATCCAGCGCTGAGTACAGCATCATGACCACTTCTCCTGCTGGCAATTTCAGATACAAGCCAAGATACTGTTGGCCTTCTTGGCCCCCTGGGCACACTGCTGGCTCACATTCAGTTAACTCTCAACCAGAACCCCCAGGTCCTTTTCCTCTGGGCAGCTTTCCAGCCACTCTTCCCCAAGCCTGTAGCATTGCCTGGGGTTGTTCTGACCCAAGTGCAAGACTCGGCATTTGGCCTTGTTGAACCTCATGAAGTTGGCCTCAGCCCACTGACCTCACCTGTTCAGTTTGTCATGGTTTAGGTCCAGCTGGTACCAACCAGGCCTCAGCTTGCTCAGCCCCCACTCCCACCGTGGGATGGGGAGGAGAAAATCCACCTTAAGGCTTGTTAATTGTGACATGGACAGAGAGCTTTTCACTCCCCAGTTACAGTAACGGACAAAAACCAGACAAGTTCAACTTAGAAAGAAAAAACACTAATTTAATCTACAAGGAGAAAGAGAGAAAAAAATGGCCAGGTACCTTCCCTCCCTATCCCTCCCTTCCTTCTGGGCCAAGGTTACTTCACTGCTGCCTCCCCCTCAGCAGCACAGCAGGACAAGGAGCGGGGGTTTAGGGTCAGTTCACCACACATTGTATCTGCCTCCTCAGAGTGTCACAGCCTTCCCCCCCAACAATGCGAGGTGCCTCTGATGGCAGAGAGTCCTTCAGGAACCCCTGGGACATGAGTCCCTCCCACAGGTGCAGTCCCTCAGGCACAGACTGCTCCAGCCCGGGCCGCACACAGAGTCACGGCTGCTGCGGGAGCAGTCACCTCCTCTGACACGGAGCCCTACATGGCTGCAGATACACATCTGACCCTCTCTGCACAGGCTGCAGATCCATGTCTCCCCCACACTTCACAGACTACAAATCTACATTTACCTCACCATGGTCCTTCAAGGAATGCTCCACCTCGCTCCTCCATATGCTGAAGGGGCACAGCTGCCATCTCACCACAGGCTGTGGGGAAATCTCAGGCACCTTTACGCCCCCTTCTTCTCTGACGTTGGTGTCTTTTCTCTGGCATTTCTCTCTTTCTTCACCCTCTAGTCTTTCTTGAAGATGAGGATGGGTGTTACATTTGCCATTCTCCAATCCAATGGAACATAATCCTGGTTAGCCAGGATTTCTGAAAGTCCACATCTGCCAACTCTCTTAGCACTCTAGGGTATAAACCATCTGGCCCCATGGACTTATAAGTATCTAGCTTATGAAGCAGGTCCATAACCATTTCCTCATGGATTTTCCTTAAAGAAAGGGTTAAGCACTGGAACAGGCTCCCCAGGGAGGTAGTTGAGTCTCCATCCCTGAATGTGTTTAAAAATTGCCTGGATGTGGTGCTTGGGGACATGGTGGGTCGTTGGGAATAGGGTAATAGGGTTAGGACAAGGCTGGACTCTATGATCCTGAAGGTCTTTTCCAGCCTGAATAATTCTATGATTCTATGATTGATTCTATGAGTCTGTGACTCTATGACTCTATGATTCTACTCTTCTCTGTGGGTCCTTTGCGTATTTTTTGCAGTTTCGTTTTCCCTTTCTTGAATATGTTACTCACAGAGGCACACCCAGATTCCCATATCTGCTCAGCCTTGGGCTGAGGCATGGCAGGGATTGAATTCAGCAGCTTCTCACAGGAGCCACCCCTGTAAACCCCCTAATCCAAGACACCAGGTCCCTCTGCAGAGCCTTCCTACAGCAGATCAATGCACCCATCGAACCTAGTGTTGTTTGCAAACTTAATGAAGAAGCACTCAATCCCCTAATCTAGATCATTAATAAAGATCTTGAATGAGACCAGCCCCAAAACTGACCCCAGGGTGACATCACTGGTGCCCAGCTGCCAACTGGATTTAACTCCATACAGCACGACTCTTCGGGCTTGGCTGTGCAGACAGTTTTTTACCCAGAAAAAGAGTACATCACCCTATGCCACAAGCTGCCAGCTTCTCAAGGAGAATGCTGTGGGAGACGGTGTCTAAGGCTTTACCAAGGTCCCAGTAGACAACATCCACAGCATTTTCCTTATCCAGTATGTAGGTCACCTGGTCATAGAAGGAGATCAGATTGGGCATGCCTTTCCTGAACCCAAGCTGCCTGGGCCTGATCCCCTGGATATCCTGTACATGCTGTACGAGTGCACTCAAAATGAACCTCTCTACAATTATACCCAGTATTGAAATCAGGCTGGCAGGCCTGTAGTTCCTCATATCCTCCTTCCATACCTTCTTGTAGATGAGAGTCACACTGGCAAGCTTCCAGTTGCCTGGGACCTCCCACATTAACCAAGACTTCTGGTAAATGATGGAAAGTGGATTGGTGAGCTCCTCTACCAGTTCCCTCAATACCCTTGGGTGGATCCCATCCATCCACACACTAAGTGTTCAGATGCAACAAAGTCATTAACTGCTTCCACATGGATTATGGGGGGTTTGTGCTGCTCTCTGTCCTTATCTTCCTTCTCAGGAGGGTAAATAATGCCGCGGGTAGCTGGTCTGATTATTAAAGATGGAATCTATAACTCCTTAATACTACAGTGTGGGAAGTCACTTGGACATTAAAGGAAAACATAATGAAAGTGATGGATTCCACACTAAGTATTGAATATGGGTGGTCTGAATGACAGATGGATCCCAGGTAATAATATTCATGGACCAATCTGAGATGTTGAACTAGTGAATGATGTCTTCTAAAAGGAGTTTAAGTTAGAGGTATTGATTAATCATAGTTAAAGGCTGGAAATATTCCTCAACAATTGTTGTCTTTTTTTGAGTAGTTTTGTTGAGGGATTTAAATTCAGTGGACTATTTTGTATTCTTAGAGCTGTGAAGACCAGCCCAGCCATGTTTATTTGTAGCATAAATAGAAAAACACCCCTAGAATAGAAACTAATTTTGAGGTACATGATTTATGGCTGTTTTATCATAAAGTCATGGCTTAAAGAACTGCAGAAAAAGAGAAGAAAATGGAAACACTTATGAACCCTCTCCTCCATATGCACCTGCATACACATGTGGACATCTGTATCTGTCCTCCAAAACCAGGAAAATAATCATGGCCCAGGGAGATTGCAAAAGGAAGACATTTTAATGAAAGTCAAATATGGATTCACTACTCTGTAAATATTATTCCTCAGGTATTAAATAGGTGAAAGACCTGTAACAGTGATATGTAGTGTACTCGCCCATTATGGTACAATATTGAACACTACTTTGTATTTCTTTCATGTACCATCTGTTCATAACACTTTCAATAATTGGCTCCCATGGATAATATTAGTGTATAACAGAAAGTAAAGTTTGTAGCTAATTCCCAAGGACATTGTTTTAAACAGTAATCTGATATACAGATAAGAAAGCATCAACGTTTACCAGCTGGGAATAAGGCTGGCTAGATATTCTGAGCAGAAACTAATTTTCTCTATAGTGACACCAAAACTGGAGCATGTACACTGGAAAAAAGCCAAAATCTAAGTCAAGCTTTAAGATGTTAGTATTTGTCAGAAATTATGGGACTCAATGTTATAAACATAGTAAAAGCAAGAACAAAAATTAAATATTTGTCCTCAGAAATTCGGATATTCTTTGAAAACTTAACAAAAATATTGAATTTTAATTAAAGTAAAAGATTGGATCATATAAATTTTTTTGACAGAAAATCCCTATTTCCTACAAATTGTAACAAAAATGCAAATATTTTCATCCTGCCAGGGTAGAAGTATTTGTATATTTCAGTCTATTTTGGTAACATGGAATTTTTTTTTAGCTTAATTAGTTGTTTTGTTTTTTATAGACTGTAAGTTTCATATAGTTTAATGGTATTCAACAAGAAATTAAAAGAAGTAATGCCTTCATGCAGTTTTAGTCTTATTATCTGAACACTGAATGTCTTATTTTGCTTGACTTCCATTTTATAAATTGAACAAAAATAGCATAATGCTTATCCATGGAGCATGCTGATGCCGAGTTCATTGTCATTATAAAATAGATGGCCTAGTTTGTGACTAAGAGAACAAAAATGGCATTTTAAATACAAATGAAATCATTGCTTTTTAACCACATATTACCCACAGAAAACTAAATGAATCTGTATGCTTCTAAAGAGAAAGAAAATATGAAGAAATATTTTTAGCTACCCATTCTACAAAATATTAGTGTAAGATAAATCTCTATGAATTTTTCAAGTTCCAAAATGAGTAAGACAAGTGTAAAAAAAATAAAAATCAAGGCAGCCTTGGAAGCATAATGAAATGTTCAACTACAGCAATTTATTATTTTCAGAAAAGAAAGACAGATTTTTTTTTGACTGGGCTTGTTCAAGACTGAGACAATTCTTAGAAGATAAAAGAATCACCACACACCTCACCTACTTTTTGCATTCACAATGCCCTTTGTGACAGTCTTCAAGAGTCTCAACACATACTACTTCATATATGTAAAATAAATTAAATATGTAAAATAAATTAAAAATCTACAACCAAGAGAGGATGAAAAAAACAGTCATATGAACCGGCTAGAAGTCACTTCTTAGCACACTATTGGAAGACACTCAGATACCTCAGTAGAAATCACGAATAGAAGTATTATAGACATGTATAAAACATCACAAAAATTAGTTTTGTAAATCGCTTAGGCTTCAAATTTACCATGAAGCTCTCCAAAGGAAAACTAAAATTATCTATGATGCTCCTCAGAGTTAAGTCTGATTATAACTGCACTTTCAGGCCAATCAGAACAGAGTTTAAATCACAAAGAATATATACGTACACACAAAGAGAACTCAGAAGGTCATAAATGGATAGAGAAAGTGCTGAGAGATCACATGAACTTTCAGCTTCTGTGATGCAGTTAAATGGGTTAAACATTTAAGGAAAAAAAATGAACTTGAGGAGACTAGTAAGTATGGGATGCTATGTAACAGATGTTCTCTTAAAAAATAAATACTATTTTTATTAATGTTAACTGTTCTGTTTTTTTCTTTGATGTGGCAAGAAGCCAGCTTCTTATTTTCAGTTTCCAAGATGAAAGTATTTTTGTCATGATGTAGGACAGAATGATTAACTGAAGAGTTCCAGATAGTCATAAACTTAATGGCAACCTGAGATGAACAGGAAAGAAAGCCTCCAAGCCTCCTTCTATGCATACACATGAATGTGTATTATGGGTCTGTGCATATATGTATGTGTACATATAAGAGACATATTTATTTTCTAAATACTCATTCATGACAATAATAATGTCTCTCCCACCATTTTTCAATACAATAGTGTGAGTTTTGAGCAGTAGATGTTTAGGAAGGAGTAAGATTCAGATGAAACTTACAGTTAAAACATTTATCATGTCTTCCAGGGTGGTTCTCTCATTCTGATAATGTCCAGATTCCTGCTCTATCTTCTGCCAGGAAATGGATAGGATTTTCCTCCTTTATTTGGCCAAGCCTGTTTTTACAAAACTCCAGAAATTCTAATTTCTAATAAGGTCAGACACCTTCCACTGCAAAATTCAGTTGAAACTAAACAAGTGACTCTAGAGATTTAGGCATTATCGTGACATAGTGTTATTTCTGTAGGAGATGAAACTGAAAAATAAGAAATAAAGGCACTATGAGGATATAGAAGGTGAACTGCAGATAAAAACCTCCGGAGAATAATCCATGTTGGTGCTTCTCACTTACACACAGGTTTTAATTTGTGGATCTCAAAACACCTCTTAACAGCATACGGGAAGGGGTTACATGTGTGTATATGTAAATATATGCATATGAATACAGATACATAAGCACACACAGGCATATGCATGAGAATCAATGTGAGAAGCATATTAGTTCAATAAACAAAATATTTTTCTACTAGAGGGAAGGGCAAATAACTATTATGCAAACGCTGATGCAGACATTTTTATACAAAATTTTGCATTAAAAAACCCCACATTAAATTAAATCCTGACTTTGGTAATAGAAACGGTTTACATATGTCAGAATTCTGCCTTTGAGAGGTTTTGCTCTGGAGAACAGCATCAGAAACATGAAATTTAATTGGCTTCATGAAGTATTAAAAAAATGAAATTTCTTAATGGGAAAAAACAAAACAAATCAAAACAAAACCTAGGGATACATTCCTGGTGGGGAAAATCTCACCTTGGAAGAAGCTGGGTGCCATGCCAAGAAGTGCCACAATGTGTTGAGCTGAATACATCCATTTCCCTTAGTTAACAGACCTGCTGGATTCATAATACTGATCTTAATTAATCCTTACTTCAATATATAATAATCATTATTATAGTCTTAAATCTGTTCCTTTTTGTACATTCTGACTGAAGCATGACAACTTGATTAAATATTAGACCATTTGTATTATAGTTTATTATTTATTCATTAAATATCCAATTATAAGAAGGAATTTGAGTTATGTCAAATAGAAAACAGAGAGTTCTCCTTGAATTTATTTTTATTAGGAATTCATTTATCTTCACAAAATTAAAGGAAATGGCTCCTGAAAATGTTTTTTTGGTCATTAGAGATAATATCTGTGCTCCATTTTCATGATAAGACTTGGCAAAAATTGAGTTTGCATCATTTTCCCTAAGCAGTTTTGTGTGTCATATTTGATAAAAAATATTATAAAGAAGTTTTATGTATATTAGTTGAAAAGAATGTTGAGATAATCTGTTTATTAAAACCAACTTATGTTATGAAAATGTTAAGGAAGGAGGGACCATAATTCTTTTCTCTTTTAAAGTGCATTTTTTAAATGCATAATAGATTCTGGAACTGCTTAATCTCTTGACAAAAACTCTATAAATTACAATACTCTTCTAATAATCATTGGGTATTTCTTTCACTCTCAGGACATTAACACACTAGTGGGAATTATGGTCACACTTTAAGAGGATTTGATTCAGTATTAGGGCAGCAGTTGTGTGTTAATTAAATACAAATTGATTATTTAAAATGCATGTGCTGAGCTTTAGAGCATTTGTACAGCTATACAATCTGCAGATCTTGATGACAAAGTTTTGAATGATATGGGACACATAGTTGTTTAGCAGAAGATGCTAAAGTGATTCTGAAAAATGAATAAAACAACCACTTAATGTTCAAGGACACCATGGAAGAAGTGGGTAAATGGATGTTCCCCCTTAAGCTATATTTATCATTGGCTGTGATACAGTAATTTTAAGGCTTTACTAAGTGCTTGGTTTGCTTTGGTTTTCCACTATACAAACAAGCTACTAGATCTTCCTTTACAAAGGAAGAAAAAATATTTGAAGAAAAGGTGTAACTTCTGCCTACTCATGCCCTGGGGATTATAACTACTGGAGTAAAGATGAGTTTCTCGGGCAGGTTGATGCTATATCTGTGTTGAATAGCAACTCTGGAAAAGCAAAGCTTTTTTGCTATAGTTTAAATATCATGTCAATCACCCTTTATAAAATCTGATCCATACCCACTTGATTAGAGACTGGATGAAAGCATACAAGAAGATATAGCCATTTTGTGACTATTTTTTGTTGGTATTTAGTTTACCATGAGATACAGTAGGAGAGAAACATTCAATCAGGCTTGCCTTCTGTGTTGAGGTGTGAGCTACTGATCATACTGAAATAATTTCATGCTTTCAACACTTTGGAGAATTCAATGATTTTTGGGTGCTGTGTTAACTGAGTCAGTGTGCCTCGTGTGTAAATATGAAAAATTCTTTTCTGAAGAAGAACAGATAAAACTTAAACCAAGAGAATATACAAGGAAACCAAAAGGCATTATGTTCCAGTTCTGTCAAAACAGGTATTATCCTAGGAAAAAAATGCTTCTGTTGACCTGGCTTGGCCAGAGCTGAGCAGGGGGTGACACCCGCAAAGAGATGAGAACTAAGAACTGACAGATGGGTGGAGACTACTCCCCTTTTCTGAGGGCCTTTGATGCTGGGACGTCCCTCCAGGCACGGTTACCCTGGCCAGGGTGGAGGAAGCCACCTTGATTGTACTGATGCTGATGTACCTGGCTGAGGTGGCTGGAACAGAGTGGGGAGTGATGCCTGGAAAGAGGTGAGACCTGTGTGCTGGAACCCCCTCCCACCCAGGTGAGCCTGTCTGCAATGCCTCTGACGCTAATGAACCTGACTTCTGTGGCAGCTGACTGACATGTGCCCCTTTAGAACAAAAGGAACTCAGGGGTGTATACGGCTGTCCATGCTGTGGCTGTTTTGTCATCTCTTGACCCACCACCATCTCACATCAAACCCTCTCCAGGATCAGCGACATCTTGAAGAAACTCACGGGACAGCTGCACCCCTGGTAGTGACTCTCTCCCTGTCTCTCTGTCTCTCTCATTCTTTCTTCACACTTTCTTACACTTTTTTCTCCTCTTTTCTATCTCTATATCTTCTTTTCCTCCCTCCCTCTTTTGCCTGGCTCTATAGTTTTGAGTTTTGCCTGTGTCAATTGTCAAATAAAGTCTGCTTGCACCTGACTCTTCTACAATTGGACTTTGTTTTGTGGATCCAAAACAAAAATAAATTTTAATATTACCTTGGACTGTAACATATATGTACAAACAACTCATTCAATATATTCAAATACCCACCAAAAAAAAAAAGGAACATAGAAAAGTCCTTTTTATTTCTTCTGTTGTTTTCTATGGTAAGAACTTCAGGGTTTAAATACATAAGTGACTTGGACTATGGGGTATTATGACAGGAACAAAAATGATTCTAATACTATTTGGACAATAGCAGCTGTTTTAATCTGCTGTGCCAGATTTATTTCTGGCATCATTCCTTCTGTTTCCTGTGTGCAAACCCAGTGGGGATGAGGATATCAAGAATGAGTTTGTGTGAACAGTTACTGCCAAGGTTTTGCCTTTTTGTTGAAAAGGAAGAAAAAGAGAGCACAGATCTGAACAGCCACTGGACTGACAAGATGAAACACTAAAAGTTCTGTGTTTACCAGAAGAATGACTGTATAACAAACAGACAATGGCAGCCCAGGTTTTGGCATGCAGGTCTGCCAGCATCCCTATTCAGAAAGGATCAGGGCTGTGTGTGAGAGGCCAAAACAAATATTCAAGATTCAGATATCCTGGGCTGCATTAGGAGAAGTGTTGCCAGCAGGTCAAAGAAGGTGATCTTTCCCCTCTACTCAGCAGTACGGAGGAAACACCTGGATTATTGTGTCCAATTCTGGGCTCCGCAGTGTGAGTGGCATGGATATACTTGAGCGAGTCTGATGAAGGGCCATGAAGAAGATTAAGGGATTAGAGTATATCACCTGTTGGGAAAAGCTGTGAGAGCTGTGACTGTTCATCATGGAGAAGGCTCAGTAGGATCTCATCAATATCTATAAATACCTGAAGGGATGGTGCAAAGAGAATGAAGCCAGGTTCTTTTCAGTGGTGCCTAGCGACAGGATCAGAGATAAAAGGCACAAGCTGAAATCCCAGAGGCCATGTCTGAACATCAATGCCTCTTTACTAAGGGTGACCAAGACTGAAAAAGATTACTCAGAGAGGCTGTGGAATCTCCATCCTTGGAGATCTTCAAAAGCTTTCTGGACAGGGTCCTGGGTAACTGGTTCTACATTGACCCTGCTTGAGGAGAAGAGTTGGACCAGATGGTGTCCAGAGGTCCCTTCCAACTTCAGCCACAATGATTTTGTGATAGTCTTTGGCCTCCCTGATGTGACTGCCAACAAGGCCATACAAAAGTTGGACAGAGAATAAATTATCAAATTTTCACATAGGATGCTGAGCAGATGACTAAATTCAGTCCCTGACCAGCAGAATAAAACTTAGGAAAAAAGCCAGAGGTGTCAAGATCTGCATTGTCATTGTCTGTGCCTCAAATCAAGCTTTATCTTCAGCAAGGGTGCCAAGTCCTCTGGTGAGACCACATTGTCCTCTCTGTCCCATGCTCTCATCATAATGACAGGCTTTGTCTTTCACATACTTAATAATAATAACTATGGGCCAGATTGGGCGCTCAGGTGGCAAGCAAGCTGCAGTACCTCATGAATACATCAATACACCACCACACGTTAGTGAGAACCTTTGAAGTTGTCATGGTTTGTGCCCCACCACTTAGAATAAGGTCTCTGCTCATTCACCTCCCTCAACCACCATGGCACAGAGAGGAGAAAATCCAACTAAAAGTTTGTTAGTAGAGTCAAGGATAGGGAGGTTTTCACTCCCTAATTACAGTAACAGGCAAAGCCAGACAAATTCAACTTGTGAAGAAAGAAAAAAAAAAAAAAAATTTAATCTACCATGAAAAAAAAGAAAACACAACCAGATCTTAATATCTTTCTCCCACCCCCTCCTTTCTTCTGGGATGAAATTGCTTCCCGCTTGCCTCCCCCTCAGGGGCAGGGGGGGTTTAGGGCCAGTTCCCCACACGGGGTTTCTGCTGCTCCTTCCTCCTCAGGGGGAGGACTCCTCACAGCCTTCCCCCCCTCCAACGCGGGGTCCCTCTCATGGCAGAGAGTCCTTCAGGAACCCCTGGGACATGAGTCCCTCCCACAGGTGCAGTCCCTCAGGCACAGACTGCTCCAGCCCAGGCTGCACACAGAGTCACGGCTGCTGCGGGAGCAGTCACCTCCTCTGACACGGGGCCCTACACGGCTGCAGATACACATCTGACCCTCTCTGTGATTCTCCCTGCATACAGCTCCATGACTGCCCACCGTGATCCTTCAGGGGCTTCAAATCCGTGTTTGCCCCACTTGGGGACTTCAGGGACTGCTCCACCGTGCTTCTCCAAGAGTTGCAGGAGGACAGCTGCCATCTCACCACAGGTTGCAGGGAAATCTCTGCTCAGGCACCTTGTCCCTCTCCTTCTTCAGTGACCTTTTTCTTTTGCTCTGGCATTGCTCTCACCTCCTACACTCTTCTGCTCTGCAGGTTTTTTTGGGGGTTTTTGGTTTTTGGTTGTTTGTGTTTTTAACAGTTTCACTTTCCCTTTCTTGACCATGTTAACTCACAGAGGTTCATCCAGCTTCCCATTTCTGCTTTGCCTTGGCCATAGGCAGGGCCAGAACTGCAGCTGGGGGAGCTTCCAGCAGCTTCTTGCATGAGCCATGCCTGTGCCCCTCCAACCCCCACGTCTAAAACCACTGCACTAATGCAAGACAGAAGTCAATTATTCTTCTGTAGGAAAGGAAGTCATCTGCTACCCCTTTATTTTAGAAGCAACATCCTAATTCTCAACTAAGACTGCTTTGCCACCTCCTCCCTCCCCTTTTTGGGGGCACTAAGGGAATAGAAATTCCAACACTATCCAGTCATACCTGTCATGAATACATGAACCTATGCAAGAATGCAGAGAGCGTTTGTTTCTCCCTCCAACTCAGCAGGAGTGCATCTGACCCTGCTAAATTCCAATCCTCAGTGCCTCAACTGTCAGGTAATGGATTTTAATTTATTTTTAAGGTCACTGACCCTTTAGAAAGAAAAGTGAAAAGGTTCAGTAAACTACTTCATCTGAAATGGAAGTCTCTGCTTTCAGTATATGTTACTCATTCATAATTATTGTAAAGCTGGAGGAAAAGTTAATAAGGCTTGGTTTTTGTGGAGGTGCTTTTTCAGTTTGTTTTTAACTTCAGGATTCTTCCTCACAGATCTCCATCAGCATTATGTATAACTGTGGATGGAAAGCTTCTAGCTAAAGGTTTATGAAATGACAGTTGTGGTGTATAAATCATTCTACTCACTGGGTACAAGACAAAGCTCCACTTGTCTTGGAAATTGGGTATTATCTCTGCTATTCAGTAGACAACAATAACAGGTTCTTCATATTGCAAGATAAGCACAGAAAAAAAAACCTGAGAAGCTCTTTATCAGTGAAAAATACTATAAGAACAATACACACACCCATTTGGATAGAAATAGAGAGTGATTACATTTTAACTAAAGTTAGGAAAAGGAGCTGCTCGCAATTCACTTAGAAGGAAAAAAAAAAGGTCAGATAAATATATTCCACCAGCAAAAAAAGTTTAATCATATATGTGGCCTAAAGTTGTGTGGTTGCAGTGACCAGTTTCCAAGGAATGGACTTCTTTGATACATAACTCTAGAGATAAAATACTGCTTCTGGGTGTGGAGCTTGTTATTCATATGCTGATGTGTCACTGATGGCTCAGAGAGATAAAGAAAAAATGGCTGATTGACCAGGTAGTTCACAGCAGTAATTTACTTATGAACTTATGCAATTTGCTATGCACATATATATTTACTCAAGGGTACACATACACAAAAGGTTATACTTAATCTATTCTCCATGAGACAATAATTTTTTTTTTCAGTACAACACAACAACACAACAACACAACAAATACAACACAACACAACACAACACAGAAAATACCGAACATGTTTACGTTTGAAACAATAGGGGCAAAATAAAAGAAATCCAGCCTCCCCATGGTATTCTAATTAAAATGTATAATATTATATATGAACACTGCACACAGTTACAAATAAACAAGATTATGCAAATTTCCCCAAGTGGGAAAAGAGCTATTTAAATACCTCACCTTCTACCTGGTCCAAGTGTGGTCTTCAGTGTGATTCTTCAGTAGAAGAATCAGGCACAGTTCTGAAAGGAGTGCTGAGAGGACAAAAGGAGATAGCATCTGAAAGAGCATACATTCTGTATGAAGCATAAGATTCTGACTTTGTTGTGAGCTCACCAGCACATGTGCAGCTCAGTTGGGCTGGTATTAGAAACTGGGTTACATGAAGTATGAGGGGTCAAAAACCACATCTCCCTTCCAGCCTCTTTTGCTGAGATTTGAGACACTTAAGGATGTAATAAAAGCTCCTCACTCTGCTCCTAAAAGAGATACAAACACTTGTGGTGGGTGCAGAGGCCAGTGATCTGTCATTAATACTTATGTATTAATGACAGCTGAGAAAAAGGAAACACTCTGATGATGACTCAGCAGCTTTATGTCTAACTTAAACTATATGGGTATTTTGAATACTCAATGACTAAACATAACTAAAACTTTTGAAATCCAAAGTAACTGTTTAAAAGCTTTACAAATTGGAGCTTTAAACCTTGAACCTGTTTGGTACATCATGTGTGTGCATACGTAAATTTCTATGTTTTCCTTCCCTGGGAAAATTATTTTTTTTTAAGAATGAACTGAAATGTGATATTTTCTTAAGTGTATTCTGACTATAACTTATTTACTAAAAGATTTCTCCAGCCCACCTGCCCAAATATCCTAGATTATGCATCACACTGCATATCACGAAGCACACTTGTGATACGTCAAGTCATATATAAAAATTGGAACAGAATGAATCATAGCAGATTGAAATTTTGGAAGGCTCACTCTCCATGTCTGTGATTTGCAAAATGGAGCTGAGTAACTCAAAAGACTGCTGTTTCCTCTGGCTTCTTTAGTGTCTAAAGATAGAAAAGAGTTAGTAAACACTGGGAACATCCACCATCTATTTCTTCCAGTATTTGAATGCACATTTTCTTTCTGGTCTTGGTCAGGGGTCCAGATGTTCTACCAGTACTACTTCTCCCTTCAGGCATTGCTTCCCTTCCTTTTCACCAAGCAGCACATTCTTCCTTCTTTACATAGCTAACGCATGGTTGCAGCTACAGTACCAGCTCACTCACTCCCAGTAGACTACAAATGTAAATTAGACATTCCTGGCTGAAATAATTTAGATGTTTGTCAGCTTGCCCCCTGCTATTGAATGCACATCTGAGATTTTCTTAACCTCTGTCCACAGGCTCACTATACTCATACATGGTCCTCTCAGAAGTAAAGTGGTTAAATATAGCCTTAATCCCCAAAGAATAATAGCCCTCATTTTAGGCCACAGCTGGCCTAAATAGAGGCCAAAATAGAAAAGTGTGAAAGAATGAAAACCTAACAACTACTCTTGAACCTCAAATGTATTTTTCAGTGAAAGTTCTGGTGTGGCTTTCTCTTCTACAGGTCAACTCAACCATCCTCTAATGCAAACACAACAATCTAAAAAGAACAGTGATGTGTCACCCAGTGATTCATCATCCTGCAAGTCAGTACTAGCATAATCATTTCCTAAGCAGGGAAATACCACTATGTGATGTAAGAAAAGCTGACATTTTAAAAATATACAGGGAAGGATGCATTTTCAAGGGTTTACCAGTCAATACCCCCAGAGAAGTTGCTTAAATAAAACTGTAGCTTTTAAGTCTATGTTAAATGCCTGCCCTGAGGCCTTATTCCAGTCCCATTGATGCTGATGGAAGCAGAATCTACTGAGGCAAAAAAACAGCAGACTGGAGTAACTAAACCTCAGCTCTGTTAAAATTCACAGCCTTTTGCAATCTCTTGCTACTGCAGAAGGAATGAGGCCAATCAAGTCTGGGTTTTCCCTGTTCTTCTTGCTGTCAAATTCTTCCTTACTTTGTACACAAATATTTTCGACTTGCTAACATCTGTTGTGTCTCTTCCACTCCCTGCTTTGTAGAATCAGGGGTTATGAACCAAGCAGCTTTGACAAAGAAAACACATCAGAAGCATGAGAGGATCTGCCTTCAAGCTCAGGAGAATGGTTCAGTCTCATAAAAGGTTCTAAAATTTCTATGCGGACTAGCATTAACTTTCTTATGATATGTCCTCTCAATGCCTTCCATATCTATCTAGTGCTTGATTTGTGTCATGAAACATTACTCTTTTTTTAAAAATTATTTTTAATTTTTTCCCCATCATATCTGAAGTTGTTCTCATTATCCATATAAATGCCTGTTTTTCTTTCCGTGTCTCAGTGAAATCTTATGGCAGTGGGTTTGACTGATTAATTATGCATTGTATAAAAAATACTCCCTTTTATCAGTTTGAATTTATTTCCTTCAGTTTCATGTTCTGTCTCATTATTCTTGTCTCATGACAAAGGGCAAGTAATTTTATCTTGTTTTAAAATCCTGTGGTACAAATTCCCCTCAATGTTCACCATTGCTAAATCCCCATAACCTGCTGCAGTAAGGATCTCAATACGTCTTGATCTTTGGATGTCACTGTCTTTCATTTTTTGTTTTTCAGAGCCCTAAAGGTTTTCTAGTAGATATATAGGCCCCGGTTAACTGGATTATCGCTGTATTTTTAATAAAGATGTTCTGCAGAAATTTAGAAGCAATCCAGGGACCTTAGGATGAAGGATTACCAGCAAAAAAACCCATTGTTTCTACACTGACCTCTAATCAGTATTCAGCACTCTGCATATTAACTTGATTTCTGGAAGCCAAACTCATTCAATGGTGAAGTTTATGTTGCTGATGAGTTTTAATTAGCTCTACTCCAAACTATAATTTTTAACTCTCTTCTTATCTTCTTAGCACCAGAGCTAGAAGTTTTCTTGTGGCTCATTTGCCTTAATATCCTTTCACTCTTTGCTTAAGTGTTCTGCAAGCACAGAAGAACTATAAGGAGTTGAGGTGCTTTAGAGCCTACCTCCCAGCTCATTTGGCATAGACATAGAGCATGGGGTAATGCACACTTATGCCTCCTTCATTCTTAGGGTTCATATATCCCTGTTCTGCTGTGCTTTCATTTTTGCTGGTTAGAGGCTGAGCAGACTAACTGTATGAATGCATAAACACTCATAAAAGGCCTCTCTTTTAACAACAGAAAGTTGCAGCTGGTACACAAGCCTTCAGGTAGTAATAATTAACTTCAAACTGTCAGTAGAAACAGCAATTTCTGTTTGACACTGTTTCTCTAATTTTGTTTTGGGCTATAGTTTGAGGAGGGCTCCATTCAGCAGTTCTCAGTAGGGTTCTATATTCCACACTACTAATCTCAGTTGTTGCTCAGTGTGCCTACATATTCAGGTGTCTTATTTCAGTAAAAGTGTTTATCAGTGGTCAGAAGGGTTGTAGGGAGAGAATCCCTCTCAAGGACAAAAGTGCTTCCTGGATTTTGTCACCATAGAAGGAATGCAGAGGGGCAGCCTGGGTAAGTCACCTGGTTACACAATGGAGAGCCCAAAACCGGGAATGATTCTAGTTGAAGAAAGAAGAAGATAGAGTTTAAAAGCTTTGATCACTTACATTTGAATATAAATTATGTTTAGCATAGTTAGCAAAAAAAAAATCGTTAAAATTTGGTCAGAGTTTCAGTATTGATAGGTCCCATATGGATATTCTTATAATGTTACCACCATCTTATTTTTTTTCATAGTTTAAATGCACTTTATAATTCTAATAAACAATATCCTTGTGATATAGAACACTGAAGGAGATAACTGGTAACACTTTACTGTTGCAGAACAGATAATTTCCTCCTGGCATTACTTTGGGCCTTATCACCAGAGCTGTTCTTCTGACCACGTAACTGTGGTCAAGAGGAAGGAAATACAGAAAAGAGCATGACAAAAAGAAAATTCTCATTCTGTTGAAACCGTCTTGCTGTCATTTAATTAGAGGATTTCAGGAAGCTCCAGATTAGTAAATGGAAATCTTCATGATTTGCCTTGGTAATTATTGGAATGAAATTTCAGGAGCTGAGGTAGTTCCCAAGGGAAAGTGCATCTGTGAGCTTCAAATTAGCTGCTTATATGCTCACTTAGATTCTTTACATGCCTTGCAAACCATGCTGACAAACTTAAAAGGTATGCTCAGGTTGACAGCTGTAGAAGGAAGAAATCTTTAGTAGGTTACCTTGCCAGAAATTTCCCCACAGTTTTTCATGTAGAGTGTTTCACCTTCTAGAAAAGATCCTAAGGAATTCAACTCTTTCTCTGGGGATATCTATGTAAATCCCAGGAAATCAATGTTAGAAAAGTAAAAGCATCTTATTCAAGAGTCTCAGCTGTTTTTGAAGCAATGTACTCAAGGAAGCCCTGGCTGTGGTCCAAGGCTAGTGTAATTTTGAGCCATGAATCAGTAGCAGGCTGGCAGTTTAAGGTTTAGTGTCTTATCAACTCATAAGACTAAAAACTGGAGTAGAGACTACTGGAAAAGGGGGAGGCTTTAGCTTCTGAAACCTCATAGATTGGGCTTCCAGATCCAATTGTGTTCAGATACCAGATTATGAAGATATGGCTTTTCTACTGTTTAATTCAGAAGGTTTTATAATATCCCTTATAGTTCTGAGCCCTGGCATCTGACTTCATAGTTACAGGTATTCAAAAACCTTCCTATGAACTCAGTGCTTTCTGTTCATTTTAACTCTTAGAATCCCTCCTTGTTCTTTTACTTGTTTGTAAGGTTACTTTAAAGTACTAATTCTCCAGTATTTATTCCACTTTTATGCCAGTATGAAGCTCTGAAAAAAAAGAGAAATAATTTTCCTGGTTGAAATGTTACACATATTTTAAATACACTACTGCAAATTACTTTTACAGTTGCTATGGTGTTTCCATGTGAAGGTACACCAACAGCACTAACCAGCCTTAACTAAAACAGACATCTGACTATGAGGGTTATCCAGTTGTCCAGATACACAGGTAACCTAACACAGGCTGTTGGAGATATCTCAGGTAAATGCCTACATGAGTTTAATGGTATAGAATATTTAGCTTGAGTCAATGGAATCCCTTACTGAGCATCACTGGAAGCTGCATTGTGAACTCTTGCTGAGGCCTTTTTATTACGCCTTCAGAAATCTCCACCAAAATGTGTATACCCTTGTTTTCCATATAGACACAATTAAATGTTGGTGTGCCATCCATACCCCACAAGAAATGTAGGGAACGTGAGCAGCATTCCTGGCTGCACTCCTAGTATAACTCAGTCTCAGTCTTGAATTTATAAATAAAAATCCCATGCAAATTAGCTCATTTATTTGCAGTCAGGAGGGTGCTGGCACTTGTCATAACCATGTGTTCTACATTTATTTCTATCTCTCAGCTACCTTCTTTTCTTTTTTTTTTTTACCTATTCATATTTTTATCTATTTATATCTGTTATCTATTATTTTGTGGGGTAACTCAGCTTGCTCATTACTGTGGCCAAAGCTGAAACTGCAGCATTCTAATAATTTAATTTTCTAAAAAAAAAAAAAAAAAAAAAAAAAAAAAGCACCTTCTAATCTTCTGTGTATTCAAGAAGAAAGAGCTGCTAGTCTCTCTTAGCCTGTGGAAGTGAGATAGATTTTTTTTTTTCCTCCTCCAAAATGGCATTAATAAGCTGTAATTCAGTGTTGGGTAAGGAAGAGCTTTGATATAGAGATAGTCTCAACAAACCTGAAAGAGCCCACACAGAAACTGAATTTTCATCTTGGCTGAAATACACAGTAAAGCAGTTATTATATCTATTATTATATCTATATTATATTATATAGGGTATAGTTATTATTATATCATAGAACTTTATGAGGTTGGTTCATGATCATTATCCATCCACTTTACACAGGATGAAAATCTGAGTGAAATGACTTCACACAGTTCCTAGAGGGTAAAGACAAGTCTGGGGTCACGGATAAAATTGTCACAGTACAATTTGTTCTGCTGTCTAAGATAGAAGAAGCATTCTCTTAAACAGAAGCTGTTTCTTACAAAGTCTATGGTCTTTAAACTTCATTTTCCATGAACATAGGCAATGTTTGATTGTGATGAAAACTGAGGGTACCCTTTTTTTTTCTTTTCACAGATAAGCATAAAAAATTAAGCTTCTAGACCAAACTGAAGTATTGTCAGCAGTCAAAGCAGAAACACATTGGTGGGATGTAATGCAAAAAAGTAATGCAACAGGTTTATCAAATCTGGCTCCATTTCAGCCAAGGGTCATCCAAGCAAAGGAACAGGAACTGGTTCAGGGACACAAGCTCCATTATGCTCAACAAAAATTTCTCTCTTTTGCCTTCAACTCTTGATCTACTATCCCACCTTCGCTTTCTCCATCTCTGAAAAGTTCATTTTTGTAAAGCATTTACAAACTAAAGACTGATTAAAAAGTTCCGTATTATCACCATTGGACTTCTCATGATACCTAAACTTGAACAGATTTTTGCTATAGAAGATACTTTTGTTTATCCAAAAAATGATAGCCTCAAATGCCATACACTTTCATTTGACAATGAAAAATGTCTGAAGAAAAATATGAGATTGAGGTCCAAAATATTTTTTTTAAGTAAAAGATATTATTTAGCATATAAAGGAAATATCTGGAGAAAAAATACCACAAAAAACATAAGCAAGAAACAAAACCAAAACAAAAACCCAGAGAACAAATTATTTAGAGGCAAATCAGTGGTATTAGGCATTAATTTGTACATGCTGAGTATAAATGCAAGGCTAGGCTGTCTCTATTTTATGAAGAACAAAATTATGGTATGCATTTTTATGGTTTGACCTAATTGCTGTTTTGAAAATGGCTTCCTTATCACTGAAAGCTAAGGAAATGTGAACATGATTGTAGACCTTTGTTCTTTTATTGAAAGATTTATGTTGCTAACTTTCAAATGCTGGGTGATATGTGGGTTCAGATCTCTACTGACAAATTCCAGGCTCCCTGAACTCTAAAAGTTGGAATGCAGGTACAACAGCCCACACAACTCACTTATCAGATTTCTCAGCATGAAGAGAAGTTAAATAAAACACATCAGAAAAGGATATCAAATAGCTGTGACCTGTAACCACTCCTGAAAGCTAAGATCTGTGTGTGCTTTGTCTGACATGTAGAACTGCTAACCGGGCAGACAAAAGAACAATGGCATATAAAGAAAATATTCTAGGGAGATAGTATTTCAGATATGAAAGACAAGATTATTTATGATAAGCATTAGAGGCATGAGGGGGACAGTTTTTCTGGCTAAGCAAAAATACAAAACTCTGTTTAGCAGAAAAAAGCTACACAGAACTGATGAATTTGGAAAACTGATCCTTGTAAATTCATCTTGGAGCAGACTGAGGAAGAAAATGAACCCAACTAGCATTAGTCTTAAAAATCAAATGTGCAAGTAAAGCAGTAAGATCAAGTAAAGGTCAGATTTTATGGCAAAAACCAAGGATTAAATCACGGGAGCTGTCATCATTGACGGTATCATATATTTCCTTTTTAATACAAAGTGTGGTCATGGACTGTGTTTCTGTGGTAACAGAAAAGGTTGACATCAGAATTATGATGTAAATGAATGGATCCTCATATACTTTCTGATTCACAGTCAGTGAAGGATGTGCATAAGGAACTTAGATGTAACTTCTCCAAGAATATCATTAAAATGAACAAAGAAGAAAGGGTCTATGCACTGACAGAGGGCTCTGCATTTTGTTGTTGTTGGGTTTTTTTGACAGGGTAGCAATAATGAGAGCAAAGAAAGTTCTTCTCGTGTGTGCTTTCTTTCTTATTTCTCTCCTCCCAGCTTCTCTCTTTACCTCCTTTTATGCAGTCTTTCAAAGATTATATTGTTAGGCCCAAAATATTATAAATAAAATGGAATTAGATTACTTGATAAAAGGAATGAAATATTGATCCCAGGTAAAGGGATCTATTTTTAATGTGTGTTTCTCCATAAACTTATGTGTATCAATAAATGTTGACCACAAAGCATTTGCTATATAATGAAGACATAATGTCCTTGAAACTATGATAAAGTTGTAAATGGCCTAAGAGATGATTCTATGCTTGAATGTATCTGCACTTTTTTCCATCTTTTCTTTCAAACCAGCCAAAAAATGGGCCAAAAGTGACTCTAAATTAATTACATTTTGGGGTTCCATAGTTGTTCTCTCTCAGTGACTTCCTGATCAAATGCATATGGTTTACAAGTTCAAAGATTATTTGCTGGCTGCCAGAGCTCCCAGTTCAATCTTGGATCAGAAAATTAAGCATTTTTCTTTCTAGGACCATGTGAAATGTTCACAACAAAATGCCAAACACATCAAAATCACAGGTCGCTGTATTTTCAGTACAAAAAAAAAAAAAAAAAAAGATATGTTTCAACTGCTATCTCTATCCAATCACATGACCTCTCCTGGCAAAGGACAGTGAAGTGTGTGACCCAAAGCTATGGATGCCACAGCAGATCCAGTCCAGAAGTTTCCTCTGTTACGGAAGTATTTTGAACCCAGAATAGTTCATTGAAGCCTTGCAGGGGTATGACAATTAATTTATTCAAAAAGAGCTGGAGAATTAAGGTTGGTATTTTATATAAAAAGGTGTCACAGACCCAGACTATAAGTAATTGAAAGTTATCAACCTCTGCTACACAGAGCAAGAACCAATGAAATCCTTTTTTCTAAAAAGAACACAGAAGAAAATATTATCCCATCACAAAATTTGCTCTTCAAGCAAATTCCATTTTTCCAGTGGAAGTTCCACTGGATTCCTCTTTACATGCTGATTGTTTAAGTATGACCATAAGGTACACACATTTACTGTTTCAGAAGAGGAAGGGAGGATGGGTTTCAAAACTAACAGTTTATCTAGGAAAAAACTCTAATTTACTTCCCTCTCTTGTACTGAAAAAACCCTCCCATTTAGATTGCTATCTAACATTTTAACAAAGGTTTATAGCACTTTCATTACCGCTGTAAGTCAATACCTACTACCAGTTTGGTGTTGCTTGAATACTTTCTAGTTCCCTCAGACATTAGAAAATACCAAAATTACAAGGAAAAGAGCCTTGCACTTCTGCATCTTTTGCAGAGAAAATCAAGTAAGCAAGAAAAAATGAAAGTAATAAAATTAAAAACAAAAAAAAAGTTGAGAGAGAGGTTTCCAATAAAAGTTTATTTTGTTTTCACTTAAAAAAAAAGACTATTGTAAACCTTTTTGTAGTAGAGTCTGAGAATCAGAGTATTATAGATTCATCAATTGATTTAGGTTTGAGGGGACCACAGAGATTAATTACTTTCAACCTCCTCAGTTGCCAGGCAACCCAAATTTTCACATCAGATATCCAAGTTCCAAATATGATGTTTCTTAATCTCTTTTAATAAAAATCACCCAGAAATGGCTTTCTGGAGGAATTCACTGGTTTATTTATGCCAAATTGTGTTCTTAAAAGAAGAAAAAGACAAAGTTATTCAGTTAAATTGGTAAATGTGCAATCTGAAAATTAAGGTAGTAAAACATGATAGCTGTCCCTACATTTTCAAATTATGACATGAAATTTTAGTTTCAAGTTGAAAAAATTGCCAGGTACCCTAAATTAACCATGGAAAAGGCACTTCCAGCAAAATTTTGATATGAAGGCAATTATACAATTTACAGTCAACAAACATAATGAAATATCCTTATGATCAGACTCACTGAGAGTATCCGTATTCATACCTGAAGAGGGTTTTTCCTGGGATGCTCCCAGAACTCAAAGCAATATCTGATATGCAGCAAGAATAAAAAACTCAGTTTCTTCCCAAGCCCAGAAACTAAAAGTGAAATCTGGGTTGAGCAAAAACTTAGAAGCCCTTAAGCTACAAATACAAAATGTTCTCAGTGTGGTGTATAAGCCTTGCTTTCCAGATAGGATTCAAAAGACATCTCCTTACAGATTAAGACCACCATCTGTTTTGACAGGGATTTATTAAAACTTGCTTGATATACTTCTTTCTTCCAGGAAATGTATATTCTTTCATCAAAAAGGAAAAAAATATTTAAAAGTCATGGAAAATTTCATCCCAAATCTAGTTCTTAAATTCTATTCCTTTCAAGCTGTTACCCAGAGTGACAAGGAGGTCAGTGATGTGCTGAAAGTTGCTACAAAAATTACACAAAAGTGCACTATAAGTGCTATGACTGTCAGTGCCTTGATGGCTTTAAATAACATTATGGTGTTTAAGAGTTTCTATTAGCACTGAGCGCAGTATTTTGCCACTGGCTTTTCTTCAGTTGAGTCTGGCATGGATTCAGACTGCAGTTCTGATGTAAAGCTCTTCCCAGATCTCAGATGGAATGCAGTGATTGAAAATTAATAGAAACAAATGTATTATTTGTCCCAAAGGACCTTGTTATGCTTGTGCAGAGACAGACTGATGAATCTGAATCCAATCAATTTTTCCACAATAGAGCTGACAATTTTCCCCATAATCAAGAATTGCTCCTATCAGTCAGCAAATATATTAATTTAAGGCTAACCAAACAACATTGGCACCCAAGAATTTTTTTTATTAAATTTTATCGATATTCTTGAGAGCCAAATTTATGTCAGGTCATGAAAAACTTTTAAAAATGCACTAATGACTCCACATTCCTGTCTTTGCCACACTAAGAAAAAAGGTATAAAGCATTATTATGTCAAAATATTAGGGAAAGCAGGCACATAGCATCACTGGTGGTGTCAGAGGCTATTTTAAAGCTTACCAGCCAATGGTCAAAGCTAACTATCAGAGGAAACATAAGCTTAGAAAAGAAAGAAAGGAAGTATTTTTAAAAGAAACCAACCATATAGGCACAAATGCTACAAGGCAGATCAAAATTGTGGCAATATTTACAATATATAATCCTGCTTGCCAATGAGTTTATTCCAACTTCTCTGTATCATGAGGGCCTTAAGCTTCTGGCTAATCAGGGAGTATCACCATCTAACTTAAACTGACTGTGCTGGTCAAATGCTGTTGTTTTTTCCTCAGGATCTGACCTTTTTACTTTTTCTTTAGATGTGATGCTCTTTGTCCTGTTATACTATTTTCTTACCACTAATGTTGTTGAGATATGGACCATTCAGACCCTAATGTCAAAAGAAGGTGGGTTTTTTTAAATTTTAGTTGCTTTGAGTGAGAAACACATTATAATACTTATTCAAGGTGGATGTAATGAGTAAAAAGATATAAAAGATATAAATGGTGGAGTCATAAAAGAGGAGACTGAATAGCTGAGGGTAAAGAAATTCATTCCATATGGAAATAATCAATCACATTACTCAGAGGACCATTTTACATTAGTTATCCAGCAGCATGTTAAATACTGTAAATGACTGTTCAAATTATAATAAAAAAAAAACAAACCCAAACAAACAAAAACAAAAAACCCAAAACCAATCAAACAAAAAACACCAAACACACCAAACCAACAAACAAAAAAACAAAAAATACAGCCCAAACTGGAACATCTTCATTTCAGTTTGTTCAAAAGAGCATCTTCTCAGATTTCCACTTTGCCTTCCAACATCTCTTTCAGGAAGTAAGCTCTTAATATTTCTACATCTAAGGGCTTTTGAGCTCCCATTTAAATTTTAGTAATTTGCTACATTTTGAACAATTTTGAGATTAAAGCACAGCTGAAGAAATCTTGTGTGGGTCCAGATCAAGGCTGCACAATTCAAGTTTGATAACAACTTTCACATATCTCAACAGAAATCCAAAGGTTATTCTTGCAAAATGATGAACAGGTATGTATATATTCATATGTATGCCATTCTATATATCTATATATCTGTATATAGATGTGTGTGTATAAATATCAAGAAATTATTTTAATTTCCAGTTAGTGGAAAAATGTGAACAAGAGTTATAAATATGAAGTCTGAGAAAACTGCTTAACACTAAACACTTGTAAAGAAAAGTTCATCTCTAACGCTAGTGGAAAATGAATTCAGATTATTATTTTTCCTAACCTGCCCTCTTCTGCTGAATTCCAGTTTTGAAAAGTTCTAGATCTATATATGTTTCAGGCATTTGAAAATATTCATTCATGTGTTTGATCAATTCTTGTCCTTATCAAATAATTCCTGTGCTTCTTTCTGTTATATTTGTTAATATGCTTTTCAAGTTGGTAACATCAGGACAATCTATCTTTCTCTGGTACATTTTAAACATGCATAGAAAGGTCTGCTTAGGTGTATGATTGATTGTTAATCACTAATAAAACCTACAAACATTCCAGACAAAATTCAGAAAAATAATATTAGAGGAAAAACTCTCTGTATGATGTAGCTGCTATTATTCAGTCACTTCCATGGAATCCTCCTACCCCACTAGCAACACCAGCAGAATTTGTGAACCACATAATCATGTAGAAAAATAACTCATTACTCATTTCCTTCCCTTCCCTTCCCTTCCCTTCTCTTCCCTTTTCCATACCTCTCTTACCATGCACCAGATACTCTTTGCAAATGTCAACAACATTCCACCTAGAAATCTAACCACCTGTTTCCATATAGTTCATTTTTATCTTAATTCTCAGTTAACACCACATTAAGCATATTTTATAGCAAGACAGGTTTCCTACATTCTAATCAAATGCAGTATAAATATTAGTCAAAATTATTAACACGTTATTGGTATGCAACCTCACTTGGATTTTTCAGCTAATTTTATTTCATGATTGTGATCTTATCAGGAGGAGAATAGACAATAATTTGTAAACAAGATGGAGATTAATGCTGTTTAGCACTGAATCAGGTTCTGGGTCAGTCCCTGATGTGCACAGCTTTAACAGTCCTGTGTAGCTGCTTCATTGTAAATCATTTTATTCCATCAATTGAAAATACGGGAAACTGACTACTGCTTTATAAATTATTCCAGTTTTTGAGATAAAACGTCATAACATAATTTTAAACTCAGACAGCATGTGGTCACATGCTATATATAAAATCAATTAGCATAATACCAGATAACATGAGGTGATATGCAAATAGGAGAAAAATGCAGTATTGGCATGGTGCAGCACAGCAAACTGACATCTGTTTGTCGGTATTTTGCACATGTAAATTCTGCAGCTCTGTCTGTTTGTGTTTAATGAACTTGTCTGAAAATTCAGAGCACCTAACTGAGAAATTATCTAAAGTAACAGCACAGCAGCAGTCTGTTTTAATTTAGGCTGTCTGCAAGATACTGCTATGAAAATTAACAACTTTTAAGTGTGTTAAATAATCCCTGGCCTTCATAATAATTGACCAGGCTGAAAGAAGACATACAACTTGTATTACCTTGTTGTCAAACACCAGCTGACTTTTTTTCCCCTTGTATATTGATTTGGAGAATTAAGCTGCTTCTACTTAGCTATATCAGCCTGGAAGGATTTTAGTGACACCTAACAATGTGCTAGGGCTATAATTTTAAAGGTTTCGACATCAAATGGGATTTAACCATAACAGGCAAAAACCGTATTTATACCTCCTGAGCATTTCTAAGAGAGGGCAACTGGAGCACAAATTAATTGTTCTTCTCTATATATATATGGCATGGAGTCAAAGGCCCCAAAAGGCCCCAAAGTCTGGGAGATGAAGCCAGGTTCAGTTGTATGAGGTTGTTAGCAATGCTCTGCAGCCCCAAAATGTTCCTTATGTTCTGCCATAAACTGTGCCTACTAATGCTCTCCCCAGTCAATTAGCTGCCCAGCACTGATTTATTAGATCAGTCATTTCATGTGCTGGAGTCGAGAAAGAGTGTCATTCTGGCACTAACATGTTTATTTAGAGCTTATGTAGCAATGTGTTACCACCTGGCACTGAGGGAAATCTCACACTCAGAGGAGAGGGGAAAACACACCAAGAGGACATGCCCCCTGGCCCTGGAGGTAGCACAGAACCTTATTATTTATCAAGGGTGCCATTGCAATAATGCCAAGAAACCTTGACTGAGGTTTCTTCCTTCATTAGGTCACCCGTCTGTGATGCTAGACAGAGTTTACAAATAAGTATAAGAGCGTTCCAAAAGTCCTGCCTTCAAAGTTTTAGAGAAATAGTGCTGCGAAAAATGCATGTATGACACATACACGTTCTGAGTTGTGAATGCAGAGAAGCACACTTCAGGGAAGACTTTCGTTCTGGAGAAAAATATTGAAGCTTTGAGCTTCTGGAAGGAATTACCTGGATAGTGGTCTACCATTGCCCAACTCCTCCAAGTTCAAAGAACTCTAAGATTTCTCAGGCATGTATTATCTCATTTTTCTGCAATAGGTTCTGATTGGTAGGCACTCTTGCTTTGTTGTTGCTTCAGACAAAGGGTCAGGAGGTGATGCTGATTTGGGGAGAAACAATGCCAATGTAAGGATATTTCCCATTTCTTTGACACTAAGAACAATTAACTTGCTTTTGCAGAACTTTAATTCTCTTGTAAGGTACCTAGAGCCTGAAACAGCCACTAAATATTTTATTTTGGTTTGTTGAACAGAAAATATCAACCAAATGTGTGCATTGTCAATGTATGTGCTTGTACCTATTTCCTTAATTTTCAGTTCAGTATCATTTCATATCAGAAATGGTCTGTTTGGGGTTTTTTTTCACGCTCAGCAGGAAAGTCTGACAGAAATTTTGCACTTTAAAGTACTTTACCTTATAGGTACTCTTTACTTACATGACTGAAAATGACAGTCTGTCCATTTTGAAATATTTGTTTCCGAACACAGGGCTCAAATTCTAGTTTTAATTTGCCACAAGCAGCCCTTATGCAAGTAATCCTACTGTCTTCTAACAGATAAAATATGTCCTTTAGGGAACTAATTTTGAACATGTGGATTTCAGAAATGTACCAGTGAGTGTAATTTAGTGACTTTGCTTGTAAGACTGACAAAACTATTTTATTATATTTTACTTTTCAAAAAAGAATACATGTATAATAGTTTCAGCATGTGGACATTTTTTATGCAAATATATAATCTGGCATGTTTATGGAGAAATTAATCTATCTAGTGTATCAGATAAAGTTTTGCAGTGGACAGACACAAGGGAAAATAATAATATTTCATATAGGTTGAAAAAAAATATTTTGTTCTAAAAGAATATTGTCAGCATTTTTCTTTTTCTTGACATGAGATTTTCTAAGTAAATGTTATTTTTCATATAATACAACCATTTCTCCTACCAGCAATTTCAACAGACAGAAAACATTGAAGTGAACACTATTTTTATTCTTTCTGATTAAATCTTTTGGTAGCTATGTGCTGTATGAAGTAAGACACTTTTCAGCATTTAAAGATATAAGCTGAACAAGCTTCATTTTATCTGTCAGGTTTTGATTTTGTTCATGGATTTATTGTCAGAGAACAGTTCTCTCCCTTCTGATTGCCTAGGCTGAGTTGGATGAATGTTCATAAGTCATTAGATAGGAATTGCATTTTTCAAGGCAAGAGTGTAAATAAAAAAACCCATACATTGGCTATTCTATTTACAAATTAAAGGAATGGAAATACAGTTCTTACCCCTTGCCTACACAGATAGGTGTAGGCAAGGAAGAGATTAATGAAGCAATCAGGAGACCAAAGTACAAGCTTTTTCCTAATTGTTATGGCACCACCATGTTCGTTGTAATATTCACAGCAGGACATTGCAAAGCTGTGTCTGAAGCAGCTTGTCTGAAGCAGAGTGACTTATGGTCAGAAACAAGAACTCCTCATATAACTGTCCTAGAACTGGCTGAGACAGAATATCTTGTCTTGTTCACTTACTGAATAGTAAAGGCCAAACTTAGGGAGAAACCTATCTTTAAATCCATCCAAAGGGAGAAGTTCCTGCTTTGTGAAGGAGAACAGTGAGTTCATCGTGTATTGCACAAGTGAATTTAAGGCTACTTCATTCATAATCCTTGTATTATGATTCTTGTATCATTATTAATGAGTTAATATCTTTTCTTGTATCAGATCATGCTCAAAATTAAATAAAAGTAGGAGAGTAATCAAAAAGCATACACAAAGAAGACCAATGTGACATGAATTTTTATGATAGTTAGCACCTCAACAAAGTACTTTTTCCATGTTTATGACTATGTCCTTGAATTAAAATGAACCTCCACATTCATTATTTCTATTCATCCAGTTTTGCAGTCATAAGATTAATATTGTCCATTTAGAACGGTTAAGGAAAATAAATTGTCATCATTAAGGCAAGTCAAAATGTAGCTGGTATTAGGAAAAGCTTTCTAATTATGACAACAATCAAAGTCATGAACAGCTACCCAGGGTGGCTGTGGAATCTCCTGCACCAGACGTATTATGTATAATTAAGGAAATTATACAAATGTTGCTGGGTGATCTGGGTATGACTGATTCTACCTCCTACCGAAAAATAGTCTAGATGACCTCCAGAAGTCTTTTCCAGCCTTACATTTCTACAATTAGAGACCCCAGCCTTTGCTACACCTTTCTGGGACTCAAATAACATTTCTAAAACCCTATGAACATGTGAAGCTCACAAACATGAGTTCATATTCTCAATTTCAGCCTCATAGCACAGAGGCCTGATCAGATCCTTTCCTTCCATCAGTCATACCACTGCCAGGATTTCCCTGTATTTGGTGTTTATTTACAGAACACTGTGTCTACTTATTTATTTACTTTCCATCCATTTACAAAGCATGCCATTTTGCAAGTGTGTGTACTTGTCCTAAGGGCAATCTGCTTCTCCAGCTTTGATCCTAAAAGAGTTTGTTGTGCCACCCTTGCTTTCATATTCCATATTTCTCCTACTTGCGTCACATTACTTTATTATGTCCTCAAGGCAACTGCCCTCTGTGGTTTATTCTGTTCAAATGAAGCAGACATTATGGAACAGAAAGCAGCAAAAATAAGAAAGTAGCAGTAGTCCTAAGACAGAGGTAAAAGGTAAAGAGAGGCCTTCAGAAAAGTTACAAACCTAAGAGGGATAGAGCCAGTCATGTTTTTGCCTTTGGTGGGCAACTTTCAGCACAAGCAAATTTTTTGTTTGTGGATGGTTCTTGTTTGTGCATCAGAAGTAGTTACACTATCCAAGTTACTGTGCATCGTGAGGTACTTTCTGCTTTGTTTCAGAAAGTAATCCACAGCAGAAACACCACAATCTGATGCGATGCCCTAAACAAGAGACAAACCTTTCCGGAACAGCACTGGGAAGATATCTCCTTCATGCAAATGAACATGAGGGTGGCATTTGTTGGATACTTGATACACCTAGCAACCCTTGTACTGAACCTCTTTTTGACTGCCTTCCAGATAAATTAAGAGTCTTTCTCTTATGTAGAGAATACACATTCTGATTTCTTGATCTAAACTCTTATGATTACACTGCAACTCCAAGGCTATGACTGTTACATGCAGGACAATAAAAGCTAAGTCATATGATTAAAAAGAGAAATATTTATCCACGATCTCGTTCGTTATTCATATAAATGTCTCTATTAATTTAAAGCAGCTTTCTCTCTGAAGCAAAGTCATTTATTACTATAGCCATTACTCAGAGAGTAACTGTTATAAAGTCCTCCTAAAACTTTAATTTGAGCTATGCAATACAAATCTTTTAATTTAATATATGCATTTTAGGATAAATTCTGTACTTTTTTATACCAGTGCATAGAAAAATTATCTAGGTGAACTTAGTACTGATGGATACTCATTTAACTTGGAAAATAACAAACCTAGAGGCCCCTTCATTTCAATCCAAGCTATATACATAGCAGTACTCTTAAATGTATGACAGTAGTTTATTGAATTTTAAGAGCTTTAGTATGAAAGATATTTAATCTCACAAAACTGTGAGAAAAATGAAAATATGTGAAAGCAAAATGGCAGGTACACAGTGATTCTATTTTGGAGTTCCAAATTGTTTATTTTTGCACAATATTACTGCAGCCGTGGTGACTGGAGTGGTTTTGGTTTTGAATATTAAAGCATTAGCATCAGTAGCATTCTCCCTCTTGGTAGTATTGCATATTGTGCTTATAAGAAATTATAAGCAGCTGTCTTCCAACAGTAGAAAGAGTGAAAATGGATCATTAGCTATAATGCAGTGCACAAGTCTAAATCTGTTCTCCAGGAAAAAGTACTGGAACATTATCTGGTCAAGCAACCTGACCAATGAAGCAATGATGTTTTTCTAATGATACTGGGATAAGTTCATACCAAAGGTTAAAAAAAATTCTTCCTTTTTGTTCTGTTGCTATATTAAGCAAATATATTCAAAGAAAATCTGCTTGCAATCAATGGCATTTTAGAAATATACTTTTCCTATTAGTAAAGTAACCTGCTGGTGCCAGCAGCTATCAGAAAAGCAAGTGTCACAGTTACATAGGTTTCAGGCTTGTTATTTATTTCCTGAAGAGTATCACCTAGTGTAATTTCGTGTCAGGGATAATATAACTGATATGTTAATAAAGCTCTCTTTACAGTGATCTATCCTTATATTTTCTGACATTTGGTCTTACTACTCCATTTTTAAAGCTCATAATGGTTTAAAGTGTTAATCAGTGAATCATAAACACTAAGACATACATTACAGAAAGACTTGACTGAATACTTTCTGTCTAAACATTTTAAATAACCCTTCAGGATTTTTTTTCCTTTTGTTTTGGTCACTATAGAATCACAGAATCATAGAATCAGCCAACTTGGAAAGGACGTCTGAGATCATCAAGTCCAACCCTTAATCCACTGCCACTGTGGTTACCAGACCATGGCACTGAGTGCCACATCAGTCTCTTCTTAAAAACCTCCAGGGATGGAGGACCCACCATCTTCTGGACAGCCCATTCCAATGTCTGATCACCCTCTCTGTAAAGAAATTCTTCCTAATATCCAACCTAAACCTCCCCTGGCACAACTTAAGTCCATTCCCTCTTGTCTTACTGGTAGCTGCCTGGGAGAAGAGACTGACCCCCACCTGGCTACACCCTCCTTTCAGGGAGTTGTAGAGAGTGTTGGAAAAAAGGAATATTTTTTCTCTCCTTTTCCCTGATGTGTTTTCAGTTATCACCTAAAAATTAAGATTTTTCTGTTTTTCTTTTGTGATTTAGTAGTCATCTTTTGAGAAAACTCACAAAATCTGATTTTAGTCTCCAATAAACATTTTTGAGCTTCATCATATTTTTCAGGGTCTTTTTAAATTTTTTTTTTTTTTTTTTTTTTTTTTTTTTCTGAAAATCACCCCAAACAATTCGACAGAAAATTTTGTTTGGAGGTTTTTTATTTAGTGGTGTGAAAGTAATTAGAATTTTTAAAACAGTTCTAATCATTATAAAGGAGCATGTGAGTCCTGACAGGGTATTCTTTGCAGATATAACTGAACAATGCTTATGATCACTGCTTGCATTTCCAAAGACAATAGAAGAACTGTGGGAATATTAAAGAGAAAAAGCTTGTGATGAAGAGGCAATGGAAAAAAGAAGGCAAATGTTGATTCAAACCAATCACTGTGAAATAAAGTGTGTCACTTTATTTTGAATCAATTTAACTCAATTACTTAATGAGGCATAGTGGAGGAAGTCAGTCACTTGAGTGATTCAATTGTTTAAAAATATTGGAAACAGTAAGGAGGAAATACAATCTATTAGGATTTTTAAAGAAGTAGGAATAATAGGACATAAGAGAGAGGATACTGGAAAGTCACCTTCCACAGGAGCAAGTAAAAGAATGAAAGTCCAATATGGTCTCATATATTACTGTCTTTTTGTCTTTCAGCTTTGTTCACAGGAACCATTTGCTTTTACAATGAAAGAGTGATTTTAGCTGCAATTTTTCTTACCTTGCTTTGTCTAATCTCCTGCATGTGATGGTAACTTAGTTTACCAGAAAGAGTAAGCAGGAACCTTTTCAGCTGTGATGGCTAATGGCTCATATCAGCATGCATTAGAAGCCCAGAAATGAAGGAGAACAAGCAGCAGTAGAAATATTTTGCAGGAGGGGAAAAAACCCAACCTCACTTATTATTTTCCAAAGAAAAGAAACAAATACTTCCCCTGATATTCTCCTAGCTGCATGCCAAAAACATATTTGAAATGTTAAACTATTGTTACAATTTGGGAAGCATGAAAATTGCAAAAGCTGCAAGCTGAAAATGCTACAGATAACAGAGAATCACAATTTAGTGGATTTTCGCTCCTTCTACTAATAACTGACAAAGGATGCTTTGATCAAGCAGATTCTGTTGACAGAGACTTTCCACAGCAGACAGAAGCTCTTATCTTCAAGCTATGAAACACAAAAAACGTTCATAAAGATCACTTTGAATGCCATTTTCTCTGTATTATGCAAGTTTAGGGATTACTGAGCACAAAAAGGTATGTGATGAAAGATACAAGACTTGGAAGATATTCTAGTGCACAGTAATTCACTGCGGTTATTACCATTAGATTCCATATTCTGCTGGTAAACATTGTTCCCTATTTAGCAGATGTGTCAATGGTTCTAGCAATTTTAATAAGCAAAAATTCTGTTCCAGTAAATGGATTAACCTTAAAACAACGTAGGTTATCAGCATTAGCTACAGTAGTTCTTCCCCATCTTAAACCCAATCTGTGTTTCTGGGATACTACAAGTTATTTAGGATGAATTTCATTAACTCACTCAGTAGAGAACGAGGGTCTGTTGCTGGGTAGAATCACTTTGAGAGTGCAGTGCCCTTCTTGCATTTTTAGAGCATCTTGGTAAACCAATTAAATTAGCTTTTCTTTTAAACATGTTATTGCATTCAGGTTTTTTTCCAACACCATTAAACTCTTTAACTAGCCTTTCCATATTGAGTATCCCATTATAATTTTACAGTTGGCCTTCCAAAAACATTAAAGAACTTGATGGGGTTATGAATCACAGATTATTTGCCTCTCTGTGGATTAATCTATCAAAAAGATGGAGATCAGATCTTTATCTAGAGGGCTGGTGTTGATGCAAATTCACTGGCAAATTAAAATGGGAGAGTGTGTGATTACCTTACACACATATCCATACTGCTCCTACAGCTGAGGTTTAATTACTACTAAATCATTGCAGTTTTCAGACCACTGTATTTAAACTAAATCACTAATCCTACATGAATCTGCAGCACTGCATGGATAAGTCATTCTGAATCAATACCAACCCAGAGGACTCTTCACTGGCTTACATATGATGACTCTGAAAACTGGTGTACATCTCATATCTTATCTTTGGGGTTTAGATATCTAAATCAGGGTTGCTTCACACATGTCGCCAGTCTTATAACAACCTAGAATTTTTCACTCAGCACCGTGTGAGATACGGTACAGATACAACAGCTTTGCTAGAGGAGTGGAGCTCCTTATGAAAAGTGGGCCCATTTTATTGAGCGTGACCTCACTATGTAGGTGACGCCTGAGACATTTTTTCCACTGCCAGAGATCATTTCATTTCATCTCATCTCTTCTCAGAACTAAACAATCAAAATAATACTGATAAGAAAGACAATATCCAGCTGCTTTAATTTTTTTTTCCCTTTTATTGTATTTTGGTGTCTATCAGTTCAGTTTCATTGGTATTATCATTCAACGACCATTCCTAAAATTATTAGCTTCTCTAAAGTTTTATTTGATTTTCATCTAAGCAATGCCAATAACGTAACTGACAATTGCTTTGAGTATTCATTTCACTACCAATTCACAGACAATCAGATTCATTCCTACCTTGAGACTCAGCTATCATCAGTCACCTTAGCCTATCGAAACAGTCAATCTACATAATGGGAAAATGTAAAAATCCTGGGGTCAGAAAAGAGCTCTTTATACTTGAAAGCTACAAGGAATATTCTATTAGCATACCTTGCAGACTTTTGCTCTCTATGTTCACAGTATAGGTCAAAGAAATGTTTGTTGTGCTAACCTCATTTATGTATACCACCTGGAAAATAATTTTAAATCCTTGACTGTTTTTCTCTGTCTGTTTATAGTAGGTGACTTGGGGTTTTTTATTTAGAATTAATACATTTTCATGGGTTAAAGAAATGACCAATAAATACCACTGCCTATGTGGAAGTATATCTTGACATGAAATAAAAATTGTTCTTTTCACTTTTCAGACAAGTTTTAGGAGTTCCGAAGAGAACAGCATGTGAAAAAAGCAGTGAAATTCCCTTTTAACTCTGCATCTGAATCAAAATCAGTTGAATTTAAGGAAGAATTCCAATTGAATGTCATGGGTTTTCACTGAGGCTATAATTTGTGGAAAAGAATTGCTGCAATGTTATATAAATCAATCATATTTCAACTTCTAAATCAAAGTATCATTTCTGGCATTGGCCATGCATGTGTGGAAGTTTATTGTGTTCTTCAGAAGCAATAGTCCCTGTTTGGTCATTGATGTGTGTCTTTTCTAGTAATGGTAAGAAGAATATTAAGCCTCAAAACTAAAAGCAATGAATGAGCTACAGGGAAAAGAGGGAGGACTTCCAGAAAAAAAAATTATATGACCTTTAACAGAGCTCCAGGAATCATAGAATCGTGGGATGGTTTGGGTTGGAAGGGACCTGAAAAATCAGCTAGTTCCAACCCACCTGCATGGGCAGGGATGCCTCTCACTAGATCAAGTTGCTCAAAGCCCAGTCAAGCCTGTCCTTGAACTCTTCCAGGAAGGGGACATCTACAACTTCCCTAGGAAAGCTCTTCCAGTGTTTCACCAGCCTCATAGTGAATGTCTTCATAAGGTCTAATCTAAGCCTACCATCTTTCAGTTTAAAACCCTTCCCGTTCTTTCTGTCACTACATGCCCTTGTAAACAGCATTCCATGTCCTTCTTGTGCCGGGGGCTCCAGAACTGGATACAGTTCTCCAGGTGCAGGCTCACAAGAGCAGAGTAGAAGGGGTAGAATCACCTCCCTGGACCTGCCAGCCACATTTCTTTGGTTACAGCCCAAGTTACGAAGACCAAGGTGGCTTTCTGGGCTGCAAGCACACGTTGCTGGCTCATGTTGAGCTTTTCATCAATCAATAAACTCAAGACCTCCTGTTTTCATGCAAGCACATTTCTCCCTTTTTAGCTATAGTCCTTTTAAATTGTTACATTCCTTAAAGTCACTTGTAAAAATATTTCAATGTATAACAGATGTTCACATGTACATTGTGTTAAATTTATTGCAGATACAGAGCACACTCAAAAATTTCATTTTTTCTGCTCTCATGTGGTGAACATATGCATCTGTTTACAAAGGAATGTAATTAAGCAGGAAAGAAGTAGCTATGCATGCATCTTAATTCCTTTATGCTGGTATTTTTATAGCAGAATTACTTTTTGATACCCTCATATATGAATAATTTATACATATATCAAATATATATAATAATTCTCTCTGAACCACGTGAATCACATAAGACAGTCCAGACATATATTTCCTTTTGGAGATCCTCAATTTCAATATTTCAGTATTTCCATGACTGGAAAATGTTGTCCTATCACTCACTTTCAAATGTGACAGGGGTTCATAGAAGGGAGGACTGTAGTTTGGTGCACTTCAGAGTCGTTAATAAAATAATTCGGTGTGTCCCTACTGCCAGATCTGACCCCTGACTCCAGTCCCCTTGACACCACTGGAAGTTTATTCAGGACTTTAATGAACCTCTTATTGCAAAGAAATAAAATCTCAGGAATACAACAAATTGCTCAGTTCCTCAAAGATATCTAAGCAGCTGGGCATAAGGAACAATAAAGCTGCAATGAGCACACGTATATTTCAGTGATGAATATTCTCAAAAGGTATAAATCATGGAGGGCTAACTAGATGAATTACAGAAGTGGAAATTATACAACAGACTTTGCTCAACTAGATGTCTGTACTACCCACATACACATAAAAGCCAAAATTCGCTACTAAGAAAGACATTTCTTTCGTAAGCAGCCCTGGGGTAGTCACTTCACTGTCTGTGTTGTCTGCACACCAACTGGAGAGCTGGTAAAATGTGCCAAGTTCAAAACAGATGTTACTCTTTCACTGAAGCTTTTTTTGGTAAATTTTGTAGACCACATTGTAAGCAGAAGATAAGCACAACATAAATTACAAAAAGTGAAGATTATTGATAACTCAAAAGACTTGTACAGAATTTAGTGAACAGGAAAACATTTAAAGCAAGTGTTTCAGATGCATTCTGGTTAATGGCTTTTCATCTTACATTACTGCCTGTAATTCCAGTACATTCTATGACACAGTAACATGTCATCTGGAAATTAGGTATTTTATTGTTTGTTTCTTTATCACAGGCTTATTAATTAAACATTGGACTTTTTCAATAAAAATGTTAGTTAAACAACTAATAGTCAAACCATGAAATAACATATCCCACTTCTGTTCCAAGCTCCAGGGGAACAGAGAGATAGTTTTGGCTGATTCACACCCAGACTAATCCTAGAAGCTTCAATTTTGACACAAACCTATCTGGTCTCAGACTGTGAACAAAACTGATTTAACACACTGGTTATAAAGCCAAATTAATCCTTATTTTGTATCACTGTAGCAACGCAAAGCAGTCAGGACCTAATGGTGAATTTGACTGTTAAATCTGCTGCTGTTCCAATACAAGGTTGGTAACTGTGCAGTTTTATGAACATCAGGCAGTTAAGCCCAAAACCCTCTTTGGCATCACCAGGACTTTGATGTGAGAAAAACTCTATGTTGTCCATGTTATTAATGATACAGAAGTTTTGATCACTACAGTGATTTTAAATAACTTTAAGGGCACAGAATAAGGGAGCACTCAGGGAAGATCAGATGCTAACTGTGTTCCCAAATGAAAAGAAGAGCAATTTCCTGGTTTCTATCAGAATTCAGACCCTAGTTATAACTGACAAAGTTTATAGAAAAGATGTAGAGAAAATGAGTTAATTGTTTAAAAATTATTAACAAGCCAAAGTTTTCTGTTCTGAATATTGACATCAAATCTGTGTGCTCTGTTCCATAAACTACATGAATGCCCTTGCTATGTGACTGTTTCCTTTGATATTTTAATTAGCTCAATTGAAGCAAAACCAAAAATAACCCACAGAATTTTTATCCTGCTAATTTTGCACTACATCTTTGTATGATTTTCTACTACATCTTACTTAGTTAACACCTATAAAGACCATATGCCTAATGACAATAACCTTCGTGCTGGCACTGGCTTTCGTCAGTATGTGCTTTAGGAAAAAAACTAGAATTAGAAAAAAACTAGGAATTAGAAATATTGTTGCATTAATTAGTTAATTTGTATAACACAACACTTTGTAGATGCAAAGTAAAATATATGTGAGGAATATTATTATTTTTTATTTCATCGTCTGCTATGGACATTTGTTCAGCTAGCCAATTAAAAAGGAATAACTGGAGAGTGCATAAGATATAATTATCTATTTTAGGAAAACCTACCTTGTTTTCTCATGTGATTTGGAGAAAATTAACACTGGGAAATCTAATGCATGGCAATGCCCATGCGAAAATATCTAAACAATTTTAAAAAAAAGAAATAGAGAAGCTAGTCGTTGAAAATAGTTTCAGAAAAGGACACACATCTTAAATTGTTCCTCTTTGGTTTTGCAAAGTCTGATCCTGCCTGTACTGATTTTTAATCCGAAACCTCCTGTCTTCACATTGGCTAAATGCAAAATAGGAAAATTCCTTGACATGTCTCACATTAGTTATCCATATCACATGGAACACATTGCCACAACAATTTTTCTCTGCAAAGGATCAACATCAAGGTGAAATCTTGGCTGCTTTACAAGTAAAGAAAACGCTACCCTAGTCTTCCACAAGTTCTAAAATTTAATCCAGATGTCCATTTTGAGCGGTCATGTCCAATGATTGTGTTTATAGTAGTGGCAAACTGGTATTATCAATTAGCTGGAAAATGGAGAAAACCAGAGAGTTTTCACTGGCCATCCCATTTTCATCCTTCTTCAACTGTGTCACATTTAGATCCACCTAAAGGCCCCTCTTCCAGTCTGTGTATCTACACCTATGGTGGAAGTATGAACTGAGGTGACTGATAATTTTGATGGTATATAAGTCTAAATCATGCAGTCTGCTTTTGGTGCTCAGTATATGAAATAGTACTTAGGCAGTGGAACACATGAGAGCAGTGAGAACACATGAAAAATTCATTGTTATGCACAAATCAACAGCTAAAATAAACAAGTTAGTTGGAGGATATTATAAAAATTTTCAAAATTACTATAAATGTTTCTTGTAACAATTCAGAAACTTTATTTTCCCCCTAAATTCTCCACCAGATACCAAGAAGGTCTAAGAACAAGACATAGCTTCTCTCCCCTCTGAAATCTCATTCTATTCTGCAGAATATTGTAAATAAAAAGTGAACAAGATCATTTATATTTGCTCCTCATTTTCAAGATATTTAAGTGTCTTTTTTTTTCAGTGTCTGCAATTTCTACAAAGCTGATGCACATTCACTGAGCTCTGTGAGTAGTATCTTGCTTGGAATAAGGTCTTACAAAAAGATTGTGCAATATTAGGTTTTTTATAAACAAAATATGCAATGTGACAAGAAGATGGAATGGAGTAAGAATTCATCTTTATTTTCTGTTTCTCAGCAAGCAGTAAATAAAACCATAATAGTATTTCTGATTTACAACCTCAAGAGAAGCTAAAATGAACACATTTATTTAAAGATCACCTTTCACATACTGGGGAAGTCTTTGACATAATTTTAATGTTTTCTTGATAAAAATGAGGACTAACAGTTAGTTTTCCACAGCACTCTAGTAACCTGTGCATTTTTCCCTCTTTGTCCAATTCAATTTCTTCTATAGTCTGCTCTCATAACATGATAATTAGACTGTCTTGTCACTGGTAAAAAGTCATTATTTCATTACAAGAAGAGAAAGCAAATAGAGACGAACTGTGAAGAAGACAAAGAAAAATACAGGTCAGCCTTTTATAAAATTCTTAATAACACTATTCTAAACACATATATATTTATATATATAAATATATTGGCTTCAAATATCATTTTAACTTTCAAACCATCTTTTTAACTAGTTACTAAATATGAATTAGATCCCTGCTCTCCTCAAGTAGACCCAGAAATACATTTGGTTTTGGTTATTTGTCTTGCTTGAACAACCTTCTCACTGTATCAGTCATAAAAAGGTCAGACTGAAATACTGTGAAATACTGCCACTGCCCTGTGTCCTGCAGGTGGAAATACCACGCAGTGAAATGGAATAAGGGAGATGTGTAATGACCATATTTTTAGCTGAAAAATAGAATAGCCTGAAATCAAACACTGCTTGTAACAATGGACTGTCTTGCTGTCTGACTGAAGGGTCCTCAAATATATTCATGTTAAATGCATCGAGGAGGAGGAAGAGAAAATAATTACTAAATACTCCACCTAAATAAGCCAAAATTTAACAGAATTAGAAGTCTGTTCTGAAAGCTGTGAAAGGAAAGAAAATTTTAAAAAGGACTCTCAATCACAGTTGAAAGGCTTTGGACTAAATCTCCTCTGGGAATTTTAGGTGCAAAATAAAACTTACTGAAAGGAAGGAAGGAAAGGGAAGGGAAGGGAAGGGAAGGGAAGGGAAGATCCATAATATAGAATTTTTGTAGATTCCAGGAGGTGATATCTGCCCACTATATTGTATACCCAAGAACCTACAAGCTCTTGAGTATCCCGTGGGCTCTAGTTCTTCCCTTAAAATTCTTTGGTACAGCCTATGTATTTTGGTACAGCCCCTCTGCTGTATACCCTTTGGTGTTTCCGTTTACAGTCCTCAGCAATTTAAGGCAGAACACCAGCTCTACAGGTGATCATTAGGTATTATCTGTGTCTTAAGAGCTCATGTTGGTGGTGTAAAAAAGAGACAGTGGCTGTGTAGGGGTTTTGAAAAAAATATTGCTCTGTATTATCCATCAGAACGTGGCAAATCTGCAGCTTCAAATCTTCTGTTTAAATACCCGGCAAATATACCATCTATTTTCATGCTCTTTATGCTTCTTGGTCTTTTTTTCTCTATCTCTTTCTAAAAACGTGAATGCCTGGGTACTTATATTTGATTCTTATAAACAAGGACACCTGTGTTACCAGAAATAGTGGAGATTTATTTATTTATTTTAAATTCAGAGTCACGGCAACAGGGGAAAAAAAGGGATATTTTTAACTTCCATTGAGGAAAGCACACACCCGCAGTGCTAAAATAAAAGGACAATAGGAAAGGACACAAGACTACCAGCAGCCTAGGAGTACTCTCAGATAATAGTCAAGAAAACATGTGGGTTTCTTAAATCATTGATACTGATCAAATGCTTGGCTCTCTTCCTGTTACAGGTTCTAAAGCAAATGAGTTCCAGCTCTCAAGAAGCCCCAGGAACAAAGACTTTTAAAAATACAGGGTCAACTTACCAAATTTCACATACATAGTTCTAACAGAACATAGTTCTAACAGAAATTCTTTCCACTTTTAGTGTGGCCCATTTTGTTCCACTGTTTCACTTATTAAAGATTTCATGAGTTAAGTTGCTGTCTGTGGCTCTCTCACAGCCTTCCCAGAAGAGACAAGGGCTGATCCCAAGCAAATTTCCCATCCTTGTTGCACTCTAGGAGCAGTGTGGGCAAATGTGACTAAAAGAATGTCCATCAGGGACAGGAGAGAAAGTGTGTGGTAGTATTTCTGGGCTACAGGGAGGACAACTGACAGCTGGAGGACTAGCCATAAAATGGGGCAGCCCAAAAGGCAACTGTAGCTTTATTTATTTTGAAGGGCATTTCCCTTTCTTTCGTCCACCCAAAGAGCATTTAAAGCTCTATATTTTGTGTTTCCTCACAGAGCATTTCTAAGTGATAACAAACATCAAGAAAAATAGAAACAAAATGGCCATGTCATCTGCTTTGGCTTCTGATTCAGTGTTATGAACTCTTTCCCTCTCTTCCAAAATCTCTGGAATTTCTGTTGCCTTCTTTAGGCTTTATGAGGAACCTATTGTACATATGTTTGGTGTCCTGAATCCCACCTTGATTTGATATCTGAAGGAAACAAAGTAAACTACTCCCCCAGAACCAGTTAGGCTCTCCTCCCATGCTCAAATAAGGAGATATACTCATTTTCCAAAGATGACTACTTTCCTGACAGCAGACTGTCACTTTGAGTTAGAGTTGCTATGATTATTTCCATTTGCATTTAAAAGATAAAAAAGGATTTCCTTTATTTTGTTAACTCAGAAAACTAAGCTAAAAATGAAAACTGAGCCCCAGTTGTGAATGCTTGTTTTTTCTTCTGCCACCCCAATTATTCATATAGTGATATATTTGTGAAAACTGGACTAGAGGAGATGGAAAATACCTGCTATACAAGTATTCTTTTCTATACAAGCTTTACAACAGCGGTTTAAAAACACCTGATTTTAGTGTACTTCACCTCAAAACAGATCATAAGGCAGCAAAGCCATTGTGCACTCATTTAGTAATTTGAGGAAAAAATTTAGACCCAGTTATTGGGAGTCACAAGTGGAGCTCACATAAAACCAGGGAATTTATGTTACAACAGAAGTCCGAACTCCAACTCCTACAAACTGTCAGTCTGTTTCATCACCCAAATGGTAGGTGAAGCACAGGGAAATGTGCCTAAGCATCACTGGGTTTTGGAAAAGAGCTATGGTCTTCTGGCTCCAGTTCTGCCTAAGCCTTAACCACTTAAGTGCTTGCCATTATGAATCCCAGCCTGCTAGCCAAAAGAAGGTACAATGTGTACTCTGCTCTGATCTATCCCTGTTTTCTTTGTGTTTTCACTTACTTTAGAAACATCCAGATGAGGATGAACTGTTCACATTTTTGCCACAGTCAAGTCAAAGTTGCACTGACTTAATGATTCTTTTAGCCCTAAAGGACTGAGTGTTCACAGGTACAAAACCAAAAAAACAGTTGAAATGGAAAATCAAGTAAGGTTTGATTACTCACAGAAAAACAATCTTGAGAAAAGCAGATCTGTTATTTAAAATTGGGGCTCCTACTGAATTGTCTATTGAAGCATTTACATTTTTATTACTATTAATATTACTGAAAATCCTGAGTACATATTCAATTTTATGCAAAAAAAAAATGTATTTGTATCAACAGCGCATCAGATTAGAGGGCCTACAGAGTATGGATCAGAGGTGAAATTTAAACATATCTCCCTATTAATCTCCTGACATGTTACAAGTAGAATACACTATCCTTCCTTCAACCCATGTCAGCATAGCTGACCCTTTAAAAAGAGAGCTGCTAACAAAAGACGACTTTCTTGTGTTGGTATTAAGAGATCTTTTAGTAGCAGCCAAACATTGACATAAGCACCTCTGCTTCAGAAGAGTTTAAAGCCCTTGTTGTGTATGGGGAACAAATCAAGTGTCATTTCTGGTTTGCAGATCATGAGTTGAGATTGAAGAGAGTGTCCATTCTGCCAAGCTTGTCTTCCAAAATAGGCCCAAGAAAGCCAAATCTCCTGGTTCCAGATCACTAGGCCATATGTAACTGATAATACTTCTCGAGTTTCAAGTTCTACAGGAGATGCAATTTCTGGTACCTGCTTTAGAGGTAGCCTAAACTCAGCCCCAAATTATGTTGCATACAAATCCCTCCTACCCCTGCCACAGGTGAGGCCAGAAACTCTTTAGGACTTCAGTCTATTTTGGCCGTATTAGCTGTGACCTGAGATTGAGGAAGGTCATGCTTGCCAGCCAAACGTGCACATTATTAAAAGAAGCAATACTTCTCGTGTACTTATGGCGTGGTAATGACAGTTCTTGCCAGCTGTTTTCAGTGTGTCAAATGCTGTCAACACTGTTCCCTTACTTGTACCTAGACCCTGCATAATTCACAAGAGAAAATACATATCAAGGCACCAATCTAGCCTGGAATTACCCCCCCTTGGAAGCATCAGAATTCTGTTAGAGCCTCAGTGATACAAATTTAACCCCTGAGTAGGTTTGGACCTGGAGCTAATGATTGACTGACAGTATGTACATACACAAGGAAGAACAGTTGACATCTTTAAGACCACGTGGAAGGTGTTTGGCAAAATTTACCTCTTCTAATAAAATTTTCTGTTTAGCATACATGCTAAGTTGTGAGTGGAATTGCACCCTTTCTACAGCTTCACCATCTTGGCTTTCTTCTTTTATGCCATTATTCACAGCAGAATTTGATTTAAAACATCTAGAGGAGCTTAGGCTACATCCACAGGTATTCGAGAAGTAAATAGCTTTGTAGATTTGGGTCTCTGTTCTCAAAGCCCATTGTCTCCACTGTGCTTTCTTTCCACACAGTATGTATCTCTATGACAAATCGTTATAGCTGTGTTTGATTTGAACGTTGACTGATGAGTACAAGCTGGGCAGGGGAAGAACAGAAGGGTATAGGGAGCAAATATTCAATTTAAAAAACTTGTGCTGTAAAACACATCATAATTTTCAAGTGAAAAGGACATCTTCATTTTCTAAATGGGCCTTTTAAAATGATAGGCAATAATGGGAGAATAAGTCCATTATTCATTTATAAGGGAATTAGCATAACAAAGCTGCTTAATGTGAGAGTTCAGAAAGCTCTGATTAATAAATTAATCCTTACATTTTACAATAGGTCTCATTTATTGTGAATAATTTCTAAAAGAAACTGTTTTAATAATCTCAGGTTTTCTTCAGAAAAATTAACTCTTTATGAACTACCCAGAGCAAAGACCAGGATAAATTTTGTGTTGTGCCGAGGGGTGCAAATCTATGTGCTGATAACATTGCACAGAGGAAACTCCTGGAGGGAGAAGTTAAGGCAGGTCCATTGGTGGCCATGAAGCATGTAAAGGTACATCACACTGAGGCTCATAGCTAAGCACCACAATTGAAGTTAATCTGAACAGTAGCAGATAGGAAGGACACACACGTTTAAAAATAATAATAATAATTTAAAAAACTATGAGACCAGTATTGAGAAGTGTAGCTTTAATAGACAAAGTTTTATTCTTTTGTCCTCTTTAAATCTTTTTCATAATTGCTTTTTCTGTAAGTTACTTTTTAGTTTGGGCACAGTCTCCTAAACTTTCCTTAGCTTTCTTAGATAGACTCTATGGTACAATTAAAAGTCTTTGCTATTCTGAAAAAAATCTGTTCCAGATGAAACACTTTCCATATTAAGTCACTGCTCTGCTGTCCTGTGAAGACAAGTAAGGCATCATTCTCTATCTCCCATTTCTTTAAAAAAAAATAAATCCTTTTATTCTGTCTTCCTTTTTAAGCTTCAGTGATTCAGGTCTTTTTATCTGAATAACCCAGGAAAGGGTTTTATCCAGGTTTATTTTATTAGTAGCATTGTTCCTAAGTAGATGTAAGTAATGCCATTTGATGTATGGCGTCATTGCATGTCTATTTCTGTATTAACAATTGTATATAGTAGCCTTTCTCTTTTTTACAAGAAGACACTAATGAAACCAGCACTTTCTGATTCCATTCCTCTTTCACCCCATAATTCACCACTGATGCTGTTATTTCCCTGCATGCAGGTCTAATGAGAGTGGACAAATCTTTCTGATTACTTTTGGAGGGCCAGAAAGGGTGCTAACAATAAAAATCTTGTGTTAAAATGTTAGCCACAATGAAGCAAAAAATGGTGAATTTCATGCAGATCACAGCAATTCATGCAATGCTTCTTGCAACGTGCAGTTTGCTTTTGAAAGCCTTGGGGAGAAGATTACTAATGTAGTAATGAAACAAGGAAGGCAGAAAAGTTAAAATAATGATGATATTAGTAATTTCACCTTGAACAATGTGAATGTCATTTTTACTGATATTATCAAAACAGTCAGTGTGGTTTGACTGTCAAATGTGAAAAATGGTCCTGATAGACACCTGCTGACCGCTTCAGTGCAGCCTCTGAGTTATGACAGAAAGTCTCAGCCATTGGGTTTGTGGTTTTCCTGTTGGATTATGCAAATGGAGTTTTCTTCTCTGCTCTACTGCCTACATGCCAACAGCAGAACAACTTTTCTTTTGGTTTTCAGAACAACATGGTCTCATTTCTGATATTTCTAACCTTTGCTCCTTCACCAGTGATCTCTTCTGGTACATTCAGCTTCTGTCTGTTCTCATCACAACTTTATTCTGTAAATCTGAAAGACAATGTACAGCTTTGTTAAACGGCACAGGACAGCAGGGGGAAAAATCATTGTACATAAAAATAACAGCATTCATCTAGACTGTATAGCAGTTCTTCACAAATTACTCACTACAAATTCAAGCCAGAAGCAGCATATCTTTAAAAGGAAAGCATTTGACAGATTACATTCCTTAATAAGTCTCATATTGCCAAACAGAGGGGAAGGCGCTTTTAGAAAACTGTTCTTAATTCATGTTTTATAGCAAATTAATGATGCAAACAGGAAAAACAGCAGCTCCATTACTTATCTGCATTAGAATTCTTCCATCAAAGAGCCTTCAGTTTGTATTTTATTTGTGATTTTTACTACTATTGTTTTTTGTTTAATTCACCATTTATATCCTTATTATTTTTGTTTAATTTATGGTTTCTTATTGCCTAGAGTGGTTTAGAAAGGGCTTTCAAAGCATGGTGGAACGTATTTGGCAAAGCAAAACTGCTGCTACAAAGAAAATAATAAAGTTTGCCAAGCTCATGAGCCTAAGGGTTGTATCATTTAAATCTTTCTCTATGCACAAAAAAAAAAAAAAGAAGAAAGCCCTTAGAAATCACTTATTTGGCACTCTGAACAAGCTTCCATTAAATTGTTCTTCCCTTTGGCATTGCTTTTGCTCACAAGGAATTAGAAAAAAATCCACTTTCACAAGTTCATTTAAGGTCCTATTCATATTCTTCCTCAATCCTTTCCTACTGTCCTAGTCCTTCTCTTCAGCTGTTCTCCACCCCATCATACACACCAATGCCACCTATCTCTTCCACCTCTGCCCTAGCTACATCGTAGAGATTTGGTGGCAGTTATTTCCTTATTAGCTAAGAAGCTTTGTTGTTTTTTCTGCTTGCAAGGATGATAATTTTCACTGCGTACAGATGTTTGCTCTGTGCACATTTGTGAATCTATGTTTCCAGATGGCTGTATATTTTCCAGCCTTCACTGTGAACCTAAAGGCAAAACCAGCAGAGAGCCCTGAGATTATAGGGCATCAGTTGTCTAGAGTTTACTAGCCAACTGATAATTGTGGATTTATTCAAGAAAGAAGATTCATTATATTAGTTTCTATACATTTTCTTCACTATTCTAGATTCTAGCATAGCAGCATTTCTGTTTCAGTAATGATTTAAGATCTATCTATAGTCTTTAATTACTGTCTGTATGTCATTTGTTCCTTAGACCCAGAAGACATGTTCTCATCTTTTGACTAAGTATTTAACGTGAAGTGTTTCATCAAAGGCTAGACTAGTCAGCTTTCACAGTCATAAAACAAAAGGCAGAGACTGATAGAATGACATTGATTCTCTGTCCTTTCCAAAGATAAGCAACAAATTAAAAGCAATGAAACTTAAGTTGAGGCACATGATGTTTCATTTCTGGTTAGCTAGGGAGGGTGATACATACCACAGGCAGGCCCATTAATCTCATCTAGCCAGATGAGAAAATCCATGTATAACAGTAATTCATCTAGGTTTTGTTTTCTTTTCCTTTGCTTTGTTCCCTTCCCATAAAATTCATCATGACAACAAAATGAGAAAATGAAAATTTTAGTGGTGTTCAAATTCACACCCATAAAGTATGTAAACATTTTGCACACCATGCAAAAAAAAACCAAACCCCAAACCAAAACCATCTTTGCATATGTAGTAAGCAACTAAAAATTCATTCTGGAGTCCTGTTTTCTTTGGAATATCATGTTTGCAGTCACACTTGTTTATAAGCATGAGGACAGTGCAAAACAGGGGATACAAACAGGACCAAGTGCAACCTTTGTATTTCCTGCTTTCCGTATTAGTCAGAGTCCTTTTCAGCCATGGGTGAAAACTAAAGGTGCCTCAGAGTGGCTCCACCTGCAGCTCCTTCTTATGGTATGGAACGTCATTGTCTCACTTTTTGCAAGGCAGGGAAGCAAAAAAAGAACCACAGAAGTTCAAAGTCCACTGTCCATAACAATGACCTACCGTTGGCTTCAGGTTCAAGTGCCCTGACCCAGCACCACAGAAGGTGCTGAAAGCTGAGTAGAAACTCTATAATCCAGTCATATCTGTATCCTTTTGTTGCCTTAGAGCATCAGAGAAATGGTTTATGCGGGGTTTCATTGGAGAATTCAGGTCTGCTTTTTTGCTCAGTCAGCTGTTTAGTTTATAGTGGCGGATGAGTGGTGGATATGTGATGCACAACTCTTTCTCCTCTCTTGTTCAGATGCCCATGGGAGGAGAGAGGGCTATCAGTGAGCTAGGTAAGGTGTCAGTCATCCAGCCTGCCAGGAGTAAAAGGGAAGAAATGCCAGATATGGATTCAAAAAGGCAAAAAAAAGTGTCTTTCAAGCTTCATGACTTAAAGCTTTAGAGAAGATAAATCTGTGCTAAGTGTGTACTGAGCAGATATTCACTGTCTGTAGCATAGCATGTAGAAATCAGAAGAAAGGGTGTTATCCTCATCTTCTGTCAGACTGCATTACAACTTAGCCTGAGGCCTCAGCCTGAGCTCTAGACAGCAGATATCATTTAAGAGTTAACTTGGAAGTTAAACTTCTGAACTTGGCCAACTTGTGTTAAGAATTAATCTAATACAAAGCCCAAAGCTGTGAGAAAACGCAAGCACACTATTTTTATTTCTCACCATCAAGAAGAGTTTAGCCTTATAATCTTATTTAAAGTGTTGCCTATGACTACCCATGTGCTTAACAAGATCATCACACTGTAGATTTCAAATCAAATAGCATCCAACAAATTTACTGCAGTGCCTGTCTCTCATGACTAATAGCATATCTCCTTAAAATTCAATACGTGATCAGGCAAATCAAGAGCACTACCAGAAACAAGAAGAAAACAACGAATGAGGAACATTCCGTAAAAGCAATATATTTAAATGCAATCCCCAAAGTAGTCCTTATAATATAAGCCCCATAGCTTCAAAAACAGTAAATTAAGAAAATGAAGGCACCAGAATCTAGTTTTGTAATGACCTAATTAGGGCGGGCAGTAGGATCCTTTGGCTCACCTCTGGGATTTTTCAGTGCTTCCTGCATTTATAAAAAGGCCCACAATGAATATAAAACAGTGAAGAAGAAGGAATATATTATTAGGAGAATTATTTTCATGGTTTTTTAATTATGAAAGCTCTTTAAGCTGTTCAATTCTAAAACTTAGTAAGAACAGGTCAGAAGGAGTTTACTGTATATTTAGGATCTCTGTATGTCCTTGATAGAGGATTTGCTGCTGAGCATGCTAACAACATGGGTAATGTATTCAGTAGGCCCTGGCTTTTAACCAGGATTATTACTTTTTGTACGTTCCAGTCTTCTGCATTAATGGACCTTACTCATGATTTATATACATACATTTTAAAGAAATCTTTTTGTAAAATTCATATCCAATAAACAATCAGCATGTGCTCTTCCAGCACAAAAGCTGATTGTTTCCTCATAGTAGGTAAATTAACAACTTCATGGGAATGGTGGCAGGTTATCCTGGAAGACTTAGACATTTGCTACATAATGTCCAAACATGCTTTGTAGTTATATTTTGCATGCACATGTTGCATCATACTTGAAAATCTTCTAAAGAGTTTAAAATACATTGACAAACTCTGAAGTTTCAAGTCTACTGCAGAGTATCTTTAAGACCTTTCTGGTATTAGTTCATCAGAACAGGTGCAGGAGGTACATGAGCTGGGCAGGACTAAATGTCTCAAAAGTAACACTCTGAAGCACATCGCTCCAAAACCACTGGAACATAGGAGTAAGTGTAGAAACAGTTTCTAGCAGACTTTTAACTGACTCTCTGTAAGGATTTCAAAAGCTACTGTGTGTAAATAACATTACTATGATTAGATCACTTGAAAATACACTTAAAAAAATAAAATGTTCTAGACGAATCACTCCAGCAAACATTCCTAACTGAAATCTCAGGAGGCTTAAAATGGTATATTCCATTCCATTCATCTCAGGAAAACCAGTGACAGACATATTATGTCACTGTTGGTATTGATAACTTCAAGCTTTTAAAATTCATGAGTCAGCCCAAAAAGAAGTTTTATCATTGACCTAAAAATCATTAGGTTAAATAAAGGTGAGTGACTCATCTGTCCTTTTCCATCTCCCACTCTGTAAACTCTGTTTCATTTTCAGGAACTCTTTTCCTAACTCTGGGGACCAGAAATTTGTGCATCCTTTAAATGGAAACTAGGAAGTCTCTTGGCATACCATTAAGCCTCAGACACAAGAATCAGAGAAAACACTATATACTGTCATCTCTGTGATTAAAAGAGTTAATTACTATTTAATTTTTTTATACCAGAAGAGAATGAAAAGATCTCATGACTGTGAGTGTTCAGTCTGCTACAACGAATAAAGGTAGTTTGACAGATACTGACACTCACATTGCTAAAAATGTTGAAGTCCTTCTAAAGTTAAAGAGAGGAATCATGTTGTAGTTACACTTACCCTAAGAATATCTGCAGTTACCCTCACTCATTTTTAGTATTCATGGAGAAAGAGGGAATTATGGTGGACTTAGCAAACATTCCTCCATCTCTTTAGTAAATATATTATGTTAATATAATTTTGTCATATCTCTTACCCACATTTTCATTAGCATATGCAAGAAGAGTCACTTAATTCAGCTCAGCCTAGATATCATAAAAATTGTGACTGCAATAATTAGCCAGATAATCCAAGACCTAAAAGCTCAAAGAGCCAACTCTCTTAGCTATTAAAAAGATTTATAAAGGCCTGGAATGAGACACATTGGAGTAGCATGTGAGAAAACTTGTCCCATCATTAGTTGTTAAAGAAACATTTCTTTTACCCTGATTATTTCATAAAATAAAAATTAAACTGAGAAAGGAGTGTCAGGGGCTGCTATTGTTGATGCTTTTTTTTTTTGCCTGTGGGAAGCAGTATATCCCTTCATCACATGGAGCTGATGGATAGGAGGCTTCATTCATTGAAGACCTGCTGATGAATGGAGCAGATAATTTAGTTCCAGCAGGCAGAGATAAGGCTGAGGTACTCAGTGTCCGCTCCGTGTTGTCTTTTGCCAACAAAGTTTCTCAGGTCTTTGCTGCTGGGAAAGAGTAGAAGAGCTTCTCAGTGAAAGAGAACTGAGCCATGTGTCCCTTGAGAGATCCCTATGGGACACTCTGAGGGTGCTGAGAGGTCTCGTTAATGATATTGTGAGGTTAATAATTTTCTAAGGACAATAGAGGTCGGGGAATGTCCCAATCGCCAATGAGAAGCAGATGTTTTACCTACATTCAGAAAAAGCTGAAAAAATAATCAAAGAGATTTCTGGACAGTCAAGCTCACCTCAGTTCTGGAAAAATCATCTGTCAAGTCCTCTTGAAAGCCGCTTCTGGGCTCATAACAGAGGAAAGTAAGAATAAACCGTGCTTTACCAACCTGGTGACTGCCTTCTATGATGATCTTTACTAGATCTGTGAATTAAGGGAGGACAGTGGATATTGGCTGCTTTGGTTTTGCTCAATTTTAGCCATAAGTCAGGACATTATGGTCTAGATGGGTGAACTACAGACAGCTGATTGCCAGGCTCAACAGCGAGCGGTTTGTGGTTGGGTACAGGGTGGTTACAAGTGGGGGATCTGAGGGTTCTATACTGGGACCTCTCCTGTTCTGTATCTTTATCAGTGACCTGAAGGAGGAGATAGAATGCACTCTTACCAAGTCGCAGATGACACCAAACTGAGGGGGTGCCATCAATGCGCTCAAAGGCAAAGTTGCTTTCCAGAGGGACCTAGACAGGCTGGAGGAACGGGCCAATAAGGAACTCACAAAAGACAAATACAAGGTCCTGTACCTTGGACAGAAAAAAAACCAGATTCTATTTTCTAACCAATATTATACATATTTTTTGCAAGCAATTACCAAGGACAGTGGCAATTCATACCAGAGATATGGACAGTAACTGGTGTGCATTTCAGTTCCTTGCCCAAATTGTCAAATAGGAATAAAAATGTTATGTGAAAAAGCAAATTTTGAATTGTTTCTTTTCTCTTTCTCTGGGCACATAAAATTATCATCCCATTTCCTGATCAAAATACATGCTGCCTTCTTTCTGAGCAATTCTTTTTGTCTTTAAAACGTGGTTCTTTTGCTTTACATTCATTTTCAGTTCAGCTTCACTCATAAATGGATTTTTTTTTTTTTTTTTTTTTTTTTATGCAGTGTTCACAGGTTTTTTTTAAAGTCAAATAGTTATCCAAAATTTGGGTGCTAGGGTCTTTTATTTTTTGCAACAGGCCTAAGCAGTGAGTAAACTGCCTATATCTTACTTAAAACTAGTATAGCGTTCTACTATATTACTGTATTATATTAAGTAGTATAGTAAAAATTAATAATGAAATAACAATTGGTTGATGCATTTTATAGATATTATCACTTATATATATGCACATTATATAACTATACCTACTACAACTCTTCATAGTAGCTGATATTGACCTAAAACTGATTGTTTACTGTTTGGCTGAAGAAGGAACAAAGAGCAAAAATTTAAATTTAGAGAACTGCTTCAATCAGAATCACTCAATTCATGTCAAAAAAATAGGTTTTTGATACTTCAAATTAAAAATATTTTGTAACAACCACTCAAATCAAATATAGTGTTTTATGAAAAATTAAAAGGTTTACCTGCCTCAAGACAATCTATTTTTACCAGCTTTATGAGCACTTTTAAAAACATTTTTGCAGTAGTCTAAAAGAAATCCCTTAGTATTTTTATTTGCTAGTGAACTAAAAAACCCCAATTGTTTACACATATTTCATTTAGTAATTACCCTGAGAAGCATTTGTTTCAGGATGTAACTTGTTTCACATCTTCATTGTTCCACAAGATTGCAATATGGGCTTTTTTTTTCTGTATTGAAGGGAAGTTTACGATACTGCAAATTGTCTAAATTAGAAGAGGGAGCCAAAATGTCACAAAAATCCTTTTTTTTCTTTCATTCTTCCTCTTCAATTACTGTGATAGGTTTGTGTGTGTGCATGTTTAAACAGAAGTGTTTTTTTATTTCTTCCTGTCCTTTGTTAGCATGTTATCTGAGGCACAATAATACCATTACTTTGAAAAATCAGCTGCAAATGGATTACATTGAGCTCAAAGTGTAAATTCAGTTCCTGGTTCTATTAACAGAAACAGGAAGTTTCCAAACTCCAAAGGCGGTTTCTACAGGACAGAGGAATCCTGTCTGCTGTTGTTAAACAAAAAATAGTGCTGAAAGTAGTTCGACCCAAAGGAGCAATGTGTAGACCAAGTACTGAAGGTGCAAGCTAGGATCTGGGACTGATGGATGGGATGATAACCAAAGCTCAAATCTGGTATTCCCTTTTCTAGAAAAACAGTCACAGAAGAGAAAATGTGCCAAGGTGGACAAAGGAATGGAGTCTACCATCAAGTTCACCCAAAATGTCCAGGAAATTTTAAACTCTATCATTTTCTGGCAGCATGTCTCTCTCCTGAAATGGCTGTTTTTTCCAGAAATACAAACACAAAGACATCATCAGTGGGACAGTTTTATACCCATATGCCAAGAGTCCACAGTGAGGTCTTTGCACAAATTGTCCTGAAAATATCTGTCAAGAGAGGAAAAGGATGATCTCGTAAGGGCATTATTGTTGATGGGCCATCTGGAAAAGGAAATTTTGAAAAAGGAGGAAAGGACCCATATTGTAAATACAAACAAATACTATCAGAGAATATGTTCACTCTCAGCTTCCATAAAGCTGATTGCTACTCCCAGAAGAATTTTCTCTGGTGCCTAACACTCTTTATCTGAGTCAAGGGCAGGGGAATTTGTTCACAAGTGTAAACTAGAGGAACAACATCTAAAGCCACATCAGCAAGAAAGTTAAATGCACACTCAAAGAACAAGTGAAATCCTTAATTGTGAAATTCATGAAGTGGCAACTTCGAGGTACGGATCAATCAAAGACAGGACTGATACAAGAGAAGATATAGATCCTTCTATCTATTCATTTGCTAGACAGTATGTGTATATTACATTTTGCTGGAGTCTTTTGATTCATTGGCAGAAGGTACACTGTGTCAGCTGAAATGGAGTCTTCCTCTGCTGGTGGAATCTGCATCAAGTTTTCTTAGCAAAAATCTCCCTGCATATCTGGCAGATTATTCTGCAACTATGATCTTAAAAATAAATAAATCAGGTTCTGGGACAAATGTGCTCTATTTTCTGGAATATCTGAGAGCATTATTAAAACGCTAATGAGTTCTTTCATATTAACAGTGCCACAAAATACCTTTGCGTAAACTGATCATTCACCAGTTTCTTCTAACTTGACTGGAAGGCCAAATGTGCTTCTTATTACTGGTGGCATTGCTGAAGGAACAGTTAAGAAAAATCCAGACCACCTGTCTAAAACTGAACACAGCAAACATACCCAGACCATATGTTTAACCCTGTAACTCAGAACAGCAGGCAGGTAGGTGAGAGACTAAATAAGATTAATTGACCACAGCTTTGGTTAATCAATTGCTGTGTTGGTGGGAAGACGAGAGGAAGGGGAAGCTGCAGTGTAGCAGTCAAATGCACTTCCAGTGCTTTGTGTTAGTATACAGATATTTCATCTAACAAAGTGGATGGAAGTGGTCTGTATCAATGATCTCTTCTAGGGATATATGGTTTGGAAAGGAACTGCTACTGAAAAACAGAACGCAGGCAAATAAGCAAAACAGACTCATCATATTTCTGGCCTCCAATTTCCTCTTTTTCATTATTTTGGAGTCATCACCAAATTCTATGTCTTCATATGGCAAAACTGGAAGCACTTGCAACTTGGTTTGCTGTTAATGGGCCACTTAGTGTGTGCACCACAGGTATCTGTAAGGTGTATATATTTTGACTCATGGTTCAATCTAACCTTGCTCTCATAGTGCCAAGATAATGTTCTGTAAAAATTTTTAAAATTGTAATGAGTAAGGAAAACCTATGAGGCATGATTATTTGATAGTTTTTGATTTTCTTTTCTTCAAGCATAGGAAGGAAAATGGCTATTAATCTGAAAGTGTCAGAGGTAACTAACACAGGACACTTAATTAAGCATTAATTAAGCACTCATTTTGCACATGCTCAAAGCTATGGTGTTCATGATTTAGTAAATGAGTCTAGGGAACTCTTACTCTGTTAATGTAGTTCTCGTAAATTTGTATCTTTAGCACTTTAGAACATCTGTATGGCTTGGTGAACATAGTGGTAATGTAATGTGGAAGACAATGCAGTCCCGTTGCTGCATCCTTGAATGAGTGCTGAGATTCTTGTACAGGCTTCAGCAAGAGAGTCCCTCTTCCTGACCCTGCTGTAGTTAGAGGTCTCTGCTTTTACACCGGTCCCTGAAAAAAAGTTTCCACACATTAGCTTTTTATTTCTTACTATCCTGAGAATACCTTCAGGGGTCTTCTCCACATCTTTAGAGTAGCTGGCCAAAAGCAATACTGACTTTTTTCCATACCCTTTCCCTCTTTTGTAGTAGACACATCACATGATGGGATAGGATAATTGGGAAATGGGATATAACTATTGTCCAAAGTTTATAGTTTTGGGCTTGTAGTTTTACTTCAGGTCCAGGAATTATCTTGGTGACATACATACAGATATTTATTTCCACTTCACAAGAACTCTCAGAGGCTATAATTCTGTCTGTTCCTTGGCTATGCTCTACAGAAATACATACAGAAATTTTTTTCTCACTGAAGATACACAGTGGTTTTTCCTTTTGTGTTATGCAAGTGTCATGTGTCACCCTGAAACAGGAATGAGAAAAGGTGAGAATCTAAGTTTGCTTTTTATTTCATGTACAGTCAATTCTATGAATGTTGTCCTTGCAGTCTCCCAAGAGCATCCCTAGGGATTCTGATTCCTCTTTGCAGGAGGCTAATGTTGCCATGGAACTTTGACATTGCTGATAAATGATGCTACATAAGGGCAAAGCATTGATTTATTGCCTGCAGTGTTAGATTGAAATTTGTAAGAATGGACTAACTATGGACTTGCATAGACTGATATTTGCAGCCATAGTTTTCTGATGGCCACTTTTGCTGAAAGAAAAAAAGCTTGTGATATGAAGGGAAAAGGAAAAGATAATGTAACTTGGAAACTCTTAAGTACTGAGGGGCTGAAAAGTGGTGAGACATTGTCAGTCACTTGACCTTCAAGTGCACAATGGAGGTGTTTATTGAATAAAATAAAAGCTCTTTGGTAGAGTTCCAGCAGGGAGATGAGTGGGTCAATTTACTGCTTGGCTCCTGTCTGTCTCTGCTGCATTTCTGCATTCTCCACAGCTCCTAATAACACTAGCCAGCTCCAGACAGAGGGAAGACTCTATCTCTTGTCTGAACTTGCATATCTAATTCAGTGCTACCACATTAGAACTGAATTCCACCTTGATGTTAGCCATTTTACAATCCCCCAATCAAGAGTGAGACAAAGCCTCACATCGTTCATAAAGTTATTTCCACTCAGCCAAAAAGTGCTATTTCCATCATTTATCTTCAATGTTATGAGGCTCATTAAGAAAGTTTTATGGGTTTTTTTCACTTTTCGCTCTCTTAACTTTTTATTCTGTATTTGTGCCTAATGCAAGTTAAAAAGTCCCCTTTTTTTTTTAGCAAGTAGTTTAGAAGCTTCAAGCTGAATCTAATTTAATACAAGTAGTTTTGAAAAAATTGGTCTTTAGTTTTAAAATATGAAAGTTGATCAAAACATATTTTAACGGTTTATGAAACTGCACTACCTACAGTTAACACTGTATAATCAACACATGATTTAAACAGTTCACATCAAGTATTGACAAGACATTCATTGTGTTTTATTTGAAGATGCTGACTTAAATACTGAAGATCTGTGAAGTATTTAGGAAAATTTATACGTTCAGGAATTTTACCAGCCACATGCAATTTAAACAGAAACACAAATAAGATCCATCAAATCTGTTATCATTCATACATCCTTGATAACAGTAATGATTAAATGTGTTTTGATAAATTGTTTCAAGTATATTGTTCGGAAGTGGATTCTCCTAATTTTAACTCTTTTTTTCAATACAATTGTCTTGCTGAAAAAGCAATTCTTGCTAAAAGCAATTCTGTGCTTTTAAGAGGAATTTAAGGAAAAGAGGTTTTGACAATACGCTTCCCAAGATTGGAACATAGATAACATAGACAAGATAAGGATCCCGAACTGAATTCTATTATTATGACTCTAAGTGAATGTACCTTCCTTTTAAAAAAATACAAGTATAGAACTGAACATCAGTAATGTTTGTCCTCACAAATCAATTCCTCATGTGACCACTAAACTGTGATAGTGTACATCCTGAGTTTATAAACACTTTTCCCACAGATGGTCTCTGGTATGATGTCTACTGAGCTGGTTTACAGTTATGGGATCCACCTTGTAGTCATATTTGTCCAGAAAGAGGTATTCGTGTCATCTGGGATGCTGGGAAGTGTCCTTGGTCTCTTAAAACATAGATTTCTCAGCATAGTAATTACTAGAGTAAGGATTTCTCAGACAAGTTAGGTTATCAATACATTTGCAGGAGAAAGAGTTTTGATGGTGAAAGACCAGAATAAAAATAAAGGAAGCTGAGGCATGTAATGAAAAAATTATTTTCTCCACAGACTACTGTTACTTTTTCTTGATCTTGTATTCTACAAGGTGTTAGCCAGTTCTGCAATTCCTGCAAGTTCCTAGTTTCTGAGACATATTATATCTGCTTTCACAGTATACTTTATAAAAAAGCACTGCATTTCATCTACAGTCCTCCAGTAACAGGTATCTTACCTACTCAGCAACATACAGCTTGTCTAGCCTAAAAGCTCTGTAGTGTGTTTTATGCACATGCCAAGATACTGAGCAAGATTAACAAGTAATGTCTGGTTATCTTACAGCACAAAGGAACCACAATACTTGCCTCCTTAGAAGTTGTGCCAGTGACTTACTAAATATCTTGGATTATCAGATCATGGTAGATGCAGACATAGTTCAAAAGGAGGAGCTGAGCAGCTGTTACCACGTCATGAGCCAGTGAAGCATACAGGTAGAGTTCTTGCATTTCTGCCTGCAAAACTAGGTGGAGATAAAGGCTTTGGTGTTCTACAGGGCATGCACGTGGATTTTGTCACCCAAAAAGGTGCCGCATGTGTTCCTCTTCAACACCTCTGATGAGCAATATGTGCCAGGCTGCTCTGTTGCTTAACCACAAGGAATCTGATGGCTGCTGGGGAATGCCAGTGCTGGTGTTGCTCAGTGGAAATGCACATGTGCAGTGAGTGCGTGCCAAGGGCTTCAGGGCGGCAGCCTGCACCAGTCGGTGCTGTGGCTCTGACTGGGCTGCCAGATTCCCAGAACTCACAGAGTAAAGCGTTGGACTAGTAGCAATAATGTAGGTAGAGAGAAGTGCCAGGGCTCCAAGCAAAAGCTATATTCGTATATAGTTTATAATTTATCTTGCTTGTTTTCATGTGATAGGCAAGAAAGTGGTGTCCAGATAGTTTTAATAGATAATTAAGAAAATGGCCAAAGTGTACCAGAACCTGATACACTGTCAAGAAAATTGCCTTACTACTCGTTGTTTTTTTTTTTTGCATCCTTTGTTTTGTTATCTTCTTTTGTGCGGTGCTGGAACATTTATTTCCACTGAGAAATGCAATTTTACTATTATCAGAATACTGTGCGTGTTGATTTAGGTGCTTGATTCAATTGGAAAGAAAGTCTGAAACTTTATTTCCCTGACTAATTTAAATAAAGTCAAAAGAACTTGTAATGAACTGGCAATATTCTTTCTGGTTTGGGGTTTAATTTGAATGTTGTAGGAAAATATCTAGATTAAGTAGGTATACTGGATTAAAATTTAAAAGCATTACCACTTTTCATACAAGCAAATAAATGTTTGAAAAACTTGACCATTTCCAATTTTTTAAGGCACTAAAATAAAAACATATCTCAGAGTCATATTGATGCCACTAGGAATTCTTTTCAGGAAAAAAATATGATAATGATGTAATATTTAATTTTGCATTTTTGAAGATAGGTATTTGACATTCTTCCTTCACAAATCCTGATTGTGATTATTACTATTTTTTGTATTCTTAATAATACTGTCATACTTCCTAATCTGTGTTTAAAAAAAAACATCTAAAGTGAGTGAACATTTTGGTTAGTTATGAGTATTTTCAGTTTCTGTACAGAATAAAAAAGTCATATTTATTCCATTTTGTGATATATTTTTACTCTGTTTAGTTCCATTTTCTGCCTCACTAAATAAAAATAACAGATATTATTGAAATTAAAATAAATCATCATTGCTAAATGAAATATTTCAATTAAAATAAACATCCAATTTCAGTTTTTAGAATTTTATGTTGGATTTTATGTTGTGGGTTTTGTTTGTTTGTTTTGTTGGGGGTATTTGAGGGTTGGTTGGGCTTGGGTTTTTTTGTTGGTTTTGTTGTGTGTTTTTTTCTGTGATCATAACCTCTGCTTTAGTTTCAAAGACCAGATTTTCTGTGAAAAAGGAATTCCATTTTCTGACCAACACAAATAACTGCTGGCAGAATATGAACATGTGCTTTGCAAGTAAATAAAAATAGCTTTCTTTTTTTTTTTTTATCATTTTATTGGTTTGTTCCAAATTACATGTTGCCATGTCAACATCCTGTCAGGTCCAATGGAAACAACTGGGTGCAGCCTAACACGCAATGCACGAGGACAAGGTGTAGAAGAAAAGATTAAAATCTGTGCTTTTCTGTTTCAAGGCAGCTACCCACTCACTGTTATTTCTGGTAACAAGTGTCAGAAGTGCTCACCGCCCAGCCGGCTCACAGATTGGTGGCTGCTCCTTATTCCCAGTGACTGCAACTGATTTGTGATCATTGTATGTTTTCAGGGTCCTCCTTTCTTCCCAAAAGGGCAATACAAAAACCCTGTGCTCAGCTGCCACCTCCTGCTCCCGGGGTGCCTCTCCTGTGATCCCAGCCATGCAATGGAGCTGCCTTTGCCCCCTCCCACCAGGAAGTCTGCTGGAGCTGCACCAAGCACCTTGGGAGTGATTCAGGAAGAAATCTTTCCGGAGTAACTTGAAACATTGCTTTCCTTCAGTTTATATTGAAAGCTCATGCTTCCTCAGATATCCTTCCTAGCACATAAAACTAAAGCAAACTTGCTTTATGACTTAATACGTAAGCTTTTAAGCATAACTTCTAAAACCTCTGTTGAAGTCATAGATTTCCTGCATTCTGTGACCTGAGCTGCATTGTTTTCTATGGCTTGTCTTACCTCCAGAGTACAATTAAATGATTGCCTGGTCAATCAGAGCAACCTATTCTAATCTTGTTTCAGTATTATTTTGGCCGATATAATTCATTCAAAGGAAAACAGCTCCCTAGCTTTCCTAGTTTCTAGGAAACCTTTTCTGATAATTCATATTGACAGCAGTGAGTTGTGACATTTATCCGTGAGGTGAAGCTGACCAGCTGCAGGGCTCCTGACTGATTTTACTCAGCCAACAAGCTGCTCATGATCCCAGCCAAGTATTGACTTTTCTTGTCCTTCCCTTCCATCTAGTTGGAGAGAAAATATGGAGGTACTCTTTATTACTACGTTTTTATTTTTACCATTATGAAAGGTAAAAAATTGACTATAGAGAATATCTTCCCCTTAAAATTTACTTTCTTAATGCAAAAGAATCTCAATTTCAATGAAAAAAATCCAGCACTGAATTTAAACTAGTTGAAATATAAAATAAATGAGCAGATTTTATCTAAAGTTATTGGAATCTTTTACTTCAATAGCAATGAGCTTCAGTCTTGTAAACAACCTGTCTATAATCAAGTAACCTATGGGATGAAAAACCTCTAGCAATTCAAATTTAGATACTTTAAGCCTGGCAGGATACACTACGCTTCAAGTGTTCTTGGGGTTTTCTTGTTTTTAAAGCCAAGGTACTGACCAAAGTGAAGGATAGAGGACTTTCAATATTGCTCTTGTTTCTCTCCACTCCAAAGTGAAAAACATTTTTAGACCAGGGTCTGGAATTAATATCCTTTCATTTTTAGTTGCAATACATGATTCTGAATACATATAAACAGTAATTGTCCCCTCCATTCATTAGGAAAAAAGGAAATCAGAATTTCTGCAAGGCAGTTTTAATTGATGTCTATTTCTTTCTTTACATCTGCAACTTCAAGCATATGTAAAGAAAAATAAAATATTTTATGACTATCAAAATGGATTTTTTTATGTAATTCTTGACAAAGTTGTGCAAAATTAACCTGTCTTTGGGAAGGTTAATAGCCCATTTTCTTGAGATGTGACAACGAGGAATCTCAGAATGTGCCATTTACTATTACAACATGAGCTCGTGTTTTTTACTCACCCTTATTAGAAATCTGAAAGAATTACAGAGGAGGCTGAATCCCACTGTACTGCAAACTCATAGTAGCTGTTGATTTCATACCACTAATTCAAATGCCAATGAATAACTGAAAGTACTGAGGACATCCTGTGCAGTCATAGGATCATATTTAATATCACTATGGTCTAGCAGATATAATCCACGTACTGTGGAATCCTTAGATAATGTTGCTAACTAGCACAATTGGGTTTCCTAATCCTCTCAGATTCTCCAGGTCAGAGGCAAAGAAGTTTCAGCAGAGAAACAAGCACTTCCCAGAAGGACTGGAGATAAAAAACTAAGAAGTTTCTCCCACTCTTCTAGTCCCTTCTTTCTGGACTAACACACCCGAGTCACAGTTAAACTTCAAGAAAGCATGAGTGTTTCTAGAGCTGACATTTTCAAGCACCACTGAATTACTGAATCATTCATTCTTGGCACCAGCATGTTATATCCATAATTGCTTTGCTTGAAGAGGTGACATTTCCAAAATGGGCAGTTCAGCATGGCAAAGGACATAACACCGCTGGGAAGATAAGTCAAAGGTGACAAGACCATGCAGCTGCCAAAAAACAGGCACTCCCTTGTACATCAGCACTACATGTAACTGAGCTCAACTGCTGGAGTCTTGATGGAACTGGATTAACACAAAGGCCATTACTAAAGACTTTTCAATCTGCTGGAAGGCAGCCAGAGTGAGAGCTGAGAGGAGCACACAGGACAGGTAGGGATGGCAGGTGAGGGTAAGGAGAGGCCAAAATTGTTTGGCATAAACCAGAAAGAAGACAGCTTCTGATAGATAGGGAAAAACATTGCTGACACTATCATAAGAACACTAGGATGGAGAAAATGCCCACTGGCACAAGTATTCTCACTTCATTATCATGGCAAGAAAAAAAATATAATTTACTGAAACTTGAGTGTTTGTGCTAAAACTATTGAAGTGGTTGTTGCACTAGGGATCACCAGACTCAGTCACAGATGTTAATATATGGATATTGAGCACGAGTAACTGTGCATGTTATGTACCATCCTGCTTGTTATATAAACCTGTAGAAACTAAGACATACCTACCTACATTCAGCCATCTTCTTCCTGTGTGAAGTGGTGATGTCTTATCATGTTCGTATGCACCACAGAAATATGTTTGAAAAACATGCCACATTTCCAAAGACAGGGCTGGGAAAAAGAATACCTTTTCAGTCTGTGCTTAGAGCAGGTCCTTTAATGAGAAAATATATTAAGTTGCCTGGTTGAAGAGCTGTGGCTTCTTCAAACATAGGTGTGAAAAACACCTTTTGTCATTCCTCCCCAGTGCATTATGTTGTGATATGACAGTCATGTTACATAACGTGATGTGGCTGACACCAAATCAGCGTGAAAGAGCTGATCCCTTTCCCTTCTAGTTCAAGGATCCTGAGCAATGGGCAGCTGGACTTTTCTTTCTCTTTAAATGAAGGAAACAAAGGAATGCTCTGTTTGAATGTCCTTGCATGAGAGCTGCTCTTAGAAATATCACTAATACGTAGTTTACATCTGTTAGCTGAAATGTATCCTCACCTTTGAAATATGCATGTTTTTACTGGCTGTCTCTTTCCATTGTTCTATCAAGAGCAGATTTTTTACTAGGGCCTATAAAATAGGCTTTGAGAAACTTAAGCATGTAATCCTGTATAGCTCAGGGCATCAGATGGTGAGGTGTGTACTGTATTGTCACTGACCCACTGGCTTGACCCAGTTACTTCTCTGCCCTGAGACCAGCAGGAGAGGAGCAGGAAGGAGGGCACTGAAAAGGCATTGGAAGAGGAGGGGCATAGGAGGATGAAAAATAGGGTTTCATTCCCTCTTCCACCACATATTTTTGAGACCGTTGCTGTTTTAGACCCCCTGAATTGAGTATCTTGAGAAAGATGCCCCCTTTCAGAAGTATACAAAAGAATTATTTCATCTGCCATAAATTAATCCACCACAATTTAAATCCAATGATGGTGTAATCCAGCTACTCTTAACAGAGCTATTGGTCCATCGGTATAATTGCTGTGAGTTAAGTGGCCTTAGAAACCAGGTTAACTAGAGGTTTACCACCTAACAAAGTATTTTACAGAAAAAGAGTTTAAAAAGGACTTGTCTTTCAGTTGAAGACTTCCAACACATCAACCCAACCCTCTTTCCAGAAAATTAAATCTTCCTTTCATTTTACTGGTCTGACTGCAACTATTTTTGTACTCACAGAAAAAGAAAACCGTGCAAAAATAAAGCAAAAGTTCAGAAAACATTTTGGCAGTTTCATATTTATATTTTTAAAATAAATAAAAAATGTTCTTTTGATGAATGAGATTGTGCAGTATAATCATAATATTTGTAAAACCTTCCCTGAAATTTAACTGACAGAATCCAAACAATGACAATATCTTTGGTTATATGTTAGTACTAGCAGTGACATGCATTTTTAGTCACAAACTTCAACATTAGCAAATACCAAACATGGATTTTAAAAATCACTCATAGAAGGGAAAGTGAAACAACTCCATATATTCATCTTAATGTCAAATATGTCAGTATGCCAACCTTATAGCAGGCTTGCTTTTAAAATGAGATGTTGTAAACTGACAAATTAACAGATACGCAGTTCCACTAATACACTTCTGTAACTACAGAAAGTAAGGAATTTTTTCTTTTCTTTCACCAAAACCCACGAGATAGGTGCCAAGAGGATATTAAAAACCTAAATTACAGTGTTGTAGGAAGGTTGGGATTTTTTTCCTGGATCAATCCAAAATCTCTTCCAGAGCTGTGTCCTGCTCATGATAAAACTGAAGATTTTATAAATCACAAGACCAATAAATGACACCATGGCCTACATTTCCTACTGTTTCAGTGAGATAGTGTTTAAAAATTCAACTTGTCTGCAGAAAAGAGGTCTTTATAACATGCACTAACACATTTTGAGATTTTCAATGATGTACTTAAATACTCAAATTTCTCAGCTATTGCTCAGCTGTCATACCTTCATTGAGCTCCCTTAGCAGCCCTGCCTACATCTTACTCCAGTCACAACTAGGTGTTGATCCAAATAACTATAAAGGCAAGTATCTGTTTTCAAGTCAGGGATCATCCAAAAAAATGACAAACCTCTCAACTGTCTTTTAGTATTCTGTCTGGAACTGACACATCTAGCATTCTGGCACATCCCTTTCTCAAAGGTGTTCAATTTTAAGTCTTTCTCTTGGACTGAGGTCTAGGAGCTAATACTGGTCCTGTCTCCATAGTACTCCGGTCTCCAGTACTCCATTTGTCAAGGCTCTGGAGATCCATTAGAAATTAATTGTCCAACTAATATATATCACTGGAACAGCAAAATAAAACTGAGAATTGGTGGTAGCCATGACATACAAGCATTACCTACACAGCCTAGGATCAGAGAGAAGGTTTATATGTCATGTTGGTTAAGTATGTAAATGCTGTAAAACCACGGATATTCTGTGCATTTCTCTGATCCTTCAGGAATGGGATAACTTTCCCTTTAGGACAGTGATAAATGAAAATCTGAAGATCTGCTTCTTGTGCAGAAAAACTGGAAACCACATAAACTGTTTGTAGATTCAAATATACTGCAGGGTCAAACAGGTTGGAGTTTCCCTAATCTATTTGGCTGAAGATTAACTAAGTTGTATACCTGCTCAGAAACCATGTATTTATTTGCAATATTAACTGAGTCTTAAGACAGGAAGAATAAAGAGTGCCTTCATTCAAGAGAATAAAACTTAGCTGTTCAATATTCATGTCACTAAACAAAACTAGAATTATATAGCAGGGCCTTGACTGATTGCAAAGCATACAATTGCAGCATGAATAACATTGTCAAACTGTTGGTCCAAAGCAGGACACCAGAGAGGACTATTGAGTTATAATGTAAATATCACGAAGAGAGACAATTATGTTGCAGTGTTTCCCAGACATTATAATTCATGAGTTTGATTCAATTAAAATTATTTCAGAGCTTTCTAAGTGCAAAAAAGGGCACTCAGCTATGAAAATTGGCTTGACATATGGCTGATTTGTTCTTTAATAAAGCAGGAGATCTACAGAAAACTTCCCAAACGACCTCCTGGTGAGTCAAAATTTTCAGGGTTGATAATAATGTGAATAGGAGAATCATACAAATTAGTGCTGGGAATCTGGCTAGAAGAATCACTCATTTGAGCCCACTGTTCCTTCTTAGATTCTCAACAAACAAATATTTCATCAGAAATTACTCACATTTTGGAACTATGTCTTCCAGGGATATAATCCTCCCCAACTTCCTGCCCAGTGCATTGCATTTTTGACATCTGACTGAAGACCAGATTCTGATCATGTGGTTCATAGATAATCAGGTAAATAAGGAGCACTTTACAGTGGAAGGATATTGATGATAAACAGAACACACTGTGTTTACGAGTGGATTCTGTGATTAAAATCTCCACCCCCAAAGTGTACTTAGCACCCATCCATAAAGTGGGCAGCAAATAGAGTTCCATATAGAGTTTAGGTACTGGGGTTTTGAGGTGGAGTGAAACAGGATTTTTTTTTTTCATGTGAGGTCTCAAATATTGCCATTTGTTTCACTGAAATTTTTCAGAGGTAAAGCTCCATCTTTATGGGATTTCTATCCTCCTTGTCTTACCAGTTTGTTACATTTCTCTTTGTTTACCATACAGTCCATGAGGGATGTGCACTTGAATGGCAGTCTTAGAGATGTTATCATTGTATTTTCCAGGACAATAACAAACTACATGCAACTTCATGCAAAATATAATTACTGGGTTTACACCATCAGTACTACGACTTTCAGGTTTTGCATGGGAAGGATTTCTTGTGTTCATAAATGTATATAAATACATATATTTATATAAATACATATTTGTGTGTAAATATATATATATATAAATGTATGCACATGCATGATTGCTAATATGATAGAAGAGGAAGAAGACTGTGTCATTCTGTTGCCCAAGCCTCTCTCTAACTGTTGAATCAGGTTGCCATTTATAGTGTTTAATATATTTCCTGTAAACGTGAAGGAAATATTTGTTTAAAGTTCTGAAGGAAACAGTATTGATGTTCACAGAGATGTGACAAACTACTTGATGAAAGAAATCATTTTCAAGAAAGAGTCCTATGGGAGAAAGAGAGCCTGTTTATTTACACAAAGATCAAAGCAACTTTCATATGAATTGATGCTAAATATTTAGTACTTGAGTGACTAGCAAAGAACACTAAACTTCTAAAGGAAAGATTAAAAAATGGGAGACAAATCCTGATATGGAAATATGTATAGGCTCTGTTGGCAAAAAGGTTTTTTATAGTATTTGCATTACTGTAGTGCCTAGAGTCCAACTTGAGCACACAGACACACTCTGATACTGTGCATAAACAGTAAAATACATTCTCTTTTTTGACAAACTTACAGTGTAAAAAGGCAGAGGTCAAGAAGGAGAACAAATTTAGATTCATTTTGTATGGATTTCTCTTATTGCACAAAAATGTACATTAAATAAAATTGTTATTAATTAATCCAAGCAAAATTTCAGTGGAAATTACTGCTTATGTCAGGCAAACCAACTATGAACAAAAAAACCCATATATAATAACTCCTCATAATGAAAACTTTCCTTAGCTTTTCTACCTGTATTCTCAACTTCTCCTTCATCCAAAACAAATTAAACTATGAAAGTCAAAATCAGATCCGAGCTGTCCTTATACAGTAACACAGTATCAGAGTGACATTCAGTCACAGCTTGATCAAGCACAAAAGGGATAGGAAAAGCCAGGGATTTCTCCTTGCTGTCTGTAAGTAGAGTCCAGGAGAAAGATATCCCTTTGTCAAAGGAAACTCTCACTGCATGGTTTCCCAGAAACATTGACTTGACCCAGAATAGCTACTTCCATCTGTCAGGAATCTCAGTCTCCCTTCTTGAAGGGGAGACCTGAGGTTTGAGGAGAAACTGTGCCATAGCTGATGAATATATCTGACTGCCCAGCTTTTCGGCAGCTAGGAAGGGAGTGGGCTGAGAAATAGGCCAGTGACATATTTCCCAAAGTTCACCACCTTCTTCCCAGTCTCTAGCTGCAGACCCATAACCCTGCAAGAACTCCCTCTAGAAATCAGCACAGTGCTAACACGTTTCAGTGACTCTGGGACCACGTTTAATCTGAAGCTAGGCTAAATTCACACTTCCTCGATTCATAAAGATGTTGTCCTCCTGTGTGTAATGTACTACTTTTCACTGTGTGCTCCTGAATAGTCCTCATTTCTGTAATACTTTTCCCAGTAGCCCATTAAGTACGCCTTTGCCATCTGTCACATGCAGTTTGTTCTCTCTCTTGTACTTTATTGCTATCCATATAAAATAGAATATAAGGAATAGAAAGAGTAGGGCAGTTGGCTGCACAGAGTAAATAAAGAGGAAAATTGAAAACAATCTGTAACAGACATTTATGGAAAAAAATATTTCCTTTCTATTCTTTCACAGGTTCTAAGTAGATTCTCAAGATACAGTCTGTGGCATGGTACTCATTACTCTATTTTTTCTTTTTTTTTTTTTTGACAAAGAGGAATGATCTTATTTTCAACTTAAACTGTGAAGATTTTTCTCTCTTTGTGAAGCTTTATGAAAAGCATTCTATAATTAGAAATAGTCTATCTCAAAGAAATGAAAAAGTACCATTGCTTTGAAATCCTAACAGTGGAAAAACAGTAAAAAAACCTCAAAAAACCCATGGTGTACTAAGCCTTGTAGGCAATTTCAGGCATTGAACTGTGGTGAGCTTAGGAGAACTGATTCCCATTCCTCTTTTGCAGTCCCTAATGGAGATCATATGCTCCTCAATACTAGCAACTGTAGACCTGTGAAGTGCCCTCATTAATTTTCTGGGTGGCCTAAGATGAGCTCATTTGCCTGTCAGGGCAGAGATGGTCCCTCTGGGATACTTGCCTACTTAAATCTAAGAAATCCTGAGCACTGAAGTTTGTAGAATCACAGAATCATAGACTGGTTTGGGTTGGAAGGGGCCTTTAAAGATCCCCTAGTCCTACCTTCCTGCCACAGGCAAGGATATCAAGAAGTTTTCACATCTTCCCTTGGGAGTTCAGACCCACTGATTTTATTGTCAGAGAGATTTCTTTTTAATCAATCCATTTTTTCCCCTTTCCAATTTAATCTATTTTGGTCAAGTAAATTTGTACTTTCTGATACTTAATTCTAAAGCTTTGCTAATAAATTGTTCACCTACAGGTACTAGAGTTATTTAGTAGCTTTTCAAAGGTTTTTATGGGTTTTTTTATATTTTTGTTTGCTTGTTTGTTTGTTTTAAATAATGGTTTATTGATGCTAAAATACTTCAAAAAATTTTGACATAATTTTTGGTAGCAGGCTTTTTGGGGTAGAGGTGAAATCTGTGGCAACTCAAAGGGTATATATAAGGAGCGAGAAATTAGAAAACTCATTCTTTCACTACACAAATGCCTGTTACTTTTTGGAGAAATATTCACTGTTCTTGTTTTAAATTCAAACTACAACAAAAAAAAATCAGCTGCTATAATAAAATCCTATTGCCTTTCCTTAGCCAACCTTTACATATGTATGTTAAAACAATGGAATTTTGTCCTCAGTTTCTTTTTCATAAAAAATACAGGCATAGCAGGACAAATTCTAATCATCTTTCTCTTCTGGGTTTGGTACTGTTCCATATTTTTATTAATGACCTGAAAGGAATAGAGAGCAGCCTCTCTATCACTTTCTGGGACGGACTGAAGCAATGGTAAAGGACATGACAGAATTCAAGATGATCTTAATAAATCAGAGATATAGACAGAAATTATGACAACATTCAGTACTAGTAAATGCAAGATACTATACTTAGTTGGGACTAATTGACTGCACAAATACGGGAGTAGGAATTACTAAAAAATTAATGAGGAGTTGTGAAGGGTCAAAAAGTGAACATGAGTCAACAGTGTCAAGCTTCTGTTGACAAGTCAGAATTGTTGGCAAATTCAGGTAAATATACAGAAGGATGTATAAGAAAGAATGTCAGTGGAAGGAAATGTGAAGTAATCCCTCTTCTTTCTTCAAATGTTTTATTCAACACTATGCCCTTAGATGGATTATTGTGTCTAGTCCGGGGCACTACACTTCAATAAACTCATAGGTCAATGCAGAGAGTCTAGGGGAAAGAAAAAAAAAAAACCACAACAACATAAAGAAAGATCAGATAGATCAGATGGTTAAAAATATGGCCCACAGGGAAAAAGCAGAAGGAAATGACTTGTTTAATTCAGAGTAGAGAAGACCAAAGCATAACATTTGCTTTAAATAACAGTTAAAAAAAAACAAGGGATGAGATGATTTCTTGAAGTTCTTTTCTGGGATTTCATGATTCCTGGCCACTACAGTAAATTGGATCATAGTACTGTGGAGCAAAAACACCAACCAGAATAGTAGCTCCAAGATAATAAAAATAAAGGTATCCCTGCCTTTGTAGAACTCTTATTGTAGAGACTTCTGGAGAGAAAAGAGTGCATCTGAGCCAGAAAGATGCACTGTCATTAAGTTGTAGTGCAAAGGCTATGTAATTCACTGTGTAAGAAAATTTTAAAGCCTGCTTGTACTGCACCATCTATAATCTACTTCTACCTCAGACTCAGTTCATGAAAACAAAAACTTGACCCTTACTGTGAGTTTATTGAACCTTGAAATTAAAATGTGCCAATTTTATAATTTTCTTCAGTGTCTCACCATGAAAAATCTCAGTAAGGAAACAGATTATCTGATATTTCTATTTATTTGTAGTTTGTCTGGACTTCCCCATCATTATGTAAGTTTTTTGAGATTTTTAGTAATAATTTTGCAAAAAAAATCAATTAAAGGTATGACTTCTATACAAATATAACTTAAGTAAAAGGGATTAAACTTTTAGGAATTTAAATGTTCTATATCTGTAAAATTTCCACTTTGGAGTTTTTTTGGGTTTTTGTTTTTTGTTTTTTTTTTTTTATATTAGAAACAAAGATTAGAATCTTTTTAAAAATTGTACTTTATTTTTTAATACACCTTAAATTATCTCTGTATTACACGGTTTACTTTTGAGAGACCCAAAATGGAAGCTGTTAATTGGTGATGAAGTGTCAAAGTTTTGTACTGAAAAAGGTACAGGGAAGCATCACTTCAAAACAGGGAGACTACTAGAATATAACTGATAGACACTTATGCTTTCAAAGGAAAATACATTCATCTTGCTTCACCTGGGAAGAAGGAGCTTCCTAGTGTTATTAACTGGATAAAAAGCAAAACTTCTGCCAACATAAAACAGTGACATTATGTTTGAGTTCTTCAGAGACTGTACTTTTCATTAAGCTGCACAACTTCTTCATTTGTGAATTGTGCTTTTTTCCTCAGCCACCAAAATGGTGAGGAAAATGACTAAGTCCACATCATGTGCATCCCCTGTGGAACCTTCCGGAGAAGACAGGAGTTGCTAACACCTTCAGCCAGAAGACAATACAAACAACTCAGAATAGTCAACAGGAGGAGAGTAAAATCTAGAAAATCATTGAAGCTGTGGTCTTTTGTTTCCTCACCAGAGCAGCTGAGGAACTATACTGAGATGAATGTGTCATATCCAACAAAACCTACGTAATCTTTCTTGCCTTCAACTTCATTCCCACAGCATGCAGACTTAGCACCCGTGTTCCTCTTCCTGTGTGGTGGTGGGACAAGGAAAGAATAACCTAGACTTGTGTGTCACTAACAGATGCAGTTGAAATCAGCTTGAAAATGTTCACAGCTGTCTAAATAGGAAACAATTTCCCCAACTCAGGAAAATGTTAATAGACACCAGAAACCGTGTGACTTGATAAATAGAACAGGAGACCAGATAGCAATAGCAAGAAAAGTTTCCATTTTAGAAAAATTCTTATCAGCCACCCACCATGTGCTATAATTTAAAACCTTTTGAGCAAAAAGCATTTCTTTGCTGCTAACAGGTTTAAAATGTTGCAATATGTAGACCAAAAAGTCTTGATTAGCTGTGGCAGATGAGTCAGCAGAGAAACTGTTCACAATGCAGTGCAGCCCTTACATTTTGACATGTATTGTTAAGGGCTTCCCAAAGTCATTCCAAAAAGGCAAAATAAAGAAAGAACAGGGAAAAAAGTAACTAAGGGAAAAGGGAAAAGGAGGTCTGACATAATGAATTTAACCTTGAAAATATCATAAGGGAAAGGATATGAAAATGGAGAAAATGTTGTTCTTCATCCCCATTTTCTGGAGGATTTAGATTTAGTATGAGAAAATTAGTGAGCCCCATGTCAGGGAATTCCTCAAGATATCCATGTACTAGACTCTCCTGATACACTTTAAGTAGAAAGTTACATTCTCAACCAGGGAAGGTAGTGCCTTATTATTAGTGTAATATTACGTATCACAACACAAGACATTTTTTCTCTTTTTGAGAGTTGGAAGATATGTAAATACAGAGGCAGGTCTGCAGCATTGCTGGGTAACTGTGCATCTTCCTCCAGCTCTACCATCTACAAAACTAAATAAACAAAAAACAGTTAGATTCAAGAGTTCAACAATAGGCATCCCAGAAACATGCTGCTTCTGCAACACTGGCAAACAGTTACAGCTTTTCTTCAGATCATGATGGCATTGAGTGAGCTTCCAGAGCAAAAGTCTGGAAAAAAGGAAGATGTAAAATGGAAGTTCTGGCAATTCCATGTCCTATGGCATCTCTAGAAAAAGTGGGAGCACTGATATTAATATTTCAGGTAAATTGTGGCCTGCTACTTTATAATCCTGGTTTCTTTAAAGACAGAATTCAATGACTTCAGACAATTGTATGAGATTACTGTCTGGTTGAGAAGTGAGATAGTTTTCCTTAATCTTGTGAAGTCTGAACTGTTTTGTTAAACGTGAGAATCCAGCAATTCTCTTGCATTATTTAGCATGGCTGCAGGATGGGAAATCTTTTACATCGTCCTTTTGTAGACATTTATACATTCCAGTTCAACAGCCACCTGTAGAAGTAAACTGGATCAGGAGATCCCTGCAAAACAGAAGCAGTAGTTCATTGTAAAAAATGTTACATGACAAGCCCATCCTGCTACAAGGGCTGGGGTAACACTTCCACCTTCTCTCTAGAAAGGGATAGATATGCCTAAATTCTGAAAGATTACCCTCTTTTTCTCTTTGTAGCCTGAGCCTGAAGTGAACAAATAAGTTATGAATAATTAACACTCAAACCTATTTAAATTTCAAAGGTAATGGAATTCTTTCTCTCTAATTTTCTGGATTGGTACACACTGTTTTGATCCCAAAATGTTTGTTAAATCAAAAGAGGTGGGCTTTTAGCCCTGTAATTTTTGGAATGTGATCAAAGATGAAGAGGGTATTAGAATGGGGAAATGTTTTCCAGGACCCAGGTTTTCACCACTGTGGGTCAAATCCTGCTCTTTTTCTGATATGATAATAATAACCCTGCCTTTCTGTTGCTACTAACAGCTCAAAACTGAGCTAGGAATATAAATAGAAATACTGCTGGATTTAACAGTATACTGTTAAAAATTCCTGTCTGCCATTTCACATTATCAGAGCTTTCTAACCACACTGTTACATTGAGTGCAGTTCTTTACACACTCGTCCTTTCACTGGACATATATTTTACTGTGTTATAATTGTACTAAACCTAAACACAGAGCCATAGGGCAACAGGTGGATAAAAAGTGCAGATGGTACTAAGAAAAAAATTTTCAGATCTTATTCCAGATAGAAGTCTTGTATGTTTTATATTGCAGCCATGTGCAGTAACTGTAGACCATCACACTGCACAGATGGAAGTGCAAGTTTGAGGGCTATTGAGCATGTGGATTTTCCCAGTGTGTCACAATTACAGAAACATCTGTGCTAAATAACTTCAAGCTGATCCACAGCAAAAATTGGCAATGTTCAATAACTCTCAATATCCATTTTTTCCCCTGTGGTGTGATGGCCTAGTGATTGCAAGTTGGGCTATAGCATAAAACATGTAGCTTCATTATTTCAGGGCCTATTTAGAGATTTCTCCCATGGTATATTACCTAAAAAATCCATATGTTTTTCTTTACTTTGCTCTATAGAGCCTGAGTTTCAGAGATGCCACATGCCTGCAGCTATCATTGACTTCAATTAGAGGTGTGGATATGTAGATTCTCTGAAAATCAGGTCCTGTGGGGATAGGTCTAATTGATTTTGATCTGTACAGAGAAGGGAAACAGTCTGGGTGGCATAATCGTAAGAGACCAGAAGGGAAAGAGAGGCAGTTTTGCTGAAGGAAAAAAGATTAAAACTATGATCACATATACTATTTATATTGTACTATAAGAGAATAGAAAACATTTACTGCTTTGTTTCTTCCTCCTGGTGGATACAAAGAAGATTGTATTCCCCTAGAAAAGTTATTAAAAACAGAAAACATTCCCAAATACTCTCAATAATACAATACATTACTCTCATTAATGTATTTAGGCCATTAGGACATTAATTTACATATTAGGAAACTTCACAGTTCCTCAGATATAACTGAGTTGGGACAATTTCTCTGGCTACATCCTTCTGCAGCATTGGAACCCAGAGATTTTGGTGGATGTAAGTGCATTACTCAAATATAGAACATTTCCAATTCTACATGTACTCTCACAGAACCATTTCTCCTTTATTTATTTCAGATAGAAAAGCACTCAGATACAGTCACTAGATTTTGCTCACCCTCTTCCAATATTAGAAATTGAAAGATTCATACACTTGTCAGCTGCCAGACAGTGCACAATTTCTGCCTAATGCACATTTTTCCATGCATTGTCCAAAGTCACTTGGGACATTCCAAGTGAAGAATAGTGAGCCTTGGAAACTGTGACCATTCTGTAACATAATAGGCTCAGCAGTAGGAATCTTTCCCTTTGATCTACTTTGGATTTTACCTTCCTCAATTCCACCTCAATTTCTTCCAAGAATACAATTATTTGATTAAATATGTCCTTAACTGCTTTGATGTTCAGACTCCTGAAGTATTAGTGAACTAGTGACATGCATCTTATCTGACGTTCAGCCAACTTAAACAGTACTAGTTCTTTCATCTCTATAAACCAGTCTCCAATTTGTAACAATTACTGCTACCTGTTTTTAAATTCTCCCTTGTTAATCTCCGAGTTCCTATGTACTGAGCTGCAGCTAGTATAACATTCCAACTACCATCACATCTGAAGCACCAAGGGACTATAAATCTTCTTGGTTTATGATATGAATCCTCATAGGGGAAAACCAAAATCAAACCAGCTTTTTCAGCAGCTTTATCTCTTGTCCAGCTTTTGTATAATTTTTTGCAGTTCAATATATAACCATCCCAAAATGGATACATGGCTATCTGATGTCTGAATAAGGGTCTTCTCTTGTTCTTCTTTCAAAGACGTTAAGCTACTAAGAAGCTATACACCTAAAAAAGGAAAAAAACCCAAACAATAAAACAAACAAACAAACAAAACTAAACAAACTAAAAAAGAAAGAAAGAAAGAAAAAAGGCACGTGTGAAGAAGACACTAAGATTGAAAGAATTGTCCATCCTTAGTGCACATCCACCTGGAATCATCCAAGAGGCCCTCCCTCAGAGTTTCTTTCTGCCAATTCTAACAACTGCCAAGCTGTCAAATGATGCTGCTATTGTGTCCCCATAGCAACAAGCTTGCTGGCCTGAGTGACAGTATTTCCATATTGTCAACTGGAACATGTCCCAGATAACTCTAGGAGCACCTGGAGTTTTCTTGCAATGCAAATATCTTTTTTCTTTCCCCTTCCCAATTCTTCATATATTAAAGGGAAGCTATTTATACTCGTTGCAACGGATGGTATGATGACAGCTGAGCATTTGAAATTTGCTTTAAAATTCTGTAAATCTGTCCTTTCAGTGGATTTTATGTTCCTTTTGAAACAGCTGTGAATTTTAATGCCAACTTTAAACTAAATTTAAAAAAAAAATCTGCTGGTAAGTAACATATAAGATTTTGATAAGTGAACAGAGAAAATATGTTTGATTATGTGACACATTCATCATGCTTTTAAAGTTGATGCGAAATATAAGAAAAATGCAAAAAACTGATGAAAATGTATTCCTCACAGAGGAACACATTTCTAACCTATGTATATCTAATGTGTTACTACACTGTATGATATTATTCATCTTCCAGAATAACACTTCATGTATCATACAGAATGATTATGCATATATTAAAAGGGGATGTAGGTGAGAAATAAAAGCAAACTGAATGCCAGCAGTCTCAGAGTCTCAGTAAATTGGCTGATATTTATAACCATGAATATCTGGCATTCATGTCATACGTCTCAAATTTTAACAGTGTTTTTCAGTTAGATTATTTAATCTCAATGAAACATGAAGATAACTTCCAATCCATTTACTATGGTCACCAAAGGACATAACTAAAAGAATAACTGAGTGCTCTTGAATCACATGGAAACTGCCTTTATCAACATTATTACAACATTCAAATGTCACTCCAAGTTAGCATGGGGATAAAAGAGAAACTAGTTTATTATCTTTAGAACAGGATGTAAAACTACACTGTGATACTTGAGTTAATGGTGAAGTCAGCCCCCGTATCCTTGCTAAAGGCAGTTTTTTTGCCAAGTTCTTTAACACAGAGGTTACCAACACATTTTTAACAATATATGATTTTTATATGGCTGTTATGATCTTTTAATATGTCTGTTATGCTGCATAATGAATTTTAAATAATGAGTGGCAGCTCACTCTATTAATTACATATTGCTAATTTTGTGATACTAACACTGTTATGGTGCTTAATTAGTAAATGTTTGCAATGTTCTCTACTGAATAGATGATAGAATGGCCAAAATATATCAATGCAAATAACACAAATTCAAAATCCATCAGCTTTTTCTGAAAATTAGGACTCCATATAGGCAGTTTAAATATAGGTGTATGATAAGGACATAAGCAAACATGTATAGCAATTTGATGTAAGGAATGAATCATTTATGAAATAATCAGCATATTTTTCATCTGAGAATAATGGTGAAAAGAATTAATGCAGTATTTCAAGGGAAAAGATAAACTTGCTTGCAAGTATGAATTTACAAATACAAGAATTTTATGAGGCAGTCCCATAGACCCTACATAAAAAAATTAAATACATTTCATTCGTATATTATGTCCTAGCTGCTCCAGCTAGATATGGCTATATTACAGAGAATTATTTTACTGGAATTGGAAAGCTTCATTTGAGGGCTGCAAAAGCACTGAATTGGGGGAATCATTTCGTTCTGCAGCTGAGACACTTCTTTGAGCATTGTTTCTGTCTGGATAGGTACAAAATACAATTAGCAGCAAAACACCTGAGGTGGTTGGGCTATAAGCACAAGTTCAGGGCAAAACTTCTCTTCATGACAGGAAAACAAACAGGGGGTTTGGGTACAGGACAAGCTAGCAGACTGGACAAGGTCTAGAGAATGAACACAGGTGCCCAATGACATGAGGTGCCATCCCCTGTCCTCACAGACAAGTCTGTCCTCACCTTTACACAGGTTCACAGCAACAGACCGTGAAGCACCAAAGACTCACAACACCCTATGCTGTAAAGTGCTGAGGGCCAAAACCTGCAAAAACTACATTTAGCACAGAAAGAATGAGAGAGGAAACAACTTCAAGTATTCTACAGCATTAAACAAATGTTGTGTAGCATTCACTGCAAAGATCTTATGCCCGGGCTTTGTTGTTACTGCTGCACAACTTTTCTTCCTTTTCCTGTGCATTTGTGTGTTTAAAATACTAACATTTTTAAATTAATGAAAGTAATTTCTTTAAAGAGCAGATGAGCTACTGCTGTACTTAATAACTGTGATTTCTAACCTAAGTCCTCTCATATTCTTTTTTTTTTGTACAACTGGGCTCAGCTCAGCTCATCCCACAACCCACTGAGTGGCTGTTGCTTCTGTGCTACACAAGGGTTATCATACTTAAGTGTAGTATATAGCAAATGAATGCACCAGAATCCCACTGAGGCAGCATGTAGCCTGTGGGTACTAATGGTTCATCAGGAAAATCTCAAAGCCTATTTAATACCAAAGACTAAAGAACTTTATACCTCTTCCTGCCATTTTGCAATTCATTACAGAATTGCAGTCAGAGAATGAAGGGGTTTTTTCTGATAGAGCAAATTAAAAAATGAACAACTGGATTTCATGTGTTTCCTTGTAATACAATGTGATTCATGACTCATCCTTCATGCAAGCCGATAGCTTTTTGATTTAGAGCCTGGGTAGCTATAAGCCATCAGTACAAAGTAATCTGCTACACAAGAATTTATAGGACAAATCCCTTAAGAAAGGGTTCATGGCTATTCAGCCCAAACATCCCACATCTATCTATTTAATCTAGCTAATTTATCTATCTCTATATTTATAAAGCATGGAGTCACTGGTAGTCAGATGCCACCAGTGTAAATGTAGTTTATTGACAAACTGGTTTTGTTGCTGTGGCCCTGACCGAGACAGTTCTGTCATCAAGGAAATGTGTGTTTTAAGGAAAGTTATCTTTTTGTTGATGCATTTTGTAAGATTTTATGTTCGTTCACGTTCTGACCTATTACATTCTTTTTATTTGTTCCAGCTTATTTATCTTTGAAAGTAATAGGTCAGTGTGGAGGTGCACAGGGGAGGGTAGTACAGCTGAAGAGTACCAGATCACTGCCTGAGCAGCGCTGCCTCTTCTATCACCCAAGGTACCCCTTCAGATGATACAGTTGTTAGGGGTGCTACTTAAGTAATCAAACATTAATATGGGAAAAATCATGGCAGTTTCATTTTCATTTTCATTTCTTTGTTCCCTGTTATTCATAGTAACTGTGTAAAACATTTCCAAAATGTGAATATTTTATCTGGAACTAGACTTCTCATTATTTTCCAGAAATTATTATGCTCATTATGTATTTAGGTTGATACTGAGGCAGTTGAGAATGACATTCATAGAAATTAAATACACACATTTAAGAAGAGAATTGTTTCAAGAGGGCAATTCCTGCTGCTGTTTTTAATAGTGAGGGTCCTGCTGTGCTACTTCAGTTTCTGCCATGACGGGAAAAGTTCTTGCCTGCAGGCAAGACTGAACTTCCAAAATGGTTATGTTATTCTCAGTGTCTACTGAGCAATGTGGAAAGCATGGGGTTTTGATTTGAGGATGCAGTAGAGCTATAATGATTTAATGTGTGGAATGAATCATGCTGCTAGAGTTCACTTTGCTACTGGTCAGTCATCCCTTCTGAGCTCACATATCATTACAAATCACTGCATGCTGGTATATTAACAAAATATTTCTGCATTTTTTTGTGTCAATGACAGTTTTTACAATTGCAAGAGTTTGTCTTGGTTTTATTGCTTCAGTAAACAAAATATATGTGGAACAAATTCTAGGCCAGACCATAGTGTGTCAAACTTGAGCTGACACATTGTGGTGGAGTATATGTAGTACAAGCATCCTCCATCTTCTGCCAGAAAGTAAGCCAGCTAACCATGCCCTCTGGAGCAGTGTGATTCCTGTGCAGTTAAAGCTGCCTCTCCCATGTCTCTTCCCAGAAGCTTCAGAACAGACAGTCCCTATATTCTATCTCTCAGCTGTACTTCGGAGTCCAGACTGTGAAGTAAAAAAGAAAATGATTGCTAAATAACACCATGTAGAAGATAAATGGAGATTTTTCCTGTTTTATCTATGGGCAGTAATGGTGCTTTTCCTAGAAATAAGAGCATGATTCCCGTTGGAACTTAATGGATAAATGTATGATAATATGACTCATGATAGATGACTGCCCTAGTTCTGGAGTACCTGTAACAATGTAGGAGCATATCCTTGCTCAGATTTCTGCTATGAAGCATTCACAGTGCCGGTCCTTATTTGTCCAATGGATATAAACCAACTTTATATCATAAGCCAACATTTTACCATTTTTCTCAGAAACTCCAAATATTCAGATATTTTTAAATTTAACTACTCTTTTTGATTAACTGTTAAATTCTTATTTTTCTCCTCATATGCTGTGTACTAAAGCATGTGTTCAGTCAATCTGAAAAAAATACAGTCAAAGCTGTAGCAGAGAGTCCAGTCAAGTCAGGTTTGATTGCCTAAAAACATTTTTTAAAAAAACCCAAGGGAGAGTTGTGCGTGGTGCTCTGTGGTGCATGGAGGTGCCAGGGTCAGTTTGACACCCCTAGCAAATCAAGAGGAGGTTAAGGCTCTTGCAGCTCATGGTAGCAAATGACACTTGCTAAGAGATTTTTATTCTAGCTGAAGCCACTAGGATACAACAGCACTGTGGAAAACTCATTGCTGCTGAGCATCTGCTGTGCCAGCAGAACCAGAATTTACTTACATAAATCTAGATCATGATATATTTGTCCGCATAATTCTGGTGAACATCCTTTCCTATTTCCAGTATGATTTAAATATGGTGATTAGGATTGAGCATGACTCCATGTCTACAAGTATTTCTTCAAAATCAATGCCCACATAAGTCAGCACACATGCTACATTTCACTCATCTGAGTTTTCACTCCGTGCATTGTATTTTCCTATGTCACCAAGACCATCCATATATGGTTTTGATATTTATTGCTTATTAATAAGCAATTAAAGCTGAAGCAAACCACAATGTGATCGCTCTCATCTGGTCTCTTTTCTGCTTCCTGCACCTAACAATGCAACCTCTATTTCTCTCTGTCCTCTGTCTCCTTCTTTTCCAAGCATACTTGACACACATAAGGTTTAATAACATACAAGTAGAGGGCCTAGTTTGCTAGGCTAGGGACATATTCCAATCTCTTTCCACAACTCTAATGAGTCAAAGCAGTCAGAAGCTTATTGCTACTGCCACATAAAATCAGATTTATGGATGCTTTTTGTCAGAAAGTGGTGCAAGGCAGTTTGAGTGTTCTGTTGAATTTCTCCATTCATCTCCCAGAATAAAGTTTCCCCACCTGCTAATGGAAGAAGCACTATTATGTGTATTAGATATTTTTTCCTTATTAGAGAAATTAGATAAGATTAGCCTAGTATGAAACACACTGCAATTCTACCCAAAACTACTTGCCTTAAGTCCAGTAATTATGATTCCCAGAAGACTGCATCTGTAGAGAGAGATCTTTGAGTGCTATAGCTCATTCCTGGTTGACACATTAAGGAGTGGAAGTTGGATGGTACAGAGCCAGTGATCCTTTTAATGATCTGCCACTGTTAGCAGAGCTCCTGAGAGAGCTCCACAGCTGGCAAAGGTTATTCTAAACTCTCTGAAAATGACAGCAGCACATACTGTGTATCCCCTCCTTTCCCAGCAAATGAGGAGATGCCCATTGATTGTTGTTTGTTTGCTCTTCTCTATGTCTGAAGTGAATTATTCATTGCTTCTGTTTAAACTGTCTGGTTTTTTTGGACCATTTGAAGATACAGCATTAGCATTACAGTTTCAGAAGACAAACAAACAAAGGCAAAACCCGCTCACGTTATATGTGGTGTCAGCACATCTAGCTCTAGAAATGGCCATATCTGAGATATTCTGTTCTGAACCAGATGGTGCTGTCAGACAGTGCAGAATGACAACTTTTAGGTGATGCAGAAAGGGTAATGTGCCCAAGCAGTGAGAGAACTCTATCTCCACTTGCTGCATTTTTTAACTTCAGTTACAGATGGCACAGCAAGGATCATCTCAGGAGGAAAAGTAAGACTTCCTCATGGCTGATTTTAACTCAGAAGAATCTGCCAGAACATTTATAAATTAGGCAGCCAGACCCTTGTTCCTAGGGACTCCTGACAATAAAGAGAATAGAGGGTAATGGAAGGAAATTTAAAACAAGAGAGTAATATCAATTTCAATCAAGCAACATTTCTAATGAAAAGTATATAATAAAATATGACATGTTTTCTTCTTCAAAAACCAATTCCTGTTTTCAGGCCAAAATACTTACAGTTCAAATCATAACTTAGGCTAGAAACAACATAACAATTCTAGGACATGGAACTGAAACATGTTGAAATTGTCAAAACAAAATTATATCATTGATCCAATATATCACACATTACTTCACAACTGAAAATTTTTGTTTCATAGACTTTTAATCATATCTCACCGTCAGCAATTTCTGCACACCTTGAAAATATTCATAACTAATTCTTATCCTATGCTACTTCAAGTATGGGTTTTACAGAGAGTAGATCAATCACCCAAAATGCAGCCTTCCTTTCCCAAATATCTCAGGATCATATTCTGTCTTCTCACCATCTCACACCATAATGATACTAGGTGGCTATATTTATATAAAAATGAGGTATGATCTTTGTCTTCTCTTAAAATAACTTGGCTCTTAACTACAGAGGCCAAATGCCAAGCTGTCTTCTTTCATCCAAACTATCAAAAAAAATTTAGGACTAAAATTTAGGACTAAAATATGATCTTTAATGATTTAATGGATATGCAGAGGACATCCAAGGAGAGCAGTACATAGTTACCTGTTGCGTATCTCAGCCTTTGGAGATGAACCTACTTGTGGGTGGAATGGTTATGATGGAGGATCACAAATGGGAATCTTGCCAAATGAATGGGTACAGGGAAAATCAGCACAGTCTAGAAGAAGTAACATGGACTCAGCAGTGAGCAGTTCTCAAATCAACCTGGTATCACTCATCATCTCTCCATTCACAACATACAAATTATTTGATATATATTCCATATACATGATTACTGGAAAAAAAATGGACCGAAAGAAAAAAAAAATTGAATTCACACTGTCTTCTCGTGAACCATGATAAACTTTTTGCAGACTTAGAGTAGATAGGAGCATTATTCCCGCTTCCAGAGCGAAAACAGATTAATAGGCCTTTTTTGTAAGATCTCTTTCAAAACCTCATCTGCATTCATCTAGCTGAAGCAAATATATGGCACCCAGAAACAGCTAGCATTTGCTTGCTTGTTTGTTTTTTTCTCATTGGCTTTCCAAACGTTATGAACAAAGCCAGGAAAAACAAATTTACATTGGCATAACAAGTTCTCATAATGGTTCTGCTAGATGCCAACCTTGGGGAAGATATTTTTCACAATATCAGCAAGCAATGTGAAGAGAAGTAAACCAAGACATGTTTCTAACAGGGAAATAAAAATATCTAGTGATTTTTTTTCATTTGTTTTATCACAGTATCAAAATGTGCAATTCATCATGTGGTCAAAAGCAGACATGTCAATAGTATTAAGAAAACCAGACTTGATGTTGTCCAGGTCAGATACATAATGAAATTCTCTTTTCATATACAGATGGATTATCTCCACTGTATAAAGATAATTATGCTTCAGAAGGATGAAAGAGTTAATCCATAAATCAGCAAAAACTTGACAGTTGTATGTGCTATAGAATACTTGGAGACAGTTGCAAAATAACATTTTAATTAAGTCACAATCAGTGACTTGCCATTCTAAGACAGTTCTCAAAAGTAAGGATAGTAGTCCAGCCTCTGAAATCCTTGCCCCCTCTTGTTTTCTCTGAAGCACCATTTATTTTCTTAAAAGCAGTTGCTGGCTCCTGATACATTTCTGCCCGCACATGAATTCAGGTAAACCCCACTGATGTGTTTGGAGCTGCTTTAGTTGTGAGTTACCAAATCTCGAAGAGCTTCTTCAAAGAGATTCTAGAGGTTTGGAACCCATCATATAAAACCCCCATGAAACTGAAGGTAGATTCAAAGACTGGAAAGAAAGTATACATTGAGATACATATCTTGCACTTGGTATTAGAACATTGTAGGGGAAAATGCAGCCTTGTAATGACAACTGGGACTAATTCATGATTCGAAAAAAGTTGAAAGTAACTGCCTAGCAGAAAATAATTTCTAAGATTTGTAAAATATTTCCTTCAAGGCTTTTTCTCTTGTTCTTTTCATTTTTTTCTTTTCCCTTGAGGTTTTGGGATTTCACCCCCTTTTCGTAGAAGTAGCTTTTGGTCCACAGAGAATGCAGGATGTGGTTTTCCTTCAGCCTTTTTGTATCACATGGTTGACATCACCTCCCCAGCATCACCTCCTCAAAATCACTGTATCAGGAAAAATATAAATTGTTAAATATAGAAACAATCCTCTGTTTTTAAACACTTCTTGCAGGTTCTGGTCTTTCTGAACAGACTTGGGTCCCCCTTTGATAAATCTGGTCCTCAGCTACATAACTTTATCAATGACTTCCTGTCACAGCATTTTCACCTCAATAGATCAAAACTCATCAGCACTCATATTGGTGACACTTTATGAAGTTGTGTATCTGAGGGTCACTGTGTTTCCCCAGACCAAAGTTTATGTTCACAGCTTACCAGAGCAGGAGTGACATGGCCACTGACAAGTACCAGCAGCATTATTAGATTGAACAGACACCCTGTCCGATCCAATTTTAGGCTCTGCAGACCTGCCCATAACTGCAGTTCATGAAAGGTCAGCTCTGTCATTTGTGATCACCACACAAAAAAACAGATCGGTGTCTTTATGCCTATTTTGCTGGATGATATGACTTTATCTACTTGCTCTTTCCCCTGGAGTGCTAGGGTGAGGAGAGGAACTCGACAGAGCCTGGAAGCACTAGTGATACATTTCATAATTTCTCTTTGGTGTGGCCAAAATCTAAATCAGTTACATCAGTCACTAATGAGAAAAAAATCACTGTTATTTTGCATTATGGTCTGTAGATACAGAAGCTGTGGGACAGTTACTTGTCATCTTCCTGGGCTTTTTGGGATCTTCCCTCTGCTTCTTGACATGCCCACCATTGCTACTGAAGTCCAGGTTTGAAAAATAATCCTTAGGAAAACACACCATGCCACATCTAACTTTTGTGTCAGAGGGCACATGGGTTTGCTCAAGAGAGTCTTCTGAATTGAATCACCTCTACTGTGAGACCTTAGTTACAGTGAGCACTCTAAATGATTCTTACTAAAGTAGATGTAAGGACCACCAGAAATATAAATTCCCTCTGAGGTCTTCATTCCAAATTATTTTCTCAGACACCTACCCATTTTTCTAAAAGTGCTTATCACTGCCTAAATGGAACAGGTTGTCCAGGGAGGATGCTGAGGCCTCATCCTCAGACATATTTAAGTTAAGGACTGGTAAGGCTCTGAGCAACCTAATTTTGTTGAGGATGTCCCAGTTTACTGCCAAGGTGTTGGACTAGGTGACCTTTAGAGTTCCCTTTCAACCTAAATCATTCTATGATTCTATGAATTCATCCTTCAACTTGTAGGCAGAGAGCATCATAAAAGTACGATTGCTTTTAGATTTGTCTGACATCTGGCAACAGTGTGAACTGTCACTCTAAATTTTTTTCTTTGATTTTATCCTCTAAACTTCTGCCACAATTTTATTTCTTCCCTATATTTTTATTTCTTTCTAATGACCTTATTTTATTACAAACATTTTTCTTTCCCCTTTAGATTGCCTTGTAAAGATAGATCACCAAATGAAGTTTGTATTAAATTGACATCCTTATCTGCTTGCTTGTACTTTTTGCCATTGCAACTATGTTTGGATTTGACGTCATTTCTTTCATTTTTTGAAACTCTTGAGACCACTTTGGAAACTGTGTGTCCAGTGCAGGCTTGTGCAGGAGAACTAGAAATGACACACTATTTACGGGCTACATTGAATTTTTGACCACAGCCCACAGCAGAAGACCATACAAATCTGCAGCATCCCAAAGGAAACTGGAGGAAATCTGGACTGGACATCAAGCTGCCTTGACAGTATGTGTTGTCACATCCCTCTAAATGCCCTGGCAAATTCATTATGGTTGCCTCTGTTCTGAGGAGAAATCTGAAATGTACTTTTCACTCTGCTTCAGGTTTCCACTCAAAGCAAACATCACCAAAACTGACCATGAGTTTCAGGTAGAACCCTAAGAGCATTCATGAAGGGATAAGATATGTCATTTTAATGTCCAGCTGCCAGGAGGTGAGTCAGTGTGGGAGAACTTCATACTTCCGTACAACTGGTTGTCTTTAAGAATCCTCTACATCTTTCAGGAGCCTTCAATAGGAGTGAGTTATCAGATCAGCTTAGCAGCATATAAAGCTGAACTCTGAGCATCTCATCACCCAATGACCAGGAAAGGTATGATTGTATCAATGACCTAAGGATTTTCACTTGGATTTTTCATCTTTGAAACCTTGTCTCGCATGCATCTCTGTGACCTTCAGATGATCACAAGCAAAGCTGTCTTTCCCTTGTGACCTGGTGACCCCTCTGCATTGAGGAGGGCTGCCTGTGTTTGCCCTTTATGAGTAATGCTCCATTTGCAGAAAGCTGAGGCTTAACAACTTGCTCTGCCATGCTTGCAGAGCCTCCCCGTGAATAAAAACGCATAGCATGTTTCAGACCGTAACACACAGGGAACGTTCATAGAGCTGAAAATCCTACCTAATTTATAAAAGACAGAAGACAGAGCAACAAACAGGAACAGTTGAGCTGAAGTCTATATATAATGGAACTAAGAGATATCCTTCTGTCATGCTGAGACTTGATTACAACCTAAGTGCTGTCAGAAGGGCCATATGTTCCATTCACAGCATGGCTTAGCCCTCTGTGGGCTCAGCGGGAGTGGTCCGCAGCTTGGCAATTTGTCCAAGGGATGTCATGGATTGACTAGGATAAAGAGATTAGGGACTTGATCCTCCTGTACCTTCCACCTTGTGCAGCAACCTGTGTGAGTGCAGAGGGGATTTGGTTTGATACTGCTTAGCCTTCATAGTAGTGCAGTACCACTTTTGTCTCATTTGGAAAAGATGAAAATGACTGTAGAAGGAGCAGATAATCATTGAACTTAATTCGTGTCCTGTATTTCCTCTGTGCTCATGTGCTTCTTCAATGACTTGACTGTTTCTAACAGCTATGTTTGAAATAAAAATGGAGATAAAAAGGACAGAGCTGACACCCTCTGCTACTTCCTTCACAGCATTCAAACCTTCCTTTAAACCTCAGGCACCTGATCCTTGCCTGGTCATTAAAATCAAGAAGTAACTGGAAAAGCTAATGGTTTCTTATGAACAAAATATAATTAATTAAATAACTCAAAACAAAAAAGGTGAGCTAGAGAATTAATGCACTCTGCCTCTACTGGTCTCTTATCCTTATTTATTACCCCTTTGTCCCTCTCCCCACCTCCTATAATGGCATTTTCTTCATAGCCTTAGAGAATGGATCACAGGCTCATAAGTGCAATAAAATTTCATACATGACTTCTGGAATGGGGATCATGCCCCAGTCCCTACAAATATTAATGTAAATTAGTGACTGTTAGAAAGGTCAGAACTGCCAAATGGTAACAAAAATGCAACAGCAGGCAAGCTTACTGGAGTTAAGGGTTTGCTCATGATTTTTTTTTACAGAGCCTTGTATAAAATGACCTTGTCTCTGTCACAAAGGGCACAATATTATGATTTGAAACATGATTTTTAGGAGTCAGTTGAGAAGTGGATAATGTCCTAATGCGCTTGCATCTAAAAGAGGAGGGGAATGAAATGTCAATCTCCCCTTCATTTTTGCTCTCAAAGAAATTGAACATAAGTATGGTCCTCTGAATCACAGGTATGAATCAGAGTTTCACAGAATGTTTTTAGTAATTGGCACCTCACTTATGTCTTCAAAAGGGCTCTGCAATTAATGCAGATGGGACAAATGGAAAAAAGTTGGTATGGTTCTATAACATTAAGTTCTCTGTGAAATAAAGGCCCAACATAGTGCTAGCGGGTATAAAACTATCTTTTGTCATATGGGGGAACATTCAGTCTGTGATTTCTTTTACAAAGGCCATAGTTTGCTACTGCAGCTATAGAAAACTATAGTTTTATGAATTCTTTTTTTTTTCTTGGTTTGGGGAAGATAAAAACAAAACAAATTCTCTTTTGCTTTGACATAAAATGAAATGTGTAACTCAGCTTTCAGGTTTTCAACATTAAAGAAAATAGCACTATTTTAAACAAAATCATCACTTAAATATTTAAAATCATTAACTTTTCAAGAACAAAACCAGAATTTTTGACATTTTGGCTAAAATGAGCCCCTTTTGTTTCCTGAAATTGCAATTTTCAAGGAATTGCAAGTTTACTAGGAAGCCTAAATGCAGTAGTTGTCCATGCAAATTTTCCAGTTCATATGAGCAAAAGAAAAAGAGCAGCATGGAGAAAAGCTTCTTTACAAAGTGTTAGGGACAGTTTGGAGATGACTGATTATATCCCATGCTGCACATGATCTGAAGCAATTGAGTATTTAACGTTCTGTTCTGACCAGGCGAAGTCACAGGTCTGTTGATAGCCTTCTGCTTCCTGGCCCCTCACTTTAATCTGTCTGGTTTGCTTCGCTGCCTCAAAACACTCTAAAACACTTGGTTTAGCCCAGTTTTGCAATTAAAAAATACCTGCAAAGAAAAATTCCAGGAGTCTAGAGCGGTATCTGCAAAGCAGAAGAATGAGCCATAGGTTCAGAAGGTGCTGATCGCTTGTTTTGCATAGTAGGATGGTGAAGGTCTGTATCCTTTAAGATCAGGGCATGCTTCATTCCACTGGATTTAGTGTTGGCAGGAATGGGATGTCAGTGCTTAGCAGACTGAAAAACACCATGACAGTGTGCCATGCCTTTCACAGTTACATTTTGAGCTGCTCAAAATCTCTCTGAAGTTGAATTCAAATGGCAAAAAACTTATGCCATTTCCAATGCACACGCTTTGATTGGACTTCCATTCTTTTACAGCTACACAAATGTGTGTGCATTGTGTGTAGCAAGAAATACCAACCTCATTTGCTAACAGTTCATAAACAGAAGGGAAATTCATCACATACAAGACTACATACTCTAAACTGTTCACCTCTAACATTAACTGTTTGAACAACTCTTCTTCCCAGTGACTGTTCTGCTATGCACTGTGCTAGCTCCCTTCTACTCCTCCTGGGAACTCTGAAATGTATTTGGATTAAACACTATGGCCTCTAATTTCCTCCATTGCTGCCCCATGCTCCTATGCTTCAGTAATTTTCAAAGGTGATCTGGAAAGGAGCTACTTTGGAGTCTTATTTCATTTTTATTTAGTGTGCAGAAATGACAAGAAAGCTAAGAGAGGGCCCCTTTTCTTTGGAAAAGAACCAGCTTCAGAGGCCATGGAGCCTTTTATAAAGCTCCATTTCCAGAAGAGTTTTCAATCCTACACCATTCAAACCCATTAGACATGTGCTCAAACACATTCTTTCCCCATCCCTAACACAGTAGGGTACAAGGTGAGACAGCTCAGGTTCAGTAGAGAGGTATTACTGCTGCATTCTCAAATTAGAGTGAAATTGGTTTGGTCGATTCTTTCATTGTGCTCCTATGGAGAAAGCTTGTCCTCAGTAAATGTTTTTTAATCAAGTGCTTCAAGTGAAGCTTCAGGAATATTGGAAGTGGGGTTTACAGGAAGCTTATCTTTGTTAAAATTTGATAAAGATGCACATTTAAATGGAACTTTCAAAGACAAACAGGAAAGTAGTATCAGAATTTGGGCCCCACACAAGCATGTTTATCTCAATAGTTACTCATCTATTACTAAGCTATAAATCTATTAAAAAGGGCATTGAATATTGCCTTTCATCTGCTCTTTTTCTCTTCCTGAAACAGATCTCACTCAATAGCCTTCCTACGTTCAGATAAAAGGTTCAATATGTAGTGGGATCCTTTCTCTTGTCAGACATGAGGTTATTACTGAATAATGACAATAATTAGTAGTAGTCTAACTGATGCGACTTATAAAACAAATTCACATCAATGGTGAAGGACAAATCTCAACATGCTGGGCTGGGTTTGGATAAGCAGCCAAAAGATTGATTATCCAAATGCCATCCAAAGGCTGCATGCTAAAATGGGAACAGCAACAATTCAGATGAAAATCTTATAATAGCAGCTGCTTCGTGGTAAGTTCCTTCCTGCAGCTGGAGAAAGAGCCCCAGTAGTTTATAACTGAAGGCAATATAACCACTGATCAAAACGGGCTGATATATGATGCCTTTCAAGCACTTCTCAGAACCATAATCACAGATCCTGAGACTTTTTGGACATTGATGAATAGCTTTCAATGAGGTGGGGGGACTTCTAACTTTCCATTTTGACTGATGAATATAAATAAGTTCTGTTCTGAAATTTCATGACACATATAGAAAAATGTTTATATTAAGAATATCAATCAAAGAACTATTTATGTTATATTTCTATTTTTCCTTTGTAGTAAAGAGTATAAATTTGTATTCTTATTTATGGTATATTGTCAAGTATATCTTACGTACATACATAAATATTTCTGATATTTTTTTTATGCTCTACTCTTAAATGACTGAAGAAAGGTACTGTCTGTTTGATATGCTGTTCCACAGTCCATAACTACTATAAATGTAACTCTGAGACTATTTTTTTTTCAATACTTTCAATTTCTACCAAACTATTTTTTCTAGCACATTCAGATTGCAAAGACCTCCACAGCTCTAGGTTTCCCTTGCTTATGAACACTGTTCTCTACAAAGTAAATCCACTTACTCCTCATCTCTATCTATATGTCAGCCCTGTTTGCTTCTTTGGCAACAGAAAGACAAACATTCCTGTCCCTTCAGCTATGTTAGCCTGCAATCTCTCAGCTAAACTCTTTATACATTTGCAGAAATTTCTCTTTGAGTCTCGTCTTCCCAAAATGCGTCAAATAAATCACCCGATCTCCTGAAAACTGAGTGAACTCACATATAGAAAACAGTAGCACTTGTAAATAGAAAAAATAATAAAGTGGAAATGCTTATCCCTATTTAAGACTGTAGTCACTCAGCTGTGTAGCTCCTCTTCCCCTCATTTAGCACTGGCAATGGCCATCGTGCCCCTCCGTGTAGTGGTATAAGTGCAGCTCTGATGTGAGCCCTGAGGTGTGCAGGCAGGCATAGGAGCATGTACCTCATCTGTCAATGGAGCAGCTAAAATTCCCTTCCAGTCCTCTGCCTGTGGTGCATACTGTGCCTAATGATTGTTGGTGCTTTCGTGTGTTTACTAGCTAAAATAAATATTAAGAAGCTGAAGGAAACAGTTTTGGAATAACAGACTTAGGTTTCTTAATGCAAAATGTATTCATTTTTTCCACACAAACTCAAACACACCAATTAATAGGCAAAAAATCTCATCCTGTGAAAAATTTTGAGGTATAAAAACCAGAATTAAATTAACCAAATGAAGTACTTTTCATTAATAGTTCACCTGGCTGTAGTCTTTGTTCAGAGGAAACTTGCAGACATAACACATAGTCCTGTCTGACTAGAAAGCCTGGGATCTGGTCTTTTGATTTTAGACTCAAAGTATAAAATTGTGTTTGGGATTAGTGCATTATGTCAGTAATACCTTATTCCAAGCACATGATGAATAATGGGGGCAGGGTCTGATCAGCCACCTTCCCTTTTTGTCTAAATTTTCCTTGAAAAGGAAAAAACAAAAGAATACCTTAAAAATTAAAAGGAAAAAAAAAAAAAAAAAAAAAAAAGCCTGAAGAAACTTCTTCCATTTCCTTTAGGCCTTTCATGCTGAGTGCATTAAAAAAACCCACAACCTAAATGCATTCATATAGAAAGCAATTTCCTTAGATAGCAACATTCTTTATTCTCCTTGCTATTATTAAAGATACTCGTGTTTGAATAGCTTTCTCCCTCACAAATCAGCTTTTCCTTTAGCTGAGGGAAGTCATAACCCTGTGTTTATGATATCACATGCTGTTTCTCCAAAAATAATTCTTGTGCCACCAGTTCCTAAGAGATCATGAAGTCGATGAACTTTTAATATGTTAAACACTCACCCTGACTCTAAAGCTATATTTTCAAATGAGATGCATCCTGGCTTCCCATTGTATACAATCAGAATAAGATACCTACCAGCCCTGAGTACACAAATTGTAGTATGTGTGTTCTTGAGCCTTTGAAGTGGTTCCAGGCAAGGGTGTCAAATACAAAGGATCAGTTCTGGCAAATAAAGAAAAGCATTTCTGAGGTATTAAGCATCTTTCAACTCCATCAACTTGTGTTGAACTGAACAGAAAGTGAAGATACACAACATCCCAAGATTCCCACAGATGTGTATTTAGTCTCCAGCTTAATGTTCTCTCCTTCAAAATATTGCTTTTCTTTGTGTTTGGGTTTTTTGTTTTTCCAGTAAGGGTGATCAAGCATTGGAACAGGTTGTCCACAGACATCCATCCTTGGAGGTATTAAAAAGCCATCTGGATAAGGTTCTGGGCAACTGCGCCTAGACTGACCTTCTTAAGCATGAGAGGCTGTAGCAGAATACCTCTGGAGATCCCTTGCAGTGCTGTAATTTCAGATCCACAGTTTACATTTAGAAGCTGCCACTGTTTCTTATTACGTAAACTAAATGAGGCTGCCAAGGTGACTACTAGTAGCAATATTTATTCTTAATAGGAAGCAAAATTAAATAGGTAAATGATGGAATACAATTGTGTATTTTCTTCTATTGGAAGGTGGGCATTATTTTTACATTCTCCTTACAGTAACGACATCTTTTTAAAAACATGGAACAGTTTCTATGGTAATTTTCTAATTTTACAAAAGTGAGTGAAATAGCATTTCAAAAATGTATAGAAAAATGTGATTTAGGCAAAACACATTTTTGAGTAGGAGAAATAAATCCATCGTGAGAAAAATGAGACTGGGACAAATTCAAACAGAACTCCGAGATATTTTTTTCTCCTAATAATGTCAAACCTACACTTTAATCCATCTGAAACACTATTTATCCTCCTGATGTAATATTCTAGTCAGGTGAGTTCACAAGATAAAGTACAAGAATTCCCCTTCTAAAGAACTCCTTATGTGATCCAGAGTCACTGAAATCTTGATTAGGGTATGTGTGGCTTAAGAGGAAGACCAGTATATATATGATGATTTATTCATTAGCCTGGCATCACTTACAGCCCTCCAAATACCTCCCCATACTTTTGATGGCTGCAGGTCTGCCTGGTGGCTCCCTTATCACCGTGTTGAGAATGGAGGGGACAGCTATACACCTATAGTCCACAAAGCTATCTCTCCAGTGTGATATCCAGCCCCTTGATAAGGAGGAAGGATTGTCAGCTGGGAGCTTCTATGGAAGTCCTGTGGTGGAAGATACAACCACCACATCTTAGAGGAACAAAGCAATAAATTTACCCTCAAAATTCTTCTTACCTTCTGGCACATAAGTACAATTCGTGGAAGAGTTGGAAGGTGGGGAACACAGATCTGAATCTCCTGGTGACACTGGGGTTCCTAACACATCTCCTGATGTGGCTGAATGTCTTTGAGGTGGAGACTGGTTGCAAAGGTGTTCTGTAGTCAAGCCAAAATCCAGGACACATATTTAGAGCCCTTTAGATTTAATTGTATGAGCCTTCTACATTGCCACAGTACTAAACCAAAAAGTAATTACAGGAACATAGGTCCTGGGCATTTTTCAGATTTATCATAGAATGGCTTATGTTAGAAAGGACCTTAGAGGTCATCTACTCCAAGCTCCCTGCCATGGGCTGGGACTCCTCTCATCTACACAAGGTTGCTCAGAGCTTCATCCAACCTGGCTTTGAACACCTCCAGAGAGGGGGCATCCACAATTTTCTTTTCCACCCTCTCACCACCCTCATACTGAAGCACTTCTTCCTAATATCCAGTCTAAACCTATTCTCCTTCAGTTTAAAACCATTTTCCCTCGTTCTCTTGCTGGCTACTCTTAAGAAAAGTCCCTCTCCAGTCTTCTTGTATGTTCCCTTCAGGTATGGAAGGCATCTAATCCTATAGTCTTCTCTTCTTAGGCTGAACAGTCCCAGTGATCTCAGCCTCTCCTCATAGCAGAGGTGCTTCAGCCCCTGGCCCTTTTGGCCCTCCTCTGCACTTGTTCCAACAGATCTATGTCCTTCTTATGATGGGGACACCAGAACTGGACACAGTGTTTGAGGTGGGCTTTCACAAGAGCAGAGCAGAGAATCAACTCTCTTGATCTGCTGGCCATGCTTCTCTTGATGCATCCTAGAATACGGTTGACTTTCTGAGCTGCATGAGGGCTCTGATGGCTCATGTTGGGTTTCTTGTCAATCAACACCCCCAAGTCTTCACTTCATGGCTCTCAACCCACTCTGTACACATCTTGTAATTGTGCCTGGGGTTGGTCAGACCCAAGCACAACTTATATGGTAGGGCTAGAGAGACTGCACTTTTTTTCTTTTCTTTTTTTTTGGGTTGTATTCATTAACAGGTTCTTTTACACTCTGAACTCTTTTACCTTTTACACAGAGTTAGATCGCTTCAGCATAAAAAAAAGGAATTATTTTATCTTAAAAATTGAAGCCACCAAGAAAGTGAATGTCAAAATTAATTAGAAAACAGACAAGAATTCCCACTGATTCTGAAAACTGCTATGGACTTTCATCTCCAAGCAAATTTGCATGGACATAGAAGCTTCCCACTTCCACTATGAGCTTTATAAATTCAAGTGAAAAAAAAAACAAAAAACCAAACCAAACCAAACCAAAACAAACAAACAAAAAACAAAACAAAACAAAACAAAAAAAACCACAAAACAAAAAAACCCACACCTATGAAACTTAGAAAATGTGACACAGAGAATACTGTGTACCACATTGTCCACTACGTCCAGCAATGAATAACAATCTCCTCAATTTTAAAGAGAAGCACACTGCTCCTTCCTCCCCAAATTGTGTATTTACCACTTCTTACACTGTTAAAACTGAATTGTTGGAAGCAGGAGGAACAAATAGGGGCAAAGAAAATAGGGACATTGACAGAGCATGAAGTGGCCCTGAAGGAGAATGATGACAGGTTACATGACAGTGGCTAGTTTACTTGTTTTGATTTCTCTTGGACTGGTTTATCCTAAAAACCCTTTAGGATAGGAATGCAAATTTGATACGCTTTTCTTTACTTTATGCCCAGAAACCAACAACTAGATTTACTTGATTAAAAAGTCTTTCATGTTTCCGGAAACAAGCTATTGTGCATGTAAATTGTAGAAGCAAGAAGTGATGACTAATTAGATGTAGCGAGATCAGTGAGTAATAGGCTTTGTGAAAAATACCAAACACATTTTGGATAATAAATTGAATTATTTTTTTTTAATAGGCATGTTTTTGGCTTCAGTTTTCAGATCATCTTTACTGGGACCAAACCTTGAAATTAATAAAAAAATATTATTCAGTTTTCATCCATACTACCCATTTCTGATACAAGTCATATTTATATCTATAAAACCAATCAAAAACATTTATTTAATTCCTTGTTTATGAAAAACCCTTCAATGAACTAATCTTCACAAATTCAGATGCATTTGAATGGTTTTTATCACTTTTAGATGTTAATTTCTCAAGAGTACATTGCAATAGAAGATAGTGGAAATTGTTTCAGGCAAAATTAAAGATCCTTTATTGGTTAATTTATTATACTACTATTTCTCTTACCTGTTAATGTTTTGGTTTTTTTAAAAAAAATGAATAAAAAAATTACAATTTCAAATTGCTTCAAGAAATTCAAGATGGATATTGAATAAATAATAATGCTAAAATGATCAAATCCATAAGTGAAATTCAGACCAAAAAAAATCAGAAGATAAATATTTGAATTTCAAAGAATATTTTTCTGGGGAAAAAAAAAGTTAAAAAGGAGAGTATTATTTAAGGTTTAGGAAATGATTGTCATACGCTGCAGTCCAGGTATATCTATCTTCTTTTTCTAGATCTTCTACTAATTTGTTTGACATCTTGCAGTTCCTTGCCTTGCTTTTGCTTTTCTAATATGTGGAGCCATGTTTGAAAAATCCTGTTTAAATCCATGACTAGTGAGCTCATTCACATTTTAAAGCTGTATTAATATAGCATAGGCATGGAAGTAAAAAAGTTTATAGTGTTTCATCAGTCACATAGATCTTTCCCTGTGGTATCAGTTTTTAATGTATTGCTCTCTTCTCTTTCTCTTTCATAAAAAAAAATAAAAAGCCCTATGGAAGAACACCTAGAAACAAAAATGGTATCTTCAAAGAAACTCAGTGTTGAACTACCTCAGAGCTCAACAGTGTCAGTGACAGTTTTACTGGTCATAGCCCTCTAGCTCTTTTTTATGGAGAATAAACCACATTTTGCAGAAACATGACTACCATATCTCAGTTCTTCTTTGTTGCTTGGCTCTGAAAACTCTCCACTTCTGTAATAATAAAGCTTTAAAACAAGAAGGTTACTTTCTGTGTTCCAGATTTTGTATAATGTTGTTTAAGTAAACACAGTTAATTGTTTGAGAACAAACTCATAAAAGCCATGCTGAAACAAGCCACCACATCCACCATCAGATTAGGATGAGATTAAGCAAAACCTATCTGGCATTTGCTTGTCCTGTTTGATTTACTTCTGACCACTCATGAGGAAGTGTTTTAGGAACTAATAGGATTAACTAAACAAAAATCAAGCCGCAGCATTCACTTGCTTTACTAAAATAGAAGTAATATTCTTACAAAGCTTGTCAGCTTTTCCATTTTAACTCATGACTGGTGCTAGTAGCAGTTGGTTGTGGCAAGAATAGAAAAATCATAGCAAAAACAAAGCAGAATACAATCTGCATATCTGTATTTTGGAAATATTCTTAACTAAGTTTGACCAATAAAACACACATGAGTTAGAAGAAGATGAAATGTTACACATAAACCAGTTGTATCTTCCAACTACTTATGTCAACTTTCCAGCCTATGTGGTTTTTTTGCTTTATTTCCTGTTCATTTTTAGAAACGAGGGACTTATACAAAATTCTGTGTATGTATATACATATTCACAGTGGTCAGGATAGGGAAAAAGAAAATCCTTAGCATGCAGTCTATTCATCTACCACAAAGATGAGAAAAGAAATACCAGTATGCTAGCTTTGAGCACTGAATATACATGTACACACACATATTAAAATAAAGCAAAGAGGTCAGAAACTGGCTGCAAAGGTCAGGCAAAGAATTCTTCTACAAAGAGAAATAGATCAGGAGGAGAAATGGATTTTCTGACAAAGGAATGCTTTCAAGAACACAGGAAAATCTCAATTTCTTTTTCTTACTTCATTTGCAAACCAAAAGTCCCTCCACCTCCCCCAAAAGGCTTTGTTTTGGCTTTGTTCCAGTTAACAACTTTTAGTCTGAATGAACAGAAAATTGAAGAAAAGAAGCAAAGGAAGCAACTTCAATTTCAAATGTCAGAATAGGACATAAAAGTAAATGTGAGACTATCACACATGAAATATCTTTTTTAAAACTTCCTGGTTGAAAGCATCAGCCTGATGAGGTAAAAGAAAAAAAAAAACAGGCAGTACCACTGATGAACCAGTAACTCACTCATCTGGCCTGCACTGAGGGCTGGTAGCAGCTGTGTTTTTCCAGTTCTTTATAGCATGCCTGTTGTTGCAGGAAGGAGATCTGGATGCAGCGTAATTGTCCATGAGGAACCAGAGCTCCATCACTGCACTGATATAAGAGCTTGTATTTCAGTAAGCACAGTAATTGCTCTAAGTATTGCCAAGACCAGGGCTACAGATTAAGTAGCTATAGATGGTTCCCTAATGCTCCACCTATATCTTCTACAATGAGCAGAGCTCAAAAGTAATAATGTTATTCTTTCTGTATGTGTGTCTAATATGGCCAGGTTGGTGGAACATCTGATTGAAGATAGAATGATTTTTCAGCAAAAAGGCTCTTATAATTTTAAAAACTTAGAATACTTAACTGATTCTTGCCAAATGAAAGTACTTAAATCCTAAAGTGGAGCTGGCATTGGTAGATGACTCTAAAGCTGATCTTGAAACAAAGGGAAATCACTAACATTTCAAACCCCTATTGTACATTGATTTTCAGGACACTTTTATTAATCATTAATACTAATGTTTTCTATTGATTAGCAGATTTCCATGCGTATGGGCCATTCTATGCAGCTATTCTGTCTCAGTCACATAACAAAAGACCCCCAGAGAGTGAGAAAGTAGGGGCTATTTGAAAACTACTTAGTAAATGGTTAAGCTTCAGCACTTACCAGCTGAAAATCTAAATATGGAGTAAGTATATGGATTATATCAATAATCAATATTTAAGGGCAGAAAAAGAAGATAAGAGATAAAAGAAAGGGACAAAGAAAGTAATGGAGGAGAAAATTGACTCCATTTGAGAATATTATATTTCTATTATCTTGTTTGTGTTTATAAATATGCCAAAACACTCTTGAAACTTTATGTTTCACTACATTTTTTTAGGTCAAACCTGGACTCTCTCCTCAGTTCAATGGGTTCAGAGGCAGCTCCAGATTAAAAACCAAACACAACTCCTCTTCACCCCTCCTTCCCGCAAAAAACCCCCAAGCCTATTTAGCGTACATTAATCATCTCCTTTCCCTAAGAGTCAGTTCAGTTACAGTTGTTTAATTTTTGTACAAATGTTTTAATTGCCTTGAGAAATTTGCAAATGCAATAGAAAAATTTCACTCTTTATTTGTCTATGGGTATTACAGCTAAAGAATTAATTGATATCTCACAGGTGTGACAATGAAATCAGGTTCTGTACAATCCTCTCAGTACTCTAAGGCATTAAGGATATGAAGGAATCTAGCATTTTGATCTCCAGGAGGAACAGGAGCTTTTGAGTTCTGATATAATGTCCCAGCCATTTTCCAGCTTTACTTTGTGAAAAAATCAGGGCAAATATCAGCCTCCACACACCATGGTTTCTGTGATGAAGAATTACAGAAATATGGAGAAAGAAAGTACTCTCCTGGTGGCAGAGGATGAGAACCTGAGCACACCACAGCATGCATTTACCAGTGGGTTCAGAAGAAGAATCTGAGCTCAGGTGCATATGCATCTCCTCAGGATTCAGATCAGACTTTCTGATATTAATGATAATTTTTGCACTAAACAAGGAGCAGAGTAGGGAAGGAAATATCATTCATTTCTTGTACTTTTCAATAAACATTTTGCCACAAAGGACTAGAATTTTTCTGGCTTTTAGGAAGGCCATACAAAAAGGATAAGTGGGGAAAGTCCTTATACCTTGCTGACTAAGGTACTTATCTATGTAAATAAAGCAGATTGACTACAGCTGTTCAAAGAGACAGAGTCCTTTCAGTGCTTCTGGAACCTAAGTTAAGCCAACAGAGCTGATACTTATAAATTAACATAGTCCCACTTCTGTAAATCAGTACTTGTCCCTGTTAATGTGCAATACCTGAAAATCAAATAAATTAGTTTATCTAATAAACTGGATTTTTTAACGACTGAAAAATGCCTATAAGGGTGATTAACAGCAGTACAAAGTAATGAGATCAGAATTGCTGGAAAACTCAAATCTTGGCTGTGCCATCAAAAAAAAAAAAAAAGATTATTCAAGCAAAGACAGAACAAAACATGATTATATGGTATTTGCAGTGCTGTGCTATGAGTGACTCAGAATAGGTTCCTAAAATACCTTCTGTGTCTAGGTTGTTTGATTTCCTTTATTTTTAATAAATAAGTAACTGTGATCACTGAACAGCATCCAGATGTGGTTTGGAAATACCCGTAGAAGCTGAAAAATTTGGTCATACCATGATATCACTGTCTCCTTTTCTGTTCTCAGAGCAAAGAGCCTTGATATTTCCCAAAAAAATCCACACTGAAAGCAAACCAAGACAACAAGGGAGATAGCTCCACTGATTTGGAATCAAAGGATCTCAGCCATACTTTCTTACAGATTCATAAATCATTTGAATTTCACATATGATCACAGTCAAGGCACACAAAAACTAGTAAAAACTACATCACATACATGGTCTTTTGAAGTTTCCAATCATTATTAATTTACATTAGTGAAATCATAAATAAGTTATTGATTTTCTGTTAAATATGCTTTTTTAAATGCTAACATTTATTACCTCTGAACAGGTGGGTTTTGTTTGTTGAATGAAGTGTTTAATTCTTCAGCTTTTTTTCATTTTTGCTTTCTTAGAGTTCAACTTTTCAACTGATTGTTTCCCTTATTAAGATCATGGATGAGGGAATTCATTTTTTCTGCCTTCCAAATCACTCAGACATTGTAGATTTAAATTTTAACACTACTTGCATTCTGCTTAAAAGCAACTAAAAAAAAAAAAGAACAGAGTGACAGACAGCGAAGTAAAAATTCCTAAATACTCTGAGTCAGAGGCTGCCTATTTAGAATATGTTTATTCAAAACCTAGCACAATGGAGTTCTGTTCCCATGACTGGGCCTCCTCTATTCTACTGTGATACTAATAATAAATTGTTGTAAGCACAGAAAGTAAAAATTTTTATGCATCCAAATGACAAGGCAACTTTGACCCTGTTTTCAAAAGCACCTAAATTGCCTTCAGAGCCTGAATGCCATTTACTTTCTCACATACAATGGCACTTTTGAAAATGTTACCTAAGATGTAAAAATGGATCAGTTAAATTGTTAAAATTTAATGAATGCCAAGACTGAGATACTGCGAATAAAGAAACTGAAAGGAAAGAGGAAAATCCATTTAATAACCTATAATACATACATACAGACACATACATTTACTAACACACATACAAATATACACACACTTATGCCAATTGAACATACTGCACTTAATCAGCATAGGATTCTCTTTACATAAGTATATTTTGCATTAGCTCAGTCATCTTTCCAATTCATCAGTAGGCTTACATTACAGGAAGGAACAGTTCTTCTAATCATCAGCTGGCTTTGTGAACCTTGTGAACTCATAAAATCATTTGTAAGGCTTGCAAAACTTCAAACCGCAGAAGAAACAATGTAGTCCAGAAAAAACAAGTCAACCCAGAAATCTTATTTGCAAGCCTTCTCCCACTTCCCCTGCTGTCTTGCTTTTAGTTTCTCCACCCTGACAGCCACATATGATACACTACATATACTGCTAAACCTATGCTGAGAAAATTCAAAGCTGTCATAGGGTAAACCAGGCAATTCGTACATGTTTTTTAAGGTAGCCCTGGATGGCTATGGGAAACTTGCTAAATTTCTGCCCTAAAATTTAATGCAAGTTAAAAAATGTGGAAACAGGGAAAATTACTCAAGTCTTTGCTAGCAGCACTTAGACATTTGTACCATAGGAAAGCCTTAAGCTGTGCACTACGTCTCAAGACTTTTTTGAGCTTTTTATGTTTTATTCACAGTTTTGATTTCTAATGCAAACTTCCAAGAGTTAAAAAAATAGAGCTCTGTCAGAATGACCCAAATCTATCTCTGTCTTGTCAAAACTCTACCAAGTAATATTTTGATCAGGCTGAAAATGTTAACAAGCCTCTCAGGGAAAGTGATCACGGGTCATCACGAAGTTCCAAACTTGGCAAGTTTTACACTGTCAGACAGGGTAAGGCTTGGATAGGACTACTCAGAGGCTGGCCCAGCTTCTTGCTTCCAGGAATTTCACATGAATGAGATCAGGCAATTGCTCAGCCCTGCAATGTCCATAAGGCTCTGCAATACCCATCATATTCAACATGCTGTTGAAATGGACAAGCATAGCCAAGTCATCTTGAGGGTTGTGATATCAGCACTGTCATGAGGATATTTCTAAATTGTTTTTCTAGGACACCTTTGTTTTAATATTTTCCTAAAAAAGACACTTGGATAAGAACAGACTGGATCAGTCAAGATCAAGGTACAACAAATATAAAATTAGTTTACTAGAAACTTTTTATAGAGACTTTTGCAGCTATGATTTTGAGCAGTGAAGTTTGCAGCATAATTTATTTTAATATATAATTATATTCTTGATTACCACCTATTCCTAAGAGGTTTTCCTGCCTTGCAGTGTTTTCATTTCTTAATTTTGTGAACAACAGAACTGTTTCAACATTTCTTTTTAGGTAAGAAGCTCAGCCTAGTTACTGGTGCCACCTTGTCCTACAGAACAGTTCAGCAAAATTCACCTCCATAAGATGATTTCTGAGGCAGAATCTTTTTCTAGAAGAGATTGTCATGGCCAGTCAGATTCATCACAGAAGACACAGTGACCTCATTAGTTCCTGAAGTCCACTTTCAGAAGTTGTTCAAGGACCAATGACGTCCTTTAAATCTCCCATTTCTGCTGACTGCTGAGTACCTGAGAAACCATATCCCTCCCTATGGCAGTCAAGTCCACCTCTTGCATACTTGCTAACAGTATCTCCAGAAATTCTCCAATGGCTGAACTCAAATTTCCACAGCTTTAACTCTTCCTCCTTTCAGCTAGTTAGTGCTGAATAAGCTGTCCAGTAAGGAGGAGTGCAGTGCCCAGCCACAGAATTAGGCTGCTGCCCATTGGCCTTCCTTTTGATCAACCAGCTACTAAAGAGTTCCATATTCTTTTGACATAAACTTGAGGCAACATGATTTTTTAAAAAATGTATACTACTAGGGCAAGAACACGAACGCCTTGCAGCTGTACAGTTTGATGACGGATGTGTCTTCCCATGTGTGTATTATTCCAAGTATTTTTCAGGTGGACAAATGTCTCCTTCATACAATGTTTTGACTACTTGTATTAATTAACAGCACTTTTTACACTGGTAAAGGTACTGCACTGGAATTAATAGATTATTAAAACTGCTCAGCACTGCCGTTCTCTAAAGCACTGGCAGCAAATCCACCTGAGTCCTGGTTGACATGGGATGGAAGCTCATCCCATACATATGAAGAAATAAAGTGAATAAAGGTCATTGCCATTTATTGGTTCTTCTGAACAAAAAGTTTCACTGTTAACCTTTTGCATGTTACTTTTATGATGTATTCAGGGACAATGAGGATTATTTGCTGTCCTTATTGACTTCGATTTACAGTATAGCTATTTCACCATTCCATTCTGTCTTTAATTCAGTCACAAAAGGCCATACACTGGGAAGTTATTATTATTTATTGACACCATGCTATTGCTTAGGCACCTAATCAAGTATCAATTGTAGTATGTAGTATACAGACATATAACAAAGAAAACAGTCCCTGCCTCAGGCAGCTGCACTCTGTGTGGCAAGAACAGCCAGTAAACACAAGTGATAAATAGCATAGGGCTTGATGAATGAAAAATAAAATGCATAAAATTTATCAGGAAACAAATGTCCCAACTTCATACCTAGACTTTTTATTTGTCATATCTTCACCATCTTACTCCAGCAGTTGATTTTTAATCTCTTTTGGTACAAAACTTGATATGTTATGCTTGCATGCAGATAAATTCCTTGAATAAAAATATGGTAATAATTTTAGGTATGCATAGAAATGGTATGTATATGCATCATACAAAAAGTTAAAAATCAGTGAGGAAGATTGTCAACAATCACAAAGCTTTGCGTGTGTATCAGAATGCATCTAATCATAAATGGATGTAGGTATTTTTCCTGCACATCTCAGTTTGTTGCAGGTATACAGCTAATACATATTAATATACTTCAAAATCATTATGTTATTTTGTACTTTTGAGGATGGAAAAGAGAGTGGAGAAAAGTCAGGATAAATGGGTTGGAAAAAGGATCCTAAAGAGAACAGAGTAGAACTGAAAATGTGTGACAGAGTGACAATCGTGAATTGCTGTCCATGTATGTACTCACTAGAAAAAAATATGGAGAAAACTTCATAATTTTCATCATAATTGTTGTTTATGGTGTACATTTTGTCGACCTGGTTATGTTGATTCCAATGAGAGATGCAATTTTATAATTAATGTGTGACATTAAGCAGCAAAGCATGCACAGACTGACATTCAGTCCCAGCAACTACATAAGGCCCAGCAGCAAACTGAGTCAGTAAAAAATATCAGCTACCCCGTTGTAAAATGCTCTGGAGTTTAAAACAGATTTGTCTCATTGAATTCATTGAGCTGATCCTTCATATCAAGCTGTGCATACCTGAGGTGAAAACAAGGTCTCTGGTCTATGCACATGTAATCTTTCAGGTGCTCACCAACATCCCCGTGTGTAGCAACTGTGATGGTCCTCTCCCTCCCTTATGTATTTGATTAGATACATTTAAAATCCCATTTTTTGCACATGGTGAAATGTATATGGATTGAATCAAAATAGAACTGGGAGTAAAATTAAGGCATGCTGACACTCAGTCTGCTGCTGCACTTAAGAAAGGCTCAGGCAGAGAAAACAGCTGTTTCTGCTGCTCTAGACTGAACTCTGTGAAGAGCCCACATGTATAGAGGGTAACTGAGGAATGATTTATCTTACACCTATTCTACCATATAAGGGCCAGAGTCTGAAGCACAGTTAAGTACTGTAACAAGATCATTGCATTCTTTTACCATAGAATCACGGAATACCAGATTGAAGGGGACCTCCGGGATCATCTGGTTCTTTTTTCACAAAAACACTGTCTAGACAAGATGGCCCAGCACCTTGCCCAGATGAATCTTAAAATGTCCAGTGTTGGGGAATTCACCATTTCTCTGGGGAGATTATTCCAATGGCTGAGTATTCTCATAGTGAAAAATTTTCCTCTTGTGTCCAACTGGAATCTCCTCAGGAGTAATTTGTATCCATTACTTCTCTTTTCCATGTCACTCCTTGTAAAAAAAGGGAGTCTTCATCTCCTTTGTAGCCATTCATTAAGCACTGCAACATGGTGATGAGGTCTCCCCTAAGCCTTCTTTATGCAAGGCTGAACAAATCCAATTCTCTCGTTATCAGTATCACACACTCCTTAGCACAGTTTTGGCACACAACAGACAATGCCTGGATGTGGCTTGAGTAATATCATGTTTCATGATCTGTTCCCACTAGGCAGCTTGAAAGAGTGGAGCAGGCACAAACTGTGTGGACACAAGCCAGATCATACCATTTGCTCTCAGGAGCAAATAGTAGCCTCTGAAACACTCTATACACTGTTTAGACATAGATTTTTGAGGTGTAAAATTTCACCAACATGAGGAAATACACATGAAATCTTTATCCATGTCTATTCATAGAAACTTACTCTAAAGATTCTTCTTGGGATTCTTTTGTGGGGTAGGCATGAGAGTAGCAAAGCTGCATGAAGTGGTCAGGAACTGCAATTAAGACTGGGATGGTAGGCTGGGAAACAAAGGAAAGAACTCTGTTCCCAGAAGTTACTGATTTTCAAAGGCTGCAATTGTGGTCATAAATTATAGGGTGTTTGGAGATGCCCCTAAGCATTGGGAGTCATTCTTCAGTTATATTAATATTCTAGAAACAGTTCTTGGATAGTTGTGACACATCCAACTTGCATGATCCTACGGTAACACTTTCTAAAAATTTTCAAGAGTATTTTGAGAATTACCCAGGACAAAGACTATTACCAGTAGTCTATACAAATGAGATAGCTCTGTGTTGGAGTTTGAAATATACTACTATATAGATACAGGGTATCCTGTGACTATTGACATCAGTGGAAGAGAATGATTCAGGACTGTTTAACAGAAATGTATGGTCACAGACAGCTGACTGTGACTCTAGGTCTTGATGGAAGGTCCGTTTTCTATCTATATGGAAACCGGTGACTAGCTTCCTAAAAACAACTCTGTATGACCTTGCAACATAAATCCCAGCATGATAAAGCCACTGACTTAAATTTCAAAAGCCACCCAGGTCTTTGGAAAGAGCTTTGTAAGTTTAAAGGGCTCAGTAACACGCTGGACAAATGCTTGAATGGTCAACCCAGAGACCACTATTACACATGCAGGAACAACATCCAGATCAGTATCTCTCAGCTGATAATACTCATTTGTTAGGAAAATATTAGTTGTAAGCATCATATACATACTACACATCCTCTAAGCATCTGCTGATGGACACCACTGGCAAGAGAATGATAGAGTTGGCCCATGTGCTGTGTATCTGTACGTGTAGGAAAACACGCACAGACATTGACAGACACAACCATATCCCCACACTTAAAGTAAAACTTCAGAAAGGTTTTCTAAGGTTATAAACATGCAGGCTTTCTGTTTGAAGGTCAACAAATAATAGATTAATTTTCTAAATGTTAAAAAAAATTCCATCCAAAATTCAAATTAAAAATTGAAACAGAAGGTCAATGACTTCAAACTAGCAGTCTCAGAGAACTAAGTCTTTATTCCTGATCTATTCTTGGCCAGAAAAAAAGGAGCAAACCAATACATTCATATTATGTGCCTTTTTTATCCATGTCCCCCACTGAGTAAATGATAGTTAAGCACACTTGCATATCGTGTCTGAGAAGAAAATGAGCATTTTTTGCTGGTTAATTTGAAGTGTAGGTGTCTGATTAATTTTAATGCAGTTATTCCCTAAGAAAATCGTTTATTAGGGGAAGCAGTAAATGCTGCTCTTCTTCCCTAGATATTTACATTTTTTCAGATTTTTTTGAGGTCTGTTGCTGGGTTTTTTTCAGAAAAGGAATCAAACACTCTATCACCACACCTATGTACTTTGGGGTCTACATCAGAGGCACTTCATTAACGTTAAAAAAAATTAGAGTTAAAGAAGGAAAAATATAGAGAAACAAAATACTGATAGTAAATTACATTGAAAATTACACCAATAAATTTTATCTGTCTGCCTATATTTAATATTTTTATGTTTAAACAAAAAGGCTGAGGGTACTTCTTAGTGGAAGGGCCCTAGTGGCTATAATACTGAGAGGTGGCTGAGGCTGTTCAGTGGTTAAAATCTAAATGTCTGTGATCACAACTGATCCTGCCCAGATCTTCTGTCATCCCTGCTAACTGTGAATACAGGAGTCAGCTTTTTACACCCTAATTAGCAAATATGGCCAGCAACACTTTGCAGGGATGTCAGACACTCCTTCCCTGACTGTTCTTATAGTCCCATAAGGGCTCCAAACACAAAGGTAAAAGGGAGTCATGGAATTCACATACTGCAGCCACAAGTTTCATAACATGCCAAGATTTTTTCCCCTCTATGACCACTTTGACTTTTTTTTTTTTTAAGTCTTTTTTTCCCCTCTTAAAAAACTGGAAATATTCTTTGACTGTTCTTCTGAAAAACTAAGACACTTCTTTGTCTGCTGTTTCAAGGGGAGGACACTTTCACACTGTATTCATCTCCAGGCTGGGGCTGCCAATTATAGCTCCACCTGGGCTCAGGAATAAAAGATGTCAGACTGCAGCCTTTGTCCTTTTCTGACTGCTTTATACTGCTATTACATTGATTGCTTTTTGTTTCCCTGAAAATGGGGTCTTAGAATTCAGTCTACCTCCTTTCCTCCTTCTAGCAGACTTCGTACTACTTGTCCCAAGATTCTGTTTCTTCAATTTTCTTTCTTTTTTTCTCTACTTTTTTTCCTCTATGACTATTAATTTTAGGTAGATGTTGAGTTTTGTTAAGAATAACTCAAATAGCTCCAAACCACTTCTTTATTACATTTTAAACCACACTTAGAGACAAGCAAAGGTAAAACAGCATTGAGATCGACACAAATGCTGTCTCTGACTGGGAACAATGCAGGACCCTACATCTCATTTACACTTTGTGATTATGACTGCTTTTATTATGATTTGTCTCTTCAGTTTAGAGACCTGATGTGAATTCTGCTGAATTAGAAGTGGATCCCTGTCCCTCAGTGGTCTGTTCACATCTGTCCAGGGACCAGAGCAGGAAAGCTGCAGCCAACAATGTCGATATAACCCTATAAAGATTAATAGGGTACCTGAAAAGCAACAAGGACTTTGAGTGATTTCAAGGATTCCAAAGACTCAAGAAATCAATTTCAGTGAAAATGTCCTTGCTAATTTAGTACCTGATAGTGTTTGACACCTCTGTACTCCAGTGAGAACACTGAGCAATATAAGGATAAGATTCCTGTGCATTCCTTTTGCAATCAGGATTGCAAATTAAAATTAATGCTAGTTAAATCCATATGGACAGAAAGATAAACAACACCTTTCTAATACCTATCTATTAAAAACAAAAGTTAGCTCTATTAATATATTCACATCTAATGAAAAGAAATAAATCAGTAATGGAAAATAAATTACAGACACTGGCTAAATAAGAGTGGAATATTGTCTAAACTATTAAATCTTGCATATCGTATCAGAATTGCTGCAACACTGCCTTTAGTACTGAAGAGCTGTGTGAGGATGCTGAGGAAAAAAAAGCCCACAACAGCTACTGACATGAGACAGTTTGGATGCCACTAAACTTGAGCGTTTCATTGTTTCTTTGCACATTAACAAAGACAATAGCTTGTGTTAGATGCTCAAAATAGGATAAAAGCAATCCATAAAATAAAATCTCTCCTCTGATGATGCTGTAGGTATTAAAATTCTCTTTATAGTGAAGATTTTATATGTCCTAATTACATACTGGAACTAACTATTGTCAGTTCTGCCATGCTGAAAGAGCCTTAATGATGACATTATAGTTTGAATAGAATTTTTAAGCAGATCTAATGTAAAAAGAGATATAATTAATAAAATTTTACACTTACTTATCTAGGAATAGAGGTATGCTGTATCTTTCCCTAGTACTATTGCAGTCTTAGTGATGCAAATATGCTCTAGAGTTACAAACTTCCCAAAACTAAATAGAAAACTACAGACATCTTAGAGAGCTGCAGAAGGGACAAAATACCTAATAAAAGACATATTTTCTTCTCCCAATATCTGGAAATTATTTTTTCTAGGAAAAATTTATTTTACATTAGCACTAGTTAATTCTTTACCTAGGCTCATTTTCTAGTGTGCCAAATAAATTGCACATATTGGAATAACAGGGAATCAAACAGATGAAGAGGATTAAAGGAAAAGTTGTCCAATATACACTATTGGGTGTCTGATGGTACAAACCAGCTGTGTAAGGATTTTTGGTCAACTGGTAACTGCATTTACATTGTGTTATTTCATTGCAAAGACGCTGAAGAAAAAAGTTATCACGCTGATCTTCTCTTTTCTCTCCTTTAGCTTAGTTAAGAAAAAAGACATCTATTTCACAGAGCTTCAGAGAAACCTGACAAAGTCTGCACAGATGGCATATGCACACACTTTCTGTGTAAGTACTTATACTGTCCATGCACATGCACACACACGCACTACCAAATATGCATACAAATGTACATATCTACATGCATATGTACAGACACACGACCAGCAGCATACACCATTTTGTTAAGCATCAAACTGCACCACTGTGCAAGAAAAGAGAAAATTTTTGAGCCCCCAAACATAGCAAATACTGTGATCCTGAACAGCATGCCTAAGGAAAGGTTACAAATTTTAAGGTTAGCTATGCATAGCTCAAATTTGAGCTTTAGGATTTGTGTGTTTGAATCTTACCTATTGTACAGCCTTCTCAGTGTGTTACTGTGAGTGACACAGATTAATCACCCAAGCACGTGGCAATATGAGGACGAGGCAGAGCAAAGAGCAAAACCCAGCTCCCAGCTCCCACCTCTCATCACTGCTGGCTCCTCTGCCATGCCCTGCATGACACCATGGCAAGGTGCACCCCCATTTATGTAAAATGTGCCTAATGAGTGAGCCTTACAGATTCATTTTATATATGTTTGTCAGGTTCATCTGCCTCATCTGCACTGATGAAAGCTAGTGAAAAACTTGTTAAAGGCAAGAGAAAAAGAGAAGCAGAGAAGGCAGAATTAATAGCTGCTGTGCCACTATGAATGGTTCCAAGAGCTGCCTTTACAATACAATTTCAAACTAAAATTCAGAAAGGAAAATCTCAAATAAATATAACAAAAGGGAGATCATGTGGCTCCCACTCAGTTGTGCTATTCAAATAACCATCGCATCGACATTATGTTATTGCCAGAAAAGTGGCAGTTCTGACCAAAACACCTGCTTCCTATGAGCTGTCTGAGTAATATCCATGGAGCATACCAAGAAAAGGGTTTTGAAGCACAGGTATGTGAGTTAAATATCTGTGTTCATTACTGTATTTGCCACAGTGCTCATGCAGGACCTTGAGCACATTGCTGAATATTGCTAAATTAGTGTCTCTTTGACAAACACACAAACAAACACACCAAAAGGTGGCAGGGTTAAAATAGAGTTGGTCCCAGTGAAGGCATCAGGAATCTGATCTGGATTAGAAGTAGCAACACCTTCTGCCAGTTAATTTATCGGCATTATTGTCCATGATGTACTTTTGCAGTCCTTAGATAAATAGCCAAGCACAGAAAAAGAACCACTCAAAGACCACTTTTTGCTGTGCTTTGTGCTGATGACTCATTATTTTTCCAGGAAAGAAGGTCACTGCCTCTTGAATCATTGATAAAATGGCAGTAAATTCTGATTACAGACTGCGTTCAGGGTCTGAGAGGAGGAAAGAAAGCAAGGAGAATCTGCAAGGAGCATTTTGCAGATGAATCCTGAGAATTTTAACCGTCAGGTTTTTTCTAACATTTTGTTGAGACCAGGCTCAAGACAAACTTGTTCGGTTTGTGAAAAAAGCCAAAGGCATAGCCTTTGTACTTTGTCAACTCAAATTTACTGGAAAAGATCTTCTAAAGGCTATAAGAACCTCCCCAGAAAGCCCTAGCTTTGGCACTTGTGTCCAGGTGCCCATGTGGTTTCTGTAGCTTCATGTTACTCACTGCTGCTGCTACCCTGGTTTGGCTGAGGTATGTGAGAGTGTACCTGTAATAAAGAGGGACTGTGTACTACAGTTCTTATTTCTTATTTATAGTTCTTAAATTGCCTTTTCCTATGACTCCATTTCCTTTTATTTCTCCATTTTACTGGAATTATTGACCATCACAAATTGCTTCAGAAACTATGAAACACATCAAGAAAAGTAATTGTATCAAACCTCAAGGCCTAGTTGGTGAAAAGACTATATTATGACTGATAAACATACATGTAACAACAAAGTTGTCCTTAATCCTTAAAGCAATCACATTTTTAAGTGCCCTGGACCAAAATATCAAGTGCATTGAGCTCTAGATATCTATAGGTTGAAGTGAATTCAGGAACCTTTGTTCCTTCCATTTGGAAACCCTCTTAAAACAAAATATGCATTTGTTCTCAGTAGTAACAAAGTCCCTGTTTTGCCTGTGCCTTGCTTTGTTTTAAAAGTTCAATAGTCCACATACTAATTTTTTTAAAAAAAAGCTTTTGTATCTGTCAGTTTTCAAACTAAGTTCTTCATGTATTCACAGCAAGAACTGGGCTCTCTAAACACCAGATAGAATCTTCTGAGAAAGGAGTTATCATTAGCACTCCACGAGTTCATGCTTTGCTTTGGGGCTTCGAGCCTTACCAGTGAAACTCATCTTTTAAGTCCAGTAGACTCAAAACACTGAACCAGAATCTGACCTAACGATTCCCCCCTCAAGTATTTGCTAAGCAGTGGCTTAGCTTAATGGACTCTTCCCTTTTCTGTGTATTTTTGCAGGCAAATGCCTCTGGAATTAGACCAACACACTCATCCAGAAAACAAACTAATGTCAGGCCAGCATAAATTATGAGACAACAGCTACAGATTTTGTTAGGAAGGGCAGTTACACACACACACACACGCACACAAAATAAGTTTGCTTTTTATTTGTTTTGAATTTAGAAGGTAGGTTGCTGACCCCCTGCTCAGCAACAGTGAAAACAAAATATGTCATAAAACGGCACACTTAGCCTCAGCATCATTTAATGGTAAACTGAACATAAGTGGCACATCCATCACATTTTGAAGGCACTCGCTGCTCTCCCTTACCCCTTGCATTCCCACTTCACAGGGCAGGGGCCAGACCACTGTGAAAGATAAGAGTGGGAAACAAACACGGTGGAGATGGAGCCCTGGGGAAGTGAGATGACAGACTGCACAGCATGACCACGGAGAAGCACGTCAGGATGGGAAGGTGGAGTTGCACGTTGAGGCCACAGCTTCTCATCCGGTCTTGAGTAAATCAGGATAATGCTGAAAACCTTGGCTGATCTAAATTGTTTTCTGTTGCTGTTTAATGCTTTCTGATTGGATTTTGCATGCAAATCATGGACTTCTCTAAGCTAAGACTTTTAGTAGCCATACCATCAGGTGACAAGTCATACCCAAGTCATCTAGGTTAAAGGCCAAACTTTTTCAAAATTCAGTCCAAAATGTCTAAATCAATAGATTGACAAAGAACAAGAGTTGCCCATTTTTTCCATGCAGGTAAATTTCAAATGCAACCATTTCATGAGTTATGTACAAAGGAGCTTACTACTAGTTTATCTTGCTACAGTATGGATATAAGAATTAGTTTAATTCCTGTTCAGCATAAATTGTTTAATCTAAAGCAGGACTGGGGAACTGCTGCCTAGAGCTTGATTAGACCAACAGTGCCCTAGGCTTGTTATCACGTTGACCAGCAAGAGAGGAGTTATACTTCTGCTTTCCAGGAGAAAAGTAAATCACAGAAACTTGGTTGTGTCATCATAAGGGCCTGGACACCAGAAGAGCAGGAGAGCAGCACTTCAACACCTGGCTTTCAGGTGGTGTCAGATCACATCTATTTGCTTATGAAATAAAGAGAGAAAAACTATTGTACATCTGTCTGCCACAAAGGTGTCTTCAACAACAACATCACAGTTTGCCTCAAATCCAGTACCAAAAGGGATTTTGATAAGTTGTTGGGTTTTTTTAAGAATATGGGTGTTTTGTGCAAACACTGACTAGAGAGAAGACATAATGTAAAAATCCTTTAAATACACAAGGAAAGGGAACATTCTGGTAGAATAAAAGACAGGGGGATTGAGTGCCTAAGGATGCCTAAGGATAAAAAGAAGGTACAGAGGCATATTTCAGGGACTGAGCTTTACTCTGGATGTTTGGGTAAAACCAAATCTTCTACTTTCTCATCTGCGCTGCCTTTTGGGAATAATATAACCATGCCCTGATCCATGCCTGATAGTTCTATCAAAAAGTCTAGCTGGCAAAATCCAAAACTTAGGGAGCATGCTGACTGTTAAGCATACAGACAATCAGTAGTCAGTGCTTGAGCTCATTCTTTGGTTTCATTTTACATAGCATTATGATTTATAATTTATAATGTTACATAAAATACAGCTCACAGTAATTCTCATCACTCCTAGAGATTTCTCTTCCAACTATAAAAGGACCGAGTGCACACAGGACACTACTACTTCACTTTGTTTCTCATATAGTCTGGCAAGTATCTAATACTGAATATTATGTAGACATAGTAGCAAGCCACGTAAACCTGGAGATAACACAAGACTCCTAAGAAATATTATGAATTTTCCTTCTCTCAGTTTACCTGAGTATAGATTCTGTCGGCTTGAGGTTGCTCCACTCGTGTTTCCTGTGCAGATGTGACAAAACTGTAAGGGAATGAGGCACTCATAAAAAACATGAGTGGGTAGCATACACTCCTGATGCCACAGAACAGGAGTTGATTTGCAGGAATGCTGGCAAGAATGTCACTCCTCACTCCTCTCAAATGACCTCAGCTAAGGTTGGGGGGTGTGAGTCTCTGATGACATATTTTCAAATAATCTGTCAGAATCTGGTTCTCGAAAAGTAGTTCAATTTTTTTTCATCTGAGGAAAGAGATGAGGAATGCTTATAGCTGTTCTTTTGTTGAATGCCATTTTAAATGTTACCCCTAAATTTCTATTGTGTAACATGTTCTTTTTATTAACTAAAACCAAAGTGGGTCGTTTGGTTTGTAAGACACATCATTATTTTGAGCTCTGTGCTAATTACTTCATTTCCACTGATTATCATTAATACCTGTGGCTGTGTGATTCACACAGGCCAATAATACACACATAAAACTGAGAGAATGCAGATGAAAAAGTTAGAGAGAAAAAAGAAAAAAAAAAGACTTATTAAACATCAAATTTAAATCTGCTTTACAGAAGGATTAAATGCTCACTGTGGACTGTGAGAGAATCCATTTCTAATGGTGAATTTATATCAGTCCACAGGGAACCGTATCAAGGCAAGCTAACTAATGACTATCATTTTCACTTGATTTCATTAGTCTTTAAGTTATATCATGAAGTACATTCCCTTCGGTGCACTGAAAGTTAGCGATTTACATACATTCGCTGTGAAGATTTTGCTTTGGCTAACATAAAAATGATTTGCTAGTTGAGAGTGTATTCTTTCTTATGCCTACCTAAGTCCACCTATTCAAAAATAAATGTTAACTTCTCATATGATTAGTCACAATACATTTTAGAGGCATGTTATAATAAAATTAAAATTATGATGTCAGCTTCTTTCTTTCAGGATATGGTATAATACTCTGTGGTAGGCAGCCCCTAGTCTGTAACCAGTTTTCTTCTGTACAGTGTGTGAATGTAACACACCTTTTTTCCTCTACAGTGTCCATATCCACAGTTACAGCAAATTATCAGTCAGGCTTCAACTTATAGACAACTGATTGTGTGCATCTCTCTGAAAATGTCTGTGAAAGAAATTCTGAACGTTTGGTAAAGATGGGTAGTTTTTTGAAAGGAGCAAGAAGAACATGCTGAAAGTAAATGGCTGCCTGGGTACCATTTGCTGATACTTTCTCTCTGGATTCCCCACCCAATTAAAAATAAAACCCCCTCATCATCACCTCAGTTTTCCTTCCCTATTCTTTCTGCTCCTGTCACTGCCCACTCAGACAATGCAGTTACCAACCTAACTTCTCCTCACGGGCTTCTTCAGTTTTTTCTGCTTTTGTAGCTTTATTTAAAACCCCTCTCTTTTCTATGCTGCTCTTCATCTCCATCTGCACTTTCAACTTCCTCCCATAAAGTATGTGACACATAAAGTACGTGCAAGCAGCATCGTGTCTGTATTTTGCAAAGAACTCCATTCACATCACCATTCTTTTCACTATCCTTTCCTCCCAAGCATTTCAGTTCAGACCATGCACAGATATAGCACACAGACACTGCTAAGTAAATTACACTCTGTTAGTGTTAATGGCAAAGCACAAACCCTCTGTATACATGGCAATAATCTAATTAAACACTATTCTGGTTTTTTACTTCTTCTAAAGGGGCTACAGGGACGCTTGCAATACTGTGCTTAAGTAAGGAGGAATATCTGTATGCATCAGGTCTGTATTCATAAAAACTTCAGGGAACCCTGAACCTATAGCTGTATTCAGAAACACAAAGGGATAAAATCAAAAGTAGAGTTTAAAAAGGAGGCTCTTAACCACATGCTGATGGTTCAGCAAACGAACAGAAACCTTTGTCAAAAGTTGTGTGAAGGGGGAGTGAGGGGATAAGATGCTGTGTTTGCCCCATTTAAACATTTGCTGGAAATCCTGCCAACACAGGAAAGGTCCATGTAAAACACCTCTGATTAACATTCCTGGCATCAATTACATCTATCAACCAGATCCATCAAAACTTCAGTGCTGCAAAGAGACACTAAGAGGTGGGCTCATGTGCCAAACATCTAACAGGCTAAATTGACAGGGTGGAAAAGGGAAGCAGAGGAATAGTTGCTCTTCCTGACTTGTACCCAGGGAACTGAAATACAGAAAGCTTAAACAACTTGTTCAAATGGCATAAGAGAGAAGCAAGCTGCAAACTCAGATCTCCTGTTTCATAGCCTTTTGCCTCAGCCCACCAGATTTTTCCTTTCTCTTCTTGGTTTTCCTCCTGTGTTTTGATTTTGTGTTTCTTTTTATTAGTGGAACTACTAAAGGTTCAATTATTCCAGTAATGGAGCATGCATGAATAGAGAGCATGTAGAATGAAAGTTTTACTTGATTTTTTTAGGATGAATGCATCAATCTGAAATGGGCCTTTTTCCAGATCAGCTGCTGCTTCTCTCCACTCTATATAGCACTCCTCTGCTTCGATGCTCTTGATAAAGGACTGATGCTTCAGCAACAATCTCTGAAGGTGAAAAAGTTTGTTTCAAGAACCTGGTGTGTTTAAGAATGTACTTCCTAACTGAAGATCTTACTCCAAGATGGGGAGTCCCTCTCACTGCACTTCTCTCTCCATCAGTAATCAGGACTTCCAACTAACATTTCCAAGCTTTTACAAATAATGATGCAGATTTGTCTTGGTTTCTGGACTGGATGGATCAAAAGATCAAAACCAGGTTGCCAATGCTAGATAGAAAAAAATTTATCAAAAACTTATAGTATACAGCGAGCATAAATACAATTCAGTTAAATTATACTAGACAACTCAAAGACTATGAAGAAATATTGTTTTGTTCATTTGATGTTGTTTTCTGAGAGTACTGTGAGTTCAGTAGTCCCTTGGTTATTTAAATACTCAAATCTCATCATAGTGTGTCAGTAGAAGGTCTAACTTCTAAATCCCAGTGCACACACATGCTGTAGCTTTTATTGTGCTGTAGAGTTCATCTGACAGTAGCTCTGTCTCATGCAAATGCCCCTTAGCAAATGATACTGCTTTCAAACACTGCACTTCCCTTTGAAATATTTGCAATACTACTGAGTGGTCTTCAGTTTGTTCTCTATCTCAGCAATTCAGTTACAAAAATGTACTGCAATATTTTAGATTAAAAAAGAAGCCTCTGAAAACAAAGATTTTATGTCATGCATGCTAAATAATTCTGAAAATTCTGACCTCAAACACAATATATTATTATCTGAGCACAGAGAAATCCATTATTTTAGCCTACTGTTATTTTGCCAGTCCTTCAAGTTAGATTTAAATGAATTCAAATCAAAGGAGTATGTGAAAAAGAAAACACTTTCGGTGACTCTGCTAACAGTGACTGTTGATTGCTCTTTGAATTTCAACTTCGTTTATTAAGAAGAGAATTTGTGAGCAAGATATAAACTATCCTTCAAGGGAAAAACATAAGCAGAGTGGACAACGAGAAGGACTTCATGAAAAGATAGCTGAATGTTAACTGAAAGTATTTATCTTCTTTCAATATCCATGATTAGCTGAAGCCTTTTACATTCTTATTACATTTAATCATTTCTCTTTCTGCCTGTATGAAAGATCAGATTCAGGTTGAAACTCGAAATAGAAAATATTTTCCCCATTATCTGCAAATCAGTGCATTATTGAAAGTGGCAAGGTATGTGAATAAACACTGCCTGAAAGTGCCACTAGGGAGGATGACAAACTAGCAAACAAAGTTTTTTTACAACTTAGAAGTCAAAACAGAGATTGAGTTTCTGCAGTGCCTGGTTTTGTTTAGCTTGTTTTGTTTTTCCATGCAGAATCACAAGAAGAATTTAATTCATTTGGAAAGCATGTTGAATGGCAGGCACAGCATGCTCTAAAGGCTTGAAAATGCTACCTATTTGTTTAAGCTGTGATTAACACTCTACCAAACTCAGGCTATCCAAATCTTGCTGATTAATTGAGCCTCATTTAATTTGCATATTGTATTTGCAATAAAACAGACTCTAAAATCTTACCGTAAAGTACATAATAATGATTAACACTCTCTGTGTGAGGCTGTGGTTCTTGGTAAGGTGATTCTGCAGCCAAAGGCCTCTAGCTCCTTTAGGCCAGGCTTAGTGAGGAAAGTACCCCTTGCTGAGAAATTTCAGTAAATTTAGCAGATCTGATCTCAAGCCTTTTTCCCCATGAGACCTAGAGCAGGCTTTTCTCCTGGCATGATATATAGACTGATTCTGTTGGATTCCCTGAGATTCATCTGTTGGGGGTCCCTGAAAATACATCTATCTTTTGAATATTCTGTTCTTCTCCACCACTTAAAAACAGAGCAAAGATTAGTGATACTGCTTTTTTATTCCACAACTAGGTAAATAAAAAAAAATTATTTCTACAGTTTCATATACCTGAGATTTACATTCTGGAATTTATCAGAAGTTGTCAATCCTGAGAAACATGTTAAGCTTTGGCCTACATCTTCTTCTGAAACCCTAGAACTCATGGCAGATGCTTTGTTAAACTAACTTGCCTCTCAAATTCATAGACAAAAATCTTACAGCAGGGCAGCCTAGAGAGAAATGTTGGGTGAGAGTTCATGACTGTTGATGGGTAAGTATTGTGCAGTTACTTAGAGCTTTGGGCTGGAGTTTCCTTGGTGGAAAATATCCTTCCTGTTCTCAGATAAAAACACTTTCAAAAATTTTGGTGAGTTGCCACAGTGTTTCTCTGAATGACATCCATGGCCCTTTGGCTGCTGTGACAGTGCCACAAAGTATACAAAATCAAGCAGTGCTTTATTCTACCAGACAGTAATAAGCATGTAATTATATTGTAATTAAAAAGTAATTATTCATTGGCAACTACTGAAGATGTCTTTAATGGTAATTCTGAGTGTGACTACCATGTAATTTGTAGAAAGAAATAAGTGTGCAATTACCCTGTTAGTAACACAATAATTACCAAATACATCCAAGCATCTTTCTGTTTTCTGACATGGAGTTACTGACACCTGCAAAGCATAAATTACATAGCAACTACATATGCAGCTTCCAGGTGATGTACGGTGGAATGAAAAGATGGCAGATATAATTTCAGAATTAGTGTCCAATTCATTAGCATAAAACTGCTGTAACACACTAGCGATCAGTACTCGAATCTGAAATAATACCAAGCCACTGAAATCCTCAGAGGCACAGTGGATTAAAAGAGTAATAAACACATTGCAAATCAAATCCAAATTCACTCAAATGATAGACACAATAACCTACATTGCCACAAGTCTGGAATAAGAAGCTAACACATTAAACTGTTCCTACCCTACTCAAAAGAAAGAGGTTCTGCTGTTCCCATCACAGATTCCTATCACAGATCATTTGTGAGCAACACAGCTTTGCATGAGCCTTGTATGTCAGTTTCTCACTTCCCTCTTATGTTATTGCTCCAGTGGCATTTCCAAATAATGAACTTGTCAGAAAGTGGGCCCCAAGCAGAGGAACTTAGCAGGTGAGTGGGAAAACAGAAGCAAAAGCCCCAAGGCAAGAAGTGCCATAAACATTTCATAGAAAACACTGAATACATTATTTTGAAGCAAATGAAGTGTCATCTTTGTGACTGATGCAGGTTGCATTCGTTCTTGTAAAATGCACCTTCATGCCCCAGTCTAAAAAAGCATGTTTATTCCATGCCTTAGTCTTAGACATGAGGCTTGAAACCAGATTGAGTACTCAAGTGCTCAAAGCTAAAGATGTGTTTAGGTAGACTGCCACATACTTATCATCTCAGTCTTGAAACTTCTGCATCTAAATCATATACCACACCAGAAGATCTCTGTCAAAAATCACACTGAAGTATATTCGGAGTTAATTTTAAAAAGGTTTGACACCCAGAAATTAGTATGAACTCTAAGTAGTCAGAATTCTTGAATATCAGTCCAATTTATACAACAGACCTCAATAAAGACCTGTGTTTAAGGTTTATTTATAATTAGTTCACGTAAAATGACAATAGTCTTTGTTCTAAAAAAAAAAACACAGGAGAAACAGAGAAACATAGAACTGCAAAAGACCCCCCAAATCACAAGTCTAAATCTTAGAAAGGACATCAATTTATTACAACTGATTCAGTATGGTTCAAGACAACACACGGTTGTGCTGGTAAAACACAAATATTTCTCTCCATCTATGTTCCGTTTCCCTTCATTGGTTTGGGAAACTAAAATTCAGTAACAAACACAAGTATTATTTAATCAGACCTCTTATTTCAGTTATTACTATCATTTTGCTTAGCATTTGCCATCGAGTTTTACATGCTTGCTGAGTTTCTTCAGCTGTGCCAGAATACAGCCACTCAAAATTTACAGCAGTTCATTTAATGTTCTGTCATCCATCAAGATTTACAGCAACACTGTCCGGAGATGTCTGAATCCTATACAGTGAAACACAAGGCTATTGATTACAAAATAGGATGATGAAAGGGGAACCAGAGTGCCTTTCAAGAAAGTTGTGGAGGAAAATGTCAGTCATCTTAAAAGCACCTATTTGAAAGTGGACCACGATAAGCCCTCCCTTCCACATCACCAATAATTCAGAGTGATACAGATAATTAAAGGTTTCTCCAACAGCTGTAATGCAGGAATGCTGCTGTCTTTCTCTTCTCTGTCCACACTGGCCTGTTTTAGGATGATTCATTGTTAATTGGCAAATGTCAGTATGCCCTGTAGCATATTTTGCTGAAAACATGAAACCATTTCAGCGACAGCCATTAATTTTTGTTCAGTCTTGTTTGCAAAATTGCTCTGAGAGTGGCATTCATGTCTTATAATTTATCTGAGGATTCCTAGGGAACAATAGCTTGCATTCTAGCTGCTGGTACACTCTATTAGAATGTTGAATTGGGTGTAAAGAAGGATGACGCTTGTGTCTGAAAGACTGGATTGCACTAGCACAGTACCTACATATACATACATAAGTTTATGTAAATACATGTGCTCAGTTAGACATCTGCTGCTGATGTAAATAAAAAACCCAAGAAGAAATGAAAAGCAAATAAACAAAAAATACAAAAAATCCCACAAAAAACAAACAAAAAAGCCAACCAAAAACCAAACACAAAAATCCACCAGCCCTGCTTAATGAACTGGCTTCCTGCCATTGTGTTACCAAAACAGCTAGAAAGACTAAAGTCATGGCATGGGCTCTTAACAACAATACAACTATTGCCCAGTTCCTGTTGTTTTGTTGTATCACTGTTACAGTCCAGTGGTTGTATTTCAGCTGCAGTGCTTATGGAGCTGGTGCAGAGGTAGCTGTTTCTGCAAACATCTAGGAAAAAAACCAACTCTTTTGACACTAATGGATATCTCTGTAGCAGTGTAAACAGAGAGGTCAAAGGCTGATTGAGCATGAAAACTGAACGTTGCAGAATATAGAAAAAGAGGATAATATCCTTTTTAGTTATTTATGAATATTCTATGAGGGCTCGCTGGGTCTTTTTTTAAAATTAGTCAAAGCAATCATGAATACATGTAACTAGGTTTGCATGCAGGAAGTGTTTAGAGAATGTGATTATTCTGACTCACAGTGCTTGCGTGTTTTCTTTAGATTATTTAATAAAGGTCAAAATATATTACTGTGCTTCCCCTTGTAGAAGTTTCCTTTCAGAGCTTTTTCTGGGGAAAATCACTCCTCGGTTTCCTGCTTTTTTACCTGTTATACAGGTAAACAGAAACCTTCATTCTCCATAGCTGTCACTTTCACATCTTTCATGTGTACCAGACTCACTCAAAAACATATTTCAAGAGGGAAACAATAAAGGTGCTTCATAATTCATGCACAATAATTGGTGTCCTGCTGAAACCTGGGGTCTTACCTTGAATTCCTAATACATCTTTCACTTGCCAGGATTTCACATAAAGAGTGTGGCAGGATTGTGTCTTTGTTGATAGAACTAACTCCAGATGTATAATCATGTTACTGGTTTATTCTCAAAACATTCATAAGTACATTATATATTTATATATAAAAGTTTCAGTCTAGTCAAGAGGGTAATACAGAGTTTCTCAGTCTGTTGTAGGCATTTCTTTACGACTTTCTAGACAGAGTCTGCACCTCACCATGTTACTAAAAGGTGCAGTAGGAATTTCAGAGGTAGCTGCAGAGGCAATCAGGTAAAGACAATCAGGTGTTGCCAGTTAGGAGGAGGAAGGCGTGAGCCCCTGTTAAGCCCACCTGTGCCCAATTAGGGTTGGCACCCACTGCGCATGAGCAGAACTGGAGGGACCAACCCTAACTGGGCACAGGTGGGCTTAACAGGAGCTCACGCCTTCCTCCTTGTGGTTGGCAACACCTGATTGTCTTTACCTGACTGCCTCTGTAGGTAGCCCAAACTGGGGGTTTGGAAAATTATTCCTGAAGGATACATCTCTCGTTGACATGATATGAACTAGATACTAAACTGAGGAAAGCTGACTTGGCTTGTCTCCAGAAATCATCCCAGTCAGGTACCTCTTGATTTTTGGATACCTCCTCCTTGCACTTCTGTGATATCCAGAAGGCAGATGAAGGATGAGTGAAGTGGGAAGACAGCAACACTGTGGGGATGGGAAGTGCTCATGGTACTCAAAGAGATAATCCTGTATCCATGGCATAGAAGTAACAGAGAAACTGGAGCACAGCAATCTTCCACATGGGTTGTATTACTTTCTGTTTGGTGGCTTTCCTACAGGGCACTCACCTTGCACCTGAGTGCTGGATTATCACCACTAGCAGAAAAAAAAAAAAAAAGAAAATAAAGAAAAATGACCATTTCAGAGGTGTCAGGTGCTCTGGTAGAAACAAGTAGTTATTTACACTGGTTGAAAATATCCTGGGAGGAGGGGAATAACAACCAAAACAAGTTCCCTCTCTTTTCCTCACTTAGCCCAAAATTAAATGCAAGACTCATCAAGCCTGACTCAAACTTCTCCTTAAGTACCTGCAGTGTTATGCCTCTGGGATCAGCTCTGTTAGGAAGCCAGGCAGTGAGCCAATATCGGTTGTCTTGAAGATGGCAGTGTGTTGTTTTTTTTTAATAAGCCTCCTGTCAGTTTTGGAAGTCAGACCTCACTCTTCCCAAGAGTGCTGTTCCTCAGGAAGGAAACTATACAAGGCAGTCCTCACAGACCAAAGAAAGTTCATGGGGGAGTGGAGAGGAGGTGTGGCAGCTCCAGAACATTTAATAGCTTCAGGGAAGTGGTTATAATGAATACAAAAGCCCACAGCAGACAGGTTTCGGTGTACAGAACCTGGCACTGTTTTTAGGAGAAAAAAATCTATGGAAGACCTTCAAAAGACTAACATAAGAGGTCATTGTTGCTGCTATTATTGTTGTTATTTTTGTTGCTGTTAAGCTAATCTAAGTGGTTAAAATAAGAGCAGGTCTGAATCTCTAATGAGCCTTTTTTGAATTTTATAAAAAGCTAACATTTTCATTCACACTTTTTTCCTCCCTTTTTCCTACATAAAATCTACTACCAAACAGCATTATGGCTGGAAGACAGAGAAAACTTCTGTGTCCTTACATATCCTAATAGGAAGACAAGTTACATTATACTCTACATTACTCAACTGTGCATTTTCTCAAGTGTCAGTGTATATATTTACCTATGAATGAGAAGCATCTGACCAGGTCTTTATCTGAAATGCGTCCACATATACTTCACTAAGTTTTCAATTCTGTATGTGCCGCTTCATTATTTCTAGTATTCAGTGTCCATTTCTTATCCTTTACATTATCTCCCCAGAAAAATTGATGGAATTGGGTCACTATTGTACTTGTGTCATTCCCTGGGCTTCTGGACACCTGGGTTTTAAGGACACTTTAATATAATGAATGTAGCAAATTTAATTGCTTTTTATGTCCAAATCCAGTATCTTCAAGATATTACCCAATATAACATCCACATTAGGCAGATGGGAGAGGTATTTAGAGCTCTCTTTTAGCTGATATTTACCAGCTGCTCCTGTGAAGCAGCAATGTAGAGTCTTTCAAAAGCTCAAATAGAGCTACAGGGTCACATATACAGCTATCACATAGGCAATCACATTCAACCTTGCCTCCATATCCTGACATCATAAATCCCACATAACACAGCAAAGCCTGACAACTTTGTGACATGATGAAGGACAGAGTTTGGTTTGCTTTCCTTCCTTTTTAGCTTGCATTAAGTGTCACGGGGAGCTTACCACAAAGTAGCTTTTTAGTTATACTTTACCACTTCAGAAGGGCAGTCTCATGGAAAAGTTTTACCAAAATGCCAAGAAAAATAAGCAATTTCCAAGGTTATTTAAACCTTCATTACCTGTACTTGGAATCTGTTAAATAAAATTAAGTCTATTCCTAACATTATTCAAATTCATTGAATTAGCTTTTAGTGACTTATTAACTTAAGAATATGATTATTATACAGAACCAGTGAAAATAACTTTAGGCAAGTAATTGTTTCAGAAATGCAGAAAAATTTGGATTTGCACAAACCCACATAGAACTCTGGTTTGCAGGTCTTTAATTCTGTATCTGTAAGTAGTTTAAATAATTGAGAAAAGACAATTCATAGGTGTGTTTTCTTTTTCTTTTTTTTTTATGCACCCATTTTTGGCATGCTTTTGTAGATGAAAGTTTTTTACTGGTGAAACATGTCACATTTCATTTACAGCTGGATCATCTGAATAAGCAATGCTTAGAAATTTAACTTCCCTTTCTTGTCCCATTCCATTTAAGATTAAATTATAACTATGCTGCAGTTCTAGAAACATTTTATATCAACAAAAATAGGAATAATAGGTGTTCTTTGACTTTATCATTCTTTTTCAATGATGCAAGCAATGCAAATACAAACATTATGAACAGATTCACTCAAAAGGAAAATAATTCTATCCTCAAGACCCAAGCTTTCAGAGACCTGAAAAATCTGCAGTCAGGAAGCCACAGTAAACACAGGCCTGTCATGCCCTATCTGCTACAGAGCTGTTGCCAAAATGGCCTGTATTGCAATTAAGGAAACAAAACGCTCAGGCTCGACCTAACACTGATGACCTCTGGCATTCCCACCATTATATACTATGCCTAAATTATTTAAACACAAGTAGACAGTGTGCATTCAAAGCACCAGCAGTTTATCAGCAGCACAGAGCAAACACTAAGGACACCATCAGCTCTGCATTAATGCTCTCTCCCTCTTGTCCCAACAGTTTCACCTCTGCTGTTAATAACTTCAATAGGAAGTACTTGGGGAAAAAAGTACAGGCTTCCATAGGGGCTGAAAGTGAAATTAATCTCAACCACATGACTCATGACTAAAATTAGAGCACAAAATTTACATTACTGAAGACAGAATGACTTAAAAGGCCACTGCATAGGAGAGTGAGATCACTGTCGTTATTTACATATAGCTCCAAATTGATGAGAAGACTTCATCTGTCTTTGCTTTTTGTAGTAACACAATGAGAGGTAGCCAGTCAATCTAACTCTCATATAACCAATTGCTGTGGTCACTCAACAGCTAAGCTTGCCATCACCTTCAAATTACAGGTCCACTTTACAGCCATCTTCACACTGTGCCCCAGATCAAACAATCTCCATGAGATATCATGTGCAAAGGTTGATTCTTTGTGATTTGGACATGATTAGGACTGTGAGTCTATAGAGGGTTGAAAGATGACTGTGAAGCTAAAGGACGCATAGTTTAATTTTGAGTGGAACATCAGTAGGGCATAAATGAGATATTTGATTACAAGAGGATACAAAATAGAGAGGTGAATAGAGATGAAAACACAGAAGACTAAATGAGGCAAGAAGGACTAATTTACACCTTACTTGAGAGAGGTAGGGTGTTAGAGAAAAGTAAAAAGAAGAAACCTGTGCTGTGACAGAGAGTGTCTAAATATTAGGGAAAATTAAGAAGCTGTTAATTCATTCATTTCAGGCCATCTTCATCATGTGAGTTTTCAAAAAGTACTTTTTCTTTTTTTTCTTTTTTAAAGACAGTTGGTAGAATAAAAGCTTGTTGGATGTAGCTGAAACACATGAGAAAGTTGATTGCTTTGTGAAAATGATAAGATTTGTGGGTTTATCAGCAGGGATAAAAGTAATGGAGAGAGAAAACAAGCAACTTTCAAGGAGAAAAAAGTGTTAATACAGCCTTCATAGGAAAAAACGCATCTCATGAAGTAATAAAAGTAGATTCCTCCACATAAACCTCAGCACTGTAGTTTTATGTTTTTGACAGCATTAGTTTGTTGTACCAGCTTATCAGGCTTCAGCTGCTCTGCTGGGACACTCACATTTCAGCTTTGGTAAGAGCAGCAAGACACATGAAAAAGCAACAAAGAAGAACAGTTAAATGCCTATCAAAGCAGGTCACACCTTATCTTCAAGCTAGGAGAGAAGGTAAGAAAGTGTAAGAGATTAGTTCAAATAGGAAAGCTGGAAAGCTGACATTGATGTTTGGTCACTGTAGCAGCTCTTAAGTTGTTCCAAGGTCTTGTAATGTAGTGGTTCATTGCAATTTAAGACCCAATAAAGAGAAGAAGTAATCATTAACTTAAAATGTCCTGCCTCATCATGAATCATTTTTAATGAAAAAGGGAGAGAGAGAAGAATAAGGTATTTTGCAAAAATATTGCTCAGCAAACCACTTAAAAAACTTTACAGGGCCACCACTTAAACCTGATGATCCTAGATCTCCCAGGACAACGATGAAATAGCACAAAATCAAGAATTGTAGGTTTCCTCCAAAAGAATTCATATGGATTCCCTTGCTTCCATCCTGCGGCTATTTCGCTTGAAATCTTAATTCTAACAAATCTTACCTTGCACTGACCACTCTTGTGTTTACAGATCAATTAAAGTACTGTATGTGGACATAGTTTTCAAAGCACAATATCCACTAATTTTAACCACATGTAATGCAACTTTCAGTCTCATGAAGCTGCAACAATCAATAGTATATTGAAATCACTATTCTCTTCTCAGTTCTTGTCATTGGTAATGTAAGTGAAGCCTCTCTAGATGTCGGCTTTCCTTCAACTGGCAACAGGCTACTTAAAACAAAAATATTGTATGATAAATGTATGTAGAAAAATATTGTAGTCTTCTGATTCAGATAAAAGAAGCATTTAATAGCTTACTCTGCCAATAGCAAAGATCTCTGGTGGAAAGGAATAAAAGAATGCAATGAGACAAAAGTTATTTTTCATTGGCTTTTAAGCTGCTGAATGTAACAAGCCTCTATTACACTTTCATCAGCCATCAACATCTTGGCTCTGGGGTAAAAGAGCTTTGGTAAAGACAGAATTCTCCCCAACCACATAAAATGAGAAAAATACTAAGGAAAGTTTACTTCAAAGATAATCTGCTGGTGTTGAATTTTAACAAAACTGTCTTGTAATTTATCAGTGTTTTCCAGAGCTTTTATTCATCACAGTACGGAAGTTGATAGCTTATCCATCAGTGGCTTCACAACAGATCATGAGCTATTGCTTGACAGCAGAAAGCATTTCAGAAGCATATGCTAAGATTCTAGTACAGTCTCCAGATACTTACTGCTGGCATCTCAGTCCGCTGTGCTGGAACATCTACTGTTGTGAAAGACAGATAAAATTAGTGTAAATAAGGGGGGGTTCTAAAAATTTTTCTTAAAAAAATATAACTTCTTACAAATCGATGGCACAACATAGAAGACTTCAATTCACAGATCAAATTTGATCCATGTCAGTAATATCCAAAAGTAATGATGAACTCTTCAATGTTTCTATGACAGCTATGTCCCCAGGACAAGCTGGACGTCACCAGTTCCATCTGGTGGAAGCAAAATTGGATGAGCAAATGCTAATTTAGTTCTCACATGCAATGACACTAGAACGGACTAGGATGAAAACATTTTTTAAATTTAGCAAATGAAAAGCAAGATCAAAAATGCATTATTAGCTTCCAGGGCTACCACCAGAAGTACTCATCAGGTCTGTATGTTTCCAGAATTAGGCTTCTGTGGGGGTCCCTACTTATACCTAGCATAAACAGAGGTGTGTGACTCAAATTTATGACATAGAATCATAGAATCATAGAATTAGCCAGGTTGGACATAATCTATATGCTTAATTTTTTTCTTATTCATCACTGAAGGGAATTCATAGCTTCGGAATTTGCATGAGTTCGTATTATAATCTTTTTTGACATCATTCTGAATGAGGACTTCCTCCCTTTTAAATTCAACTATCTGTGTTAAGACAGAGATTCTGCACTGAAAGTACCTCTATTTAACATTCTGCTGTAAATAGATATGGTGAAAGGAATCTATTGTAAAATTGTCCTTGTCAAACATTTTTTCACTTGACCCATCACCCAAAGAACAAATAAAACTTCCAAGAAGGACATATTTGTTCCCTCTTCTTGAATTTGGTTGAGGGCTCTCAGCTTTGGGTTCAAGATATCTTTAAGCACATGCTAAGCCCTGCTTTCTGACCAGACACCCATTTCAAGGAGTTCCAAAGTGAGGGTTGAGACACCAAGGCAAGTGGCAGCTCTTCAGTTCGCTCTGGATACACAGCCACATAAACACAGAATCCAGCCTATAAATAACAAAACAGAAATATAAGGTGCCTTTAAACAGCATATAAATCAATGCATTGTGTGCCAAACCTCCCTGGGCTGCGTATTTGCATAATGCAATATTAGCCGTATAATCAGCCTCTTTTCATTATTTATTTTTTTCCCCGAGAGAGCCAAGATTTTTTTCTCTCAGCAAGCCTTATTAAATGTACAGAGATTAACATAGCTATGCCATGAAGTGATTTTCTCATACAAAGTAATACTTTTTTTTTCTGTAGCATATTATTAACATCAAACAAGAAAATGGTACCACAATAAATAGACATCTCATTCCATATATTTGTACTCCTTAGAGACATAAAACATACAACAGGCATGCCTTTCCTTTTACGTATGTATAAATTCTCTCCACTAATCCTATGTTAATATTTAAAAAATACACTTTGGTCCAAAGGCAGCTGGACTCTCTATGATGGTAAACAAATTCATCCTGTTTCTGATTTCACTGCTACACTCCCTTGATAGTTTAAATGGATATAAAAAACATACTGTCTTTTTGAGGGTATCTCTTGCTCATCACTTGACCAAGGCAAAGCACTTTGACTGAACACCTTTGAATTATTAGTCTTCATATTTCTCTCGATGGATAAGGAAATTTACTACCAGTTGTTAAAATCAGATGATTGCTGGTTGCTTTCATCTGTAATTAGAGCTAACACAAAAGTTTGACATGATCTCTCAAGGGATGACAGAGTGTCTGTTCCTCAATTTGTCATGTTTGAGAGATTTTATCTAGTTGCGTCTTCATAGAATCATCTGGTTGGAAAAGACCTTTAAGATCATTGAGTTCAATCATTAATCTAATTCTACCGAGTCCGTGTCCCTAAGTACAGCATCTACGCATTTTTTAAAGAACTTCAGAGATGGTGGCTCTGTCACCTCCCTTGGAAGCCTGTCCCAGTGTCTGACAACCATTTTGGTGAAGAATTTTCTTCTAAAATCCAATCTAATCTTCCCCTGGCACAACTTGAGTCCATTTTCTCTCATCCTATCACTAATTACTATGGAGACCAACCCCTGCCTCACTACAACCTTATTTCAGGTAGTTGTTGTAGAAAGTGACAAGGTCTCCCCCTCAACCTCTCCTTCTCCAGATTAAACACCAGTTCCCTCAGGTATTCCTCATAAGACTTGTTCTCCAGACCTTGACCAGCTTAGTTGCTATTCTCTGCACTGACCCCAGTACTTGGGTGTCCTTCTTGTAGTGGGGGGCCCAAAACTGGACACAGTATCCGAGGTGCAGCCTCACCAGTGCCAAGTACAGGGGGACAATAACTTCCCTAATCCTGCTGGCCACACTGTCTCTGATACAAGCCAGGATGCTGTTGGCCTTCTTGGCCACCTAAGCACACTGCTGGATCATACCCAGACAGCAGTCAATCAATACTCCCAGGTCCTTTTCCTCTGGGCAGCTTTCCAGCCACTCTTCCCCAAGCCTGTAGCATTGCCTGGGGCTGTTTTGACCCAAGTGCAGGACTCAGCATTTGGCCTTGCTGAATCTCATACAACTGGCCTTGGCCCATCTATCCATCTGGTCCAGGTTCCTCTGCAGAGCCTTTCTACCCCCAAGTAGATCAACATTTCCTCCTAGTTTGTTTTCATCTGCAAACTTACTGAGGGTGCACTCAATCCCCTCATCTAGGTCATTGATAAAAATATTATCAGAACTGGACATAGTACTGAGAGCTGAAGAACACCATTTGTGACTGGTCAGCAGCTGGACTTAACTCCATTCACACAAGTCTTCCAGCCAAGACATCCATGTTTTTAGCCAGTGAAGTAACCAGACCCAGCGTCCAAGTAAACAACATCCACAGACTTTCCCTTATCCACTAGAAGAAGATCAAGTTTGTTAAGCAGGATGTGCCTTTCACAAATCCATGCTGAATCATCCTGATGACCTGGCTGTCCTGCACATACTGTATAATGACACTTGAGCTAAACTGCTCCATAACCTTTCCTGGCAAAGTTGGCTGGACTAACAGACTTGTAGCTACCTGGACCTTCCTTTCTTGTCTTGTGTAGGGCAAGAAAAGTGCTGAGTATCTTCTTTTTTGTTGTTTGTTAATCTTTGTTTTCCTACCTTCGGAAGTCTCTGAAATTCCTCAGATTTAAGAGGTGATAAAACTTCCACTTGTAACTTTAACATCAATATTGTTCTAAACAAGGAGTCCTAGTAGATTTTATAATCAGGTCAAGTAATCAGGTCAAGAAAAAGATAGATCCATACCCAGTATCTTCTAGAAAACATCCTCAGAGTCAATCAATAAAAAAGCATTTTATCAAAGGCTCTTTTATTGTAATGGATACTGAGGCTTAGCAAATATGATGTGTTTATAGCATTTATTTCAGTATTCACTATTTTCGTGGGAAAGGAAGAATTTGCCCTTCCTACTAGACTCGTTTCTCACTGATCCAGAATAAATCATGAAAAGAAAAGAATGGTCTCCCTACCATCACAGGTACAGTCTACTGTATTTTCAATCTTCTTTAGCTTGCATAGAGTGGAAATAACTGGTATAAATCATTAAGTTATGATACCAACCTATCGAAACAGAAATCAACTCATCCATTAATGAAGAATGTTGAACCACCATTGCCATGCCCTTCCTCCTTTCCCACTACATCTAAAATTCTTTTATGTTGAGGGAGAACATTAACTGTGTAAATATGTACTATTGTGTAATATCCTTGCTTAACAAAAAGTTCTGCTGGAAGTGTTGCTGGGGAAAGGAATGCAAAACCCAACCTTCAGTGATAACACCTCCCAGAAAAATTAAGTGTTGGAGTCAACAGATGATCTTCAGAACAATTTTAACAGCTTGACATGTCTTCACAGTGCCAGAAAACTGCAAATGAATCTGACTGCACAGTCTAGTGTATTTGATTTTCATAGGAAGTGTTTGTCTCAAAAGATGCTGTTTCTATTTCAGTATTTTACTGTATTACACAAACAAAAGCATCTCGCTCAGAAGCACCTTCAGATGCCTGGTTGTCCTTAGGAAGGTAGTCACATTTCCCACACAAAGGAAACAGTACTTACATTAGAGATACGTGAGAATTAAAAAAAAAAGATAAACCTACTTCTGTCTGACGTGGAAGCTCGGGGCATACTGTTTAAAGATCTGAAATTACTAAAGAGAAATTTATTTTTATTTTTAATTGAACATGAACTTTCTAAGCACAGGTTATTTCTCCAAATAGCTTCAAAATGTGACATCTCTATTGTATAAGTTCTATCCAGTAATCCCCAGATTCTCAATGGCTCTACTTTGAAGAGAGAGAGGGAGGAGGGGCAAGAGAAGGAAATATGATTCATGTGAAATATCAAATCAAAATGAGATTGAAGACTTGAACCAAAATATTTTACAAGTGTATGGTATACACTTTAACAGCATTAAATATTTCTAAATCATACAGATGTCTGGAAATGTACTAGACTCTGAAGTACAAACCACCAGATTATGAAGAGAGCAAAATTATATTTAAATAATTCAACATGGTAGAGGCAAAGCTGAATTTTTGTTTTTATAAACTCATCTTTTCTAAACCCTGTGTTTAATAAAGACAAAGACTTGAGCAATTATTTCATATGCAAAAATAAACAGATAGCTATTAAGTAGAGCAAATATTTGATTTTAAAAAGAAAATGTTTTAAAATATTGCATGTATTTGCAAATGTTGTACATATTTACTTATCCTTGTTTATCTCCAGTATGACCAAATTTAAAACTGCCCACATTCAATTTAATATCTTGTTTTGGATTCAGATAAGCAGTGTTATATTTTCCTAATTTGTTTATAGCTGCTGCTGCTTTGCTTAACTGACATAATACAGTAACCAGCTCATAACAGTCTCCATACCGCAGTTATTGATGAGCTGATGATGCTGGTGAAAATCTGGAAAATTTGGGGTTTTTTTTGCTTTCAAGCTATGTCAGACTTGGCAGTGCCAGTTAAACTACTGGGCTTTTTGATCTGAAAGGTCTCTGCCAACCAAAACAATTCTATGGTTATGTTAAAGGTCAAGGAAGGTCAAGTATAGTAGTTCCTTTTTCCTGCCCCATGCACTAATTTAACCTGAAACTTTTCTTGATGTTATACCCTATTTTACAGGTTCCAGAGTGAGACTAAGCTTTTGGAAATGCATCAGTGATGATCTACTTACAATAGAAAATTTACTGCCCCTCTTTTCTATTCATAATCGTTACGGTTTCTCATCCATCAGTATTTGTATCACCACAGCAGCGATGCTATTCAGGGTCTTGCCAGGCAAAGAAAAAGTTTTATCTCCAGGAATCTTGCTTCTTTCACAGAAAGTTTGACAGTGATTGGAGAAGAAAGAAGGAAAAGCATCAGAGCAAACTATTTGCCAAAATAATAATAATTTTAAAAAACAGAATAAAAGCATAACAGCATGTCTAAAATATTTAGTATATTGGTTATGCCATAATCAAACAAGAGCACTATAATCATACTTAAAATTAGCAGCCTAGTATTTTCTAAGTCACTGAAGTTCAGTCAACAAAGCATCAATACCTTTACAAAGAAAATCAAACCAAAAACAATCTGATATATGAGAGAAATAAACTTCATCACGTGCAACAGTATATATGTTCTTCCACATTCAGTGGCTTCATATACGGACAAGAATCTGAATCCCCTACATCATTTAACATTTTAATTCCTGTTTAGACCTCTCATAAATTTTTATAAGTGGAAATTTAATACCAAGAGGAAATCAGGCCATAGGCATGATAAGGCCAATTCCTTCTTCTTACTCCAGAAATCTTAGCATTTCAATTATTTCAAATCAGTGTAAAGCCAAGATACATAAATGCAAGAGGGAGGTAAAGAGGAACAGAGAAGGTGGGTAAGACAAGCAAACAATGGAATAAAAAAGTTTTGGGTCAGTTGAGACAGTCTTTAAGTCAAATTAAGCAAAACATCTTCTATAAGAGAAAATTATCCTCAGTTCAATTTGCTCCTCCTAAAATATTATCAGAACTATATTTAATTCTAAGATGCTTAGGAACAGATAAATTGATACCCGCTCTCCTAAACTTCACATTTGTGTTTAGTAACCCATCATTGTAGACATGATGCTGAGACTGGCAATTGTTATCACACACCTGTGGAGATTTTTCTGCCAACTAACAATGTCTGAAGTAGATACTGTTAACAGTATTGCTGCAGTAGAAGACTTAAGAATGCAACTGTGAGGTAGACAGTCATCTACCAATTATTTTTAGATAGATTTTTGCAAATTATTTCTCTTTCTGCCTTCAGGAACCACCACTGGCAAACAAAATTCTGTGTTGCAGGATTGGATAGCAGGTGGTTTCTGTTAGTATAATCAATACAATCAGTGAATTACATGCATTTTTATTTTTTCTGATAAGAAAGTATTGACAATTCCTCAAATAAGCCTTTTTAAAAGAAGTTCTATTTAACCTTAATTCAGCTCACTTTTTCCTAATGACTTTATTGATTTCTTTGTTGGGGTTCTGGGGATGCGAATGGCTTTTAATTTTGTTTGGTTTTAAAGGAAAAGATTCAGTGTAATATTTCTATGCTTAGTCAAAATTGGAAAAGTTTTCTTGTCTGTTTCTTGTCCTTTATACATTTGTGTCTTAACCTTCCAATTAGAATTCTTAGGCACATTCCTTCCAAACCAGAGATAAAGCTGGTACTAACCCAGTTGCAAATCTATGCTCTGCAACAGATTTCCTGTTTTACCTGACACCTAAACATTTTCATTGATCTGGGTTGAACTGACTTGTCTCTTCAGCTCATAAAATTTAATACCCATCAGATTAATTGCAATGTTTCAGGGAAGAAAAGAGGAATTGCCCAGGATAGTTCAATGATAGTTCCTCTCATCACAGGAAGAATGAGAGGAATGTACTTAAAATTAATATTTAAATACTAACTACTGAAAAAAATTAAAAAACAGCAAAGTTATATGCAGAATCACAGAATGTCACAGGTTGGAAGGGACCTCTGAAGATCATCAAGCCCAACCCCCCTGCCAGAGAAAGACCAAAACAAAAAGGAAAAAATGTTTAATATATTTTTATATATGCAAAATGTATGTATTTATGTCACATGTAAATAAAGTACAAATTATTTTAACACCAAATGTATAGCATTGTCTCATGTTCCTCTAATTTAATGGGTATAGTCGTATTCTGTAAGTGGAATTGTTACTAGACCGTATCAGAATACAGGAAACAAGTACACTAGCAACCCAGAAAATTGGCTCCATAGGTTCAATAAAAAGCCTTAGTTAGAAAGCAAGTGAAAGAAAGCTCATGATAAATATACTAATACAAACTACAGTATAAAAAGAAACATTTCTAGTACTTTTTCATGAAGTGGTCTGCTAGACCAGCAATGAAGCATACAGTGAAATAAGAGTGAGAACATTTTTTTAACTGTTGAAAGGACATCCTCTACGTACACAAAATTCACCTTTAGAAGTCTTTGCCATAAGGGTGACACTGAGGTGAATATCTAACAGTGATCCAGCACAGAACTGAGAATTAATAGAAGGACAATGAACATCCACACTTCAAGTTAACTAAGACTAGCACAGCTACCTTGGTGATACTATTAATCCTAAGCCTTCCAAAAACTAGTCATCACCAAAGTGGTTAGGATCAAAAATTAAAATTTTAATAAAAAAATTAAATTTTCTGTGTAACAAGGTTATTGATAATTGATAATTGCAAGGTTCTTAGACTTTGTAAACCACTTGATAGTGTTCATTTCATAGTATGGACTGGTTTGAACAAGTATAATATGTCCAGTTTTATTGTATTTGGAAGCAGGATTTGTATTTAATTTCAGATTGCAAACATTATTATTTAATTGCTGATGAAACTTACGGTTCTTATTTCAAAACCTATTAGAAAATACAAGGTCCTTTTATCTACAGCTTTAATTATGAGAAGTTTCTTTTTAGAAAGATTTTATACGACATTCCTTTCTTCTCCATGAGTACTGTCATACATTCAGATGAAATGTCATTTTAAATTTATCTGTCTGAAGGAATTTAAGGTACATGAGTACAAAATATATAGGAGGAACTTGTAAGAAACTATGGAGGAGCTATGTAAAGAACTTTATCATAATTTTTTTTTTCCCTAAAGTACCATCTTAATTAGGAGGATTTGTGTAAGTGGGGTTTTTTTTGTTGTTGTTTCGTTGGTTTGGGGGTTTGTTTGGGGGACAGGATTATAAATAAAAAATACTTTTCTCACATGATTTTCCAAAATTTCAACATTATTGAAAAAGTACTCATTTCTGTAATGGGTATTCTAAAACCTCCCCATTTAACAGTTATACTAATAGAGCTTAAGGTGAATAACATATGACTTCCTCTGTTTTGTTTAGATTAACCTCTATATTTGAGTAGTATAATAGATTCTGGCCACTCCTATTTGCAGCTTATCTGGAGCTGCATTTACTGACAGTCTCTGGTCCCAAGTGACGATTGAACCTCTACTATCAAAACATAAAAACCCAATCTTAATAGTTGAATTAAAGAATACTGTTAGATATAATAACGTAGTAGATTACATTTACTGTGGAAATCAAGTCATAGTCATACAAGAAAGGTCAGTATACCTTGCATTTCTCATGATTTAGGACATTTTGAGGCATGTCCTAACTGTTCCTGTGGCCTTTAAGAGCTCGTGTCACTTCATGAGACCAATTGTATTATGAACTGCAGCTGTGAGTCTTGGCAAGTGTGGCATTCTGACAGTCCCTTAGTTCCTGTAGAATGGCACTGGCCATCTTCTGATCAATGCTGTAGCTCCTGTCTTTCTTTCCCTGGCTGCCTTTCACTGCCGGAGAGGTAGCTGTTTCCTGTGTGCCTGAAGAAGAGAGGTATCTCTGATTTGAAATGTCTGTGGAGCTTCTCTTCACAGCCAGGCTGGGTGACAGAGCAGCTTGAGGCAAAGGTCAGGAACTGAAGCATGGCTTGTCATTCTTTGGCAAGCTGGTCTCAAGACAAGGACAAGTTTCATTATTCTGGAAACTTGTGTTGTTGAGGAAAGGTGGCATTTCACTCCTTACTGAATAGTTTTTCCTGAAAGTGGACAGCTTCATCACAGTATTCTCTGCTTTGAAGGTATCCCCACCCCAACTTACTCCTGTCTCCCCAGACACTGCATATTCCAAGAGATTCTTCAGGGATTGCTCTAATTGCCCTGCAATTCTCTGTGAAATGTTTTTAAATCAAACAGTATTTCTTTGGAAATTCTATAGCAAAAGAGAGAAAAGAATTAAATACCAGACAAAAATAATCTTGTCTGGATGCATACTGTTGATAAATACACATTGCTAGGCAATGTGTACTATGGAAAACTCACCTACCAGGTGCTGAAATATTCACTTGGACATGCAGCATGTTATAAACCATTCCTTTTCTCAGGATCTTGTCAGACCAGAATGGCACTATCTGAAGGTAAGAAACCACTCACACAATATGTGTTCAAGACCACATCTGATAACAGATGTCTGGGGCTTTTGGAGTTCTTACAGCATTTTGGGGTTGCAAGTGGGCTAGCCAATTTAATTAATTCCTTTGGAGCCCATCATTCATAAAGAAAAATGACATTGCTTTTCAAACAGCTGAGGTCTTGATTTTTTTTTTAAGTCCACAAATGTACAGACATGAATACATTTTGTTTTCATGGGCCTTCTGACTTTCACTGTAGTGCTATTATAATGTTATTTGACAACAGACATTACTAGCATACCCAGGTCATCCTTCTTACCTTACAGATTTTCCAAGCTAACATTAGCCAACTGGACAAAGTGTACATTGTAATTAATTACATAAACCTTTCAACTTCATATGAAGATTGTGAATCAGAGTGTCATTATTGTCACTTATGCTTAAATACCTTTCACTTTTAGACATTATCACAATGGTCAGTTTAATGACCCTGAAAAAATATCTATGATAGAGAAATAGTTTAGAGATCACATTTCCTTCCTTCCACTTCAGTCATAATAGTAGCAAGGTGCCTCCTCAGATCCCCACCTCTAATATAAAATGTATTGGTTTTATATAAGTAGATTTCCAGAAAGGGAAAAAATGTCATTTTGAGAATGCCCCACCACGTGCCAACCCTGACACATTGGTACCACATGCCTCTTTTCAAGGGATTATATCAGTCCATATTTTGCTAGAGAAAATAGCTTACACATTTCTTGTAAACAGCATATTTTCAAACCAGAAGTGTTGTATATAGCTGGTTAACACATAATAAGAGTGGCAATTCCTAAATAAACAGCATATGAGTATTTACCCTCTACCCCAATCAAGAAACAAATACGACTTGAGAAAACGTAGGTGCAGTTGATGAACCCAACACATGGGATTACAATCTGTGTCAATAACTGTAAGATCTATTACTATCCCACAACTTGTGGCAAACTTGCATCTTTACTTGCCTGTAATTTTGGTATGGAATCAAAACTGATTATCATTTATGACCATTTTGTGCAGACCTGCCTCTCCTTTTCCAAGGTACATTGTTCACTTTTTTTCATATTCTTACATGAAAAAAATGAACAATTGACAACTTTTGTACTGTTGAAGAACACGTTTGCAAAAGTGCATCGGAAAAGACATTTCTGCAATTAAGACCTTACAAAATGGCAATTGCTCTCAATCTTTTCTTGGGAAGAGAATAAGAAAAAATATCACCTATAGCAAAAAATAGTCACCAAGCCTAATGTATTGTTGGACAGTATTAAAATATATGGTGATGAGAGCAGTTACAGAACTTCTAGAGCACAAACTGAGCAGCTCTCTTCCACAACTCAACAAAAGCTTACCAGAATGATGCCAACATATAACATCAATGTAAGGCACTAGCCTTAATACCAAGGTGTTATCTGCACGTTGTGTATGTAAATTATATAAATTTACATTTATACTTTTAAAAAACACATTCTTGAGACAGACGAATGAATATCTGAATGAGTTAACAAGTTGTACATACATTTATGTCAGAATCCAAACTTCCTGTCAAGTAGGCAGGGCATTTGAAACTGTGTTTTGACTTCCATCTTCTTTAATGCAATACAAATTTTGCCTGGGCTCAGGAAAAAAATTGTTGTATTGAAAGCTACAATAAAGTCTTGTCGGTCAGATGGAATATCAGATGCTTCCAAATAGGAAGAAAGTAATTTGTCCCCAGATAGCTCAATGTATAACCAGGCCTTCCAATATCACTATAATGATGTCATGTCCTTTATATCATTACAGCTGTAACTCAGAGTATTTGTTTTCTGAACAGTAATACAAATGCTGAATACTGCCTTAAAAATTTAGTCTTCACACTCTCTGTTTCCTTCACTGGCAGATTCCCAGACTATCCCACACAGTATCTTGCAAAATGACATCTGGCCCAAAACAAAGTTCAGTTGTCTGTCTCTTCACCAGAGTTCATTAAACCATAGATTACTCACTATCATGTGAGTGTTTTAATAGTTAAGAATCAAGTCTCTAAAAGGTTCCCCCTATTTTTAGATATTACAAACTCCTATTACACAGTTTCAAAAGTATTAGCCTTATCAGCTGTTCTTTAATGGAAGCAGCACTTACACAATTATGTCCGCCTTCTACTAAAAGCTTGTAATCTATACAGCGAGGAAAAGAAAAAACAACCCTGAAATGCTTGCTTTTCTTTTCTGCCCAGCATTCTTTGTTCAGTAAAATTGTGTTGTGCAGTAAATGGCACCAATTACTACATGCCACTGAAAGGCCAGACTGCAACTATTATTTTTTCAGCTTGCATTAAAATTTTAGCACAGGTACCTGAGCAAAACATAGGTTTGCAACTGTCACAACAGGTGAACTGCATGCAATGGTTTATATAAATAATAAGGATTAGTAAAATAAGTGCAAAACTGTATAATGCTGTAGGGCTAGTAAAATGCCCTCTAAAAGTATGGCACTTAGAGTGCTGTCAGCCTATTGACTGGTGTGAGATAATAACTACTTTTCCCAAAAGCTCAAAGTACTCATCTTCTCACAAGTCCCAGCTCTTGGTGAGATAAATGACAAACATCTGGATTAGGGAGCAAGTCTTTATTCCCTGAACACCTGAACATTAGTGCAAGGACTCCAGAAAATGGAGAAAGGGCTCATGGTTTTTGGTTTTCTTTTCCCTAAACAGAAAGGCACACAGTAGGTATTGCTGAAAGCAAGTCATGTTAAAATAATGAGGATGTCTGCTCTGCATAATGCTGAGTAGGAAACCCAGAAGACATATTTCCAACACAGAAGATATTAGTCATATTGTAAAACTTTTATCCGTACTTTCTTCTGCAAATAACTTTTCCATGAGCATACAGCATATTGTTTCCTTGTAAAAATCACAAGCGTTTCTCTTCAAAAGCACAAGAGTAATTTCTCTTTAAAAGCAAATCACTAAATCTGACGTGTTAAATTATCTTAGTTTGTCTTAAACTTTGTTTAAGAGAGAGGAGCTGCATTTGCTCAGTAGGTCTGCTTGTCCTGTTCCTCTCCATCTGCTTCTCTTACACAGACACTTTAAGCTGTAGCCCCTCATTTTTATGGTTGTAGCTTCGTGCAAGCAGGAGAAAGGAGCAGACTGAAGCAACACAGAGAGAGCTATGAAACACAAGCCTTTTACCATGGATCAGGTGGCTTCAGAGGAGCAGTGACAGAACAGCAACACCTATGACACTTAATTGCCTGGAGCACAGATAGTGGGTTGTGAAAAACATTCACCTTACATTCGCCCAGCTTCTTTGGAGCAACCACATCATCAGCCTAAAACCAGTAAAATAGCTGAGATAACCCACAGGTCTGAGCTGTGTCTTTTCTTATTATTGCCCCTATTCAGTCTAAAACTGTACTCAGTCGCGTATGGGAGAAGGTGTAGAAAGCCAAGTCTCATGAAGGCAAACCAGTAGAGCTTCAAAAAGCTGGCAATACTCTCACTTTGTTTGAGTTCAGCACTGAACTGGGAATTTTTCAAACCATCTGTGACTCATCTCTGCAGTCACCTAGTTTCAAAGTGCTCCCTTCTCTGCTTTTACCAGCCTTACCAGAGCACCACACAGATGTGAGGAAGATGTGGGCTACTCTGTCAAAGCACTGCCACCTGTTTCTATGCTGTGCAACCATACCTCCCAGAACAGGTCAGTCAGTAAATTTCAGAGCCCTCTTTACAGCAGAAATACAATAATGGGACTTCCACCAGAGAAAGTACCAGAAATTATTTAAAAAAGTAACAACCAATTATTGTCACAACTACCTTTAAAATTTGGTAGTGCACTAACTTAACAGCATGATCAGTTACTTGTTTTATATAATATGGATGTATTTGTGTATAGGCACACAGTCCTAATTTCAGAGCAAAACTAACATGAGTTAATATACTAATGTTGAATGTGTCATTCTTAGAGACTAAAAACACCTTTCACCCTTAAAGAAAGCAATAACATATCGACTGATTAGCATAAATGTACAGCTGTGTTGTCTCTTAAGAGCTATTATCATGCTTTGTAAATCTAGTTGTTTACGTTGTCAAATTTATGAACTCTCCTGATTTTTTTTTTTAATATATAAATCTTGGCACCTCTACCACATGCTAGGATTCCCAATACACAGAAAAGCCCTGAGCAAATATAAAATGAACTTTAAAAAAATATATGAATCTAGGGAAAAAAAATACAGCAACCCAGAAATGCAATTAGTGTTGGTATCAGTCTCAAACAAACTTTGGATTGGAAAATTAACAGAATTTAATCCAGTGAGATTTTGTTATGCCTTGATACAAACTACATAAAGCAAATAGCAAATTAGTCTCTTCAATCTTTCAATTTTAAAATTAAATAGTGCCCTATTTCAGTATAGAATAACACACACACACACACAAAAAAAGTGTATTGATGTTCATATGTCTATTCCCCTTCTAATAAAATGAATACATAATCAGACCACTACCAATAGAATTCAAATGTGCTAATCACCTGAATTCAAGACATCCTTTCCCATGAAAAGGCAAAGAAGCCCTGGAACAAGTAATTTCTCTGACTTAAATAGAACCGTTTGAATAACTGAGAATTTCCCAACTGGGCTAGAGCTTTCTCAGCTCTGCATTGTAAATTATAAAAAGATACACTGTACTGTATCCGTGCCATTAGGTGTAGTTCAGCTGCTGAAAATTGTACTGTTGGTAACTCTTTTATCATCCAGTGAGAATATATCTAAGATAATGAAATTGTACATTACCCTTTGAGATTTACAAGTCTGACACCACATGCAATGTCAGCTCTCCCTTCTTTAAATTAATATATAGAGAGGCGTCTCTATTTGCCAAAAATCTTTTCTCTCAGGTCTCCATAATTTTAGAGCTCATTTAGTGAAAGGAGTGATGATTTGATAGAGACCTCCTCCCATTGTAACTAATCTAATAAGTAGCTAACATTTTAGGTAGTACTGTGCTATCTGTATTACTACTCAATGAGGCTGCCACTTATTCAGAAGACAAAAACCACACTGACAGGGAAGTAGCAGTTTGGCTTAACTTCACATACTTGCCTGCTGGAGAATTTTAAACCACTCTTCATATCTTTAGTGAGATCATTCATTTAGGACAATCAGCCTGGGCTTGGAAACTGAATTTCAGAGTACCTATTTTCTGATGCTCAAGGGAGTACTAATTTGTGCCTTCTAAATTATACAAAGTATCTTTCAAGCAGTAAATAGTTAAAAGAAAGAGAAGGTCAGTAGTGTTTGAATGAATGTACTGATGAAGATTTTTCAGATGATATTTTAATTGGTCCCCTTTGAGGTATTCAAAAGGCATGATTTTTTTTTCTAAATAATATATAGACCCTCTTTAATTCCCTCTGACTGATAAAGGAAATCAAGTTCAAATTTTGTGTATTCACTTGGAAAGCTCCTCATAGCTCTGTCCTACAGTGAGTGCTAACTTATTTATTCCCCTCTCCTCTCCTCTCCTCTCCTCTCCTCCTCTTTCTTTTGGACCATTAAGGTGCTGTTTTGTTTTGGTTTTTTCCTGATCTTTTCCCATTTTCCATGACCAGCACTTCATCATTTTTCAGTTTGCAGAACAGTATTTGCTCCATTATCAAAGATGATTTGCCCATCAGATTAATCCTACCTATTGTTCTCACTGCTTACACAAACCTTTTGTCAAGGCTTCATCTTATTTGCAGAGAAAAGCAGCATTTTTTATAATGACAGGAGGATGAAAGAAACAGGTTAGCATTTGTGTCCAGACTGCAGCTCTGTAAATCCACTTGTACAGGTTACAACAGAAGACTGGAGGGTTTTAGCCAGTGGTTTGAATCACAGCTCATGACTCTGGGATTTTCTAAGGAGTTTTGAAGAAGAGGATATGGAACTTTTTCTGGAAGACATTCACAGGCACCTCCATGTGGGGATCAGTCCTAGGACAGAGTGAATTTTATTCTGATTCACAGCTCTCATCCACCTTAAATAGCTTACTGAGCCCTGGGCAACGACCCAGAACTCTGCAGGTCTGCTACTGCAGAGAGTAATGACTGAACCCTCTTCCCTGGAAACTTCAAAGAGCTTTGTCTTGAAATTTCTGATATTCAGAGTTTTTAAGAGGCTACTGGTTGAATAAGTACAATAAGTTCTGTCCTTCAACCTGGTTTATAGATGCAGGTCTCTTCAGTAGGTTACAAATTAAATTCCCCAACACACACAGACTATTCAGTAATTCATCACAGCTTTTTAATCATAACTCACAGTATGTGAATAGTTCTCCACGGGAATTAAGAATATTCAGAAAAAAAAAGTAGGGATACAGTTCCTTCTATCTTTGAGCAAAGGCTGGACATGACAGCCTCTTGAAAATATTTTTCAAATATGTTTAAAATATTTCCTTATTTTTTATCAGGTATATTTTTTGAATACATTACTTCAAAGACTATGGTTCCCCCGTAGTAAAAATATTCATCAGGCTGCTTCTTTTCAAACTGGAACATGTTACCCAATTATCACACTCATCAGGACACCTAACCAAAGGTTTGAAGCCTGTAATAAAAGTAATCTGCAAGACAAGCCCTCACATATACACCACTCACTATAGATGACTTCTACTGTGAGCCACTTCTATTTCTTTTGATATGAAACTTCCCTGGGAGACAAAATAACAGGTATGCCTACTTACATGCTGATTGTCTGCATCAGTTCGCGGAAACCTGTGGGAGATGTGCAGCTCAACAAAATTGCTTACAACAAACACCTTGTTAAAGATGTCTGCATAACTTCTCTCTTATTTCTCACCCACTTCCCCACACTCTACCCTCTGGTATGTAAGGGGAGTCCCTAGATTACAGGGAAGGAAGCCACGGAGGATTTAAGAAAATCCAGGATGCTAAAGCTCTGGATTTGTAAATCGTCTGCTCCTGAAGCTTGAATGCAGGCATCAGCCAGCACACACTCAGAATCCACCCACAGTTATTATTATCAGTTCTCAAAATGAAAGGGACCTGGAGATGACCCACTCTAGGTAGACAGCAGAATGAATATCAGAAAGGAGGAAATAAAGCACAGCTCCAAGAAATGCCGAGTGGTTGCGATTGCCTTCCCTGTGGCTGGGGCCTGTGTTGTTTATTCCCAACCTTGTTCAAAAAAACGTAAGCTTTTATGGTTTTTTTTCCACAATTAGAGAGGGGAAGGAAAACATTCTATTATCCATACTAGCCTGATATAATTTAGTCAAATCAAGTCATTCCAGATGGTTTGGTATTGAGGGGAGGATTGCGGGTTTGTTTAAAGAAGGGAATGAGTTCTCAGCATCTATTATTTACTTTGTACTCTATTTACATTGATATGCACAAATTATTACATGAAAATCTTATACCTGCAGTGCTGAAGATCTTTTGCCTGGGATGTTTGAAAAATAAACCTAAATAGCTTTTGCTCTTATTAATCTTAAAACACAAATTGCCTAAAACATTCCATGTTTGCTGTAAGATAATGTTGTGTAAAGATTATTTAAAATGACATAGGCACTCTTTCCTGGGGACCTCCTGATGGTTCCTGACATTTCAACCTCCTAAAGTACAAGGCCAGTTTGTTTTGTTTCTGCAATTAGTCATGTTACTTAGCAATACAAAAAAGTGCTTTTTACACTAAACTCAAGGGAATAAAATATGCAGAATTCATGAGATACAAAATACATAAAAATTCATTTCCTGAGTAGCAGCACTGCAACATTGTATAGCAAAAACTATTACTTTTTTCATTGTGTTTGTAATAAAGAACTCAAGCAACCATGCCCTTCAGGGCTGGGCTCCTCACCACTTCACTTGAACTCAGCCTCAGCATTCAGTCATGGCATGTGAAGTTAATTACTCTGGGCACTGGGGCTCTGAACAGAAGAATGACCCCATTTGCAGCTCCGTGTACTATGTACCACGCTACAGTGAATTCTTTCAGTACCTACACATCGCACACACGGTGGTTCTGAATGGAGTAATAATTCTGCACTCCGGAGGAAAGCTCAACTGTCATCTCATTTTTGCAGGGACACTTGTCTTCCCAGGTAACCATTTAATGGGGGCTGACATCAGTCCACATTCGGTCACTGTCACCCTGTCAGCTCAAATAGCATGAAAATCCAAGGGTTATAACTTTCAAGAACTGTCATGCAAGAGGGCAGGCTTGAAACAATTTCCGAGCATGGAGCTGATGATCTTGAGGCCTCTCTACCAGCTTGCATGACAAGGACATCAGAATTATGTAGATTCGAAAATCTGCAGCTGTAAATGACTCCTCATCTAGAGAACCAAACACTGTCTGCAGGAGAGATGGTTTACATAATTTGGCAAGATGGCTGACTCACGGAGGAGCTGAATATTATCATAGAAACTGCATGTCTGGGGAAAAAATATAGTAATTACAAAAAAAAATAAACCAACCCAAACTTGCTAAACACCTAACTGGTCTCAGTTACTGCTGGTGTGAGATGTTTCAGCAGCTTCAAAAAATACATGAAAAATATCCCGACCATCTATGACTGAAGAGAAAATTCCCTGCATGTACTGGGGTGACTGGCTTTACCTGACATAATCAAAAATTATGTCAGATGGTGCGATGTATGTCTGGTTAATAATAATATTAATCTGGAATGGGAATAAAGTAGTTGATGAAAAATCTGTGCCTGGTAATAATCAGTTGCAAATCTGACTCAAAGAATAGAGGCATTTAGTTCCTTTACCAGGATTTGTGACATATTTTTTGTCAATATCACGATACAACCTATGCTGAAGTGAAGTCCTTAACCAGTATTTCATACAGTAAGGAACTAAATAGTCACTTTAAGGCAGAAGATGGGAGTTGGGCAGTTATTTCTTGAGATATTGCTTTATTTTTTGTCAGTATAAGGAAATAATTTTGCAGATTGTTTTTCACTACAATCCTTCTTTCTTGGTTTGTTGTTTTGGGGTTTTTTTGTTGGTGTTGATTCCTTAGTTGGTTTATTCGCTCACTCACTAATTTAAGTGTATTTACTAGAAATAGGTTATTTTGCAGCTTCTAATTTTAAATCATCAGATGTAAACTTTGCATAATTGTGTAGAGGGAACAGAGCACAGAGGAACTATGAATCTTCCTTTGAATATTGCCTAATTTCTATATAGGATATGAAAATAAAGTATAGATTGAATTTTGAATTGATAAGGTCATTAGCATGGCTACTATTTGCTAATATTCACTTGCCAGTGTTCATACATAGAGCTTTGCTAACATGATACCCAGCTCTGAGAAAAGCAATGGGATTTGATTGGTTCTAGATTAAAAATACACTTGATCTCTTACTGATACATATGGATGTGCTAGGATGGGTTGCATTCAGAGATAAGTTAGGAGAATCTAAAAGAAAGATCATTAAATGTCCTATGCTTCAGGACCTGTTCCTGCTTTTGTACTGTCCATATCAAGTAACTGTCTATAAGAAGGACTTTCTTGATATGCTCATTCAGATACAATGTGCTTAATAGTGGAAGAGAAGTAGATTGTTTCATTGACACTGAAGAACATTTCTTTTCTGGTTGTTAACTCAGTAATATCACCATTTATTTCTATCAGAATTTTCCAGGGCCCATGAAGCTGCAGTCATTTTTCTCTTAAAGAGAATATGAGGAAGCATGTTATTATGAGCAAAAATTTTTCCAGAAACTTTCAAATTTCTAAAAATCATCTCACAGATCTTCTGAAGTATCAACAGTGCTGGAGCTGCTCTTGTTTGCCATTTTTTATTGATGATTTGGAGGAGGGGATAGAATACACCCTCAGTAAATTTACAGACAGCATTGAGCTGGGTGGGAGTTTTGATATGCTAGAAGGGAGGGAGGCTCTGCAATGGGGTCTAGACAGTCTTGGTGGATGGGCTGAGGCCAATTGTATGAGTTTCAGTAAGGCCAAATATCAATTCTTGCACTTTGGCCACAACATCCCCCAGCAGCACTACAGGCTAGGAGAGGAGTGTTTGGAGAGCTTCCCAGCAGAGAGAGACCTGGGGGTGCTGATTGACAGCTGGCTAAACATGAGCCATCAGTATGCCCAGGTGAACAAGAAGGCCAACACCATCCTATCTGCACCAGGAATAGTGTGTCCAGCAGGAGCAGGGAGGTGATCCTGTTCCTATACATGGTCACAGTGAGGCCACACCTTTAGTAGTGTGTACAGTTTGGGACACCACAGTAGAAGGACATCAAGGTGATGGAGAGGGTGCAGAGGAGGGCAACCAAGCTGATTTGGGATCTGGAGAACAGATCTTATGAGGAGAGGCTGAGGGAAGTGGGGCTGTTCAGCTTGGAGAAAAGGAGGCTGAGGGGAGACCTCATTTCTCTCTACAACTACTTGAAAGGAGGTCGTAGTGAAACAAATGTTGGCCTCTTCTCCCTGCTAACTAGTGACAGGACAAGTGGAAAATGAGGTCAAGCTCTGTCAAGGGAGGTTCAGGTTGAACATTAGAAAAAATTAGGAAAAAATTTCTTCACAGAAAGAGAGGTTAAATGTTGAAACACGCTCTCCAGGGAAGTGGTGGGGGTAGATGAGGTGCTACAATGGATGGTTTAGTGGTTAGGGGTTGTAGGGAGGACAGTTGGAATTTATGATCTTGGAGGTCTTTTCCAGCCTTGATTATTCTATGATTCTAGCAGGGACAGAATACTTCACTTCCTTTCTTTTGTTCATTCTTTTTTTGCTTTGAGTCATTTTTATTTCCCAGTGCAAAGTTTGAAGCTTGAAAACAGACATGAAGATCACACTTGAAAAAAGCTAGAGTAGGTGACATCTGGAACGGTTTCACTCAAATTAGTGGTCTAATGTGCAGAACTTTCATGTCACCCAGTCAGAAATGTAAAAACCAAGTTTTTCCTGACATGCTCTGTGAAGTCACTAGGTGGTATGTAAGGGGCTAATCAGACTTTTGAGACAAATGTGCTTCCATAAATTATCATAGAATCATAGAATATTAGGGGTTGGAAGGGACCGCTAGAGACCTTCTGGGAGGGCTATGGCCACTACTTAAGGTGGCCTCCAAAGCCAAGAATGCGGCTGCACCCTACTCACATTCCCTGCTTGTGTGATCTGCTGTGCCACCCTCCCCTGAGGCCCCACTCCCTGTGTGCCCAGATTCTTCCTGTCCTCTCCCTCTCATTCTCCCTGCATCCTTGTTGCTGGATGCTGCAGTTTGGCTGCCTCAGCAGAGTTCCACTCTGTGATCAGCCGTGGTTCCCTCATCTTCGGTGGCTAAGTCCAACCCTTCTGCCAAATCAGGATAACCTTAGGGCAGGCCACACAGGAACACATCCAGGTGGGTTTGGAAAGTCTCCAGAGAAGGAGACTCCACAGCCTCTCTGGGCAGCCTATTCCAGTGCTCCATCAGCCTCACAGTAAAGAAATTTCTCAGGTTGAGGTGGAATTTCTTATGTTCTAGCTTAAACTCATTATGCTTTGTTCTACTACTGGGCACTACTGAAAAGAGATTGGTCTTATCCTCTTGATACATGCCTCAGATATTTATAGACAAAAAAAGATGTCTCAGCCTTCTTTTCTCTAGGCTAAACAGCCCCAGTTCTCTCAATCTTTCTTCATAGGAGAGATGTTCAGGTCCCTTAGTCATCCTTGTAGCTCTCCGTATGACTGTCTCCAGTAGATTCCTGTCTCTCTTGAACGGGAGAGCCCAAAACTGGATACAGTACTCCAGGTGACTGAGGCACTTGGCTGCTGGCAGATGCAACACATCTGGGGACAGCATGGAGGGGGACAGTGTCAGTGCTGCATGACCTGAAGACCCTGGTTCACCCATCACAGCCCCGTCACATTTTGGTGGCCATCTGTTTAGTGACACCATGCCAGTGGATAAGGCCACCTACCCTCTCCAAGTTCCCCATTTCCACAGAAATGGGTGTGATCAGGACATGTTTACCCCCAGAATCACGTGGCCTGCCACTTGCTTTATCTCCTCTTGGGGAAGAGGAACCTGTAGAAGGCCTCTTTGTCAGCCCCGGTCTCAGCCTGCTGGTGTGGTGCTACAAGAGAGAATGAGAAGGGAGCATGGCAGGGGCATCCCTCAAAAACCCCCAGCCCTCCTTCATAGGCTGGACTTGATGATCTCAGAGGTCCTTTCCTCCTCAATGGCTGTGATTCCATTCCAGTGCTGCAGGGCAGCTGCACTCACCTCAGAGCCACACAGGAGCTGCAAGGCACAAATCTCCAGGGCCTGAGGGGGCAAGAGGACCCACTACCACCGATAGCCCCCAGGGTGTGGGGTGCCAGCCCCAGTGCTGTGCTGACCCACCCTGCTCCCTACCTCCTGTCAGCCAGGGATGAGCTGCCAGTGCTGACCCTGCACTGTGCCCAGCTGGGCATCCCAAGGCACCTCCATCCCTGCCCAAAGGAGGAGACCAAGGCTCTGTCTCCTCACTGGGGCTGCAGGGATGGGACCACCAGCGTTCACCAGTTCTCCTCTATGTTCTCCTTTCCTGCCCAGAACAGACCAGCTGCTGTTCTGTGAGGTCCACAACAGCCTCATCATCCAGTTCCCAGGTGGCATCCCTGTGGGATTTGTGGAGCATTCAGCCCTGGGAAGGCACGAGGGGAATCACCTGTAAAACATGCTGGAGTGGGAGGGTGGGAGGCAGAGGGAGCACACTGACTTCCTGGGGGTTTTAATCCCCAGCTGCAACATCTCTGTCCAAAATTGACTCTCATTCCAGCAGATGGGGCAGCGGAAGTGCCTGAGAACAGTGACATTTGGTGGGACAGTGTGGACATCACTGTTAAAAGAACCAAAGTATACAGTAAGGGTTTTGGTCCCACTTTTTTTAGTTTTTTTGGTTTGGGTTGTGTTTTTTACTCCAAAGTATAAAACTCCTGTAGTTTCTTCACCTCTCTTCTTAGGAACTGTTATAAGAGTCCAGATTACAAAATTTCAAATTTAGGGGCTAGGGGTTAGATTAGAGGTTGACCTGCTTGAAAGCATCTCTGTGGAATAAGACCTGAGACCCATGCTGGAGAGGAGGCTCACCATGAGCCAACAACTTGCCCTTGTAGCCAAGGGGACCAATGCCATCCTGGAGTGCATTAAGAAGAGTGTGGCCAATAGGTAAAGGGAAATTATCCTCCCCCAGTCTTCTGCCCTGGTGATACCTCACCTGGAGTACTGTGTACAGTTTTGGGCTTCCCAGTTCAAGAAGGACAAGGAACTACTGGAGAGAATCCAGCACAGGGGTCTTATGATGCTTAAGGGACTGGAGTATCTGTCCTATGAGGAAAGGATGAAAGAGTTTGTGCTGTTTAGCTTAGAGAAAATGAGGCTGGGGGGGATATCATCAATATTTATAAATATCTAAATGGCAGTTGTCAGGAGGATGGGGCCAGATTCCTTTCTGTGGTGTCCAGCAACAGAACAAGAGGCAATTTGAAACACAGGAGAATATATGAAACCAGAATATATGAAAATACATATTACTCTGAGGGGAACAGAACACTGGAACAAATTGCCCAGAGAGGTTGTGGAGTCTCCATCCCACGGGACATGTAATCTGCTTTAGCTGGGGGGTGGTTGGGATGGCGATGGTGGATTAGATGATCTCCAGAGGTCACTTCCAACTCATAACATTCTGTGATTCTGTGAAATTAATCTCTGTAAATTTATGTCCTGCTTAGTCATAAACTGTTATGGTCAGTGTTGATCTCAAGAAGAACACTTTTGAGATAAACAGAGATAAATTATAATATTTCTTCTTTCACCTGGATAACTAAAATATCAAAGATGGAGAATAAAGAATTTAGAGTGTAAGATACTTCTAGGAGAATTTTTGAGATTAATTTAAACTTATGAATACACTCTGGAAAGTTTTGTATCTCTGCACATTCCCAAATCTGCCAGACAGTTGTCTGAATAATCATCAATAATATTGAACAAGTTACATCATCTGACTGATTCTAGCTTTCCTTATTTCTGTTAAAAATTGATCCTTTTTTTAAATGTATTTCTAACTGTCCTAGTTTACTTGTAATAAGATTTTTTTTATTATTAAATCAAAACTGATCACATAAAAAAGTGTCTTGGTCTTCCAAGCATAAACCATAATGCTCATTCATTAATAATAATAATATTTTCATCATTGCAGAAGGGTTTTGATGCTCCATTAATATATGTAATAGCTCAGTGTCTTTAGAATATGTTTAGGATATTTAAACTAATGAATTTGCTGTGTCACTAACCAGCAAATTTTCAGGGAAAAGTCATCTCATGGGATCTAATTACAAAGAAAACTGCCCTAAATACATTGAGATAAAATGTTTGAAAACTGCTCAATAACTCTTTGTGTGACAAGCTGTCTGGATCCTGAACTCTGCCGAGTTTAGAAAAATTGAAAGGTTAACTTTAAAGAAAACATACCTAGAAGCTTCCCAGATTGCAGGAGAAAATCAACTGACATCTCTCCATAATCTCACAGAGCAAATACTGAATCCTGTAGAGAAAACCAGGTGAACAAAATCAGGTGTTGCCAGTGAGGAGGAGGAAGGCGTGAGCTCCTGTTAAGCCCACCTGTGCCCAATTAGGGCTGGCCCCAACTGCACATGAGCAGAATAGGGGACCAATAAAAGGTGAGCTTCCAGAGGTAAGCTCAGGTCACTCCTGACCAGCCTGAGGAAGAGGATGGTTGGCTCTGGAGTGTTAGCACTGAGATAGACTAACTGATTCTAAGGGCAACTTTTGGAGTGCTGTCCTTGCACCTTGGAAAGAACACCTACTGGACCTCAAAACACTGTGGTCCAGGAAAGGATTATCAGCAAATGAATCTAAATGTAGAAGCAAATTTACTGGTTTAAGCAACAGATGATTTATATGTCCTGCAGGACTTCAGCAAGTGCTGATGGAAAGACCCTTTGCAGTTTTGTTTCTTAAAACAGTAGTAATTGAGCATCGGAAAACAAAAAAAAAAAGGTTAATATTTTGAAATCTCAGTTCCTCTAAAATAAAATCCAAGTTCTAACAAAGCAAGTGTAGAGAAAAAAAGAACTCACATAGCAGAGTCCCTGCTAGGACTCTGAACTGGGGCATGTGGAAATCCCCTCAGAGCAGCATACTGACATGCAATGTCCTGTTCTCAATATACTGTGGACTATTTACCCAGTCAAACTACTTTTTGCCTTCTCATCTTTTGCTGACAAAAGACAAAGAAGGAGTATTTTCACAAGAACTTTTCATTTTAATAAATTGCCGTACCAAATAACTGTATCTTCCCAGGTACACAAGAAGTTTGTTAATAGAGATAGAAGACCTCCCTTACTAATACACATAACAACATTAAGCCTAATGACTCTGCTATCCAGCCCAGTGAGAATCCAAGACACAAGGCATCAACTCCCAGAAGAGTGGTTGAGACTCAGTCTTAGGTCAGATCTGCAGAATTTGTTCCCCCAGTTTCAATATTTTAATGCCCACACAAAGTGTAAATATGGTAGCATTAAAAGTTGTATAACGACAAGTTTTTTTGGAAGCATACAAAATCTACTGCTGATTCATGGAATGTGCTATTTCTGCCAGGAATGAAAATGATGTGTTGATTTCAATTGAACTATTCTTACTTGCACCAGCTGCACATCAGGTTCAGGATGTGTAGAAGTGCCATTATTAGGCATAGTGTTTACATGTAATTTTTTTTTATTATTGCTCATCACTGATGCTTATACCCTTTCCTTTTCTACTTCTACGGTACTTAGAAAAATGAAAAATTAAAAGAAGTTGCTATTTTACTGTTTTGGTAGTCCTTTTTCTTATTGTTCTTAAGAATATTGAGCAATACGCTTTTTCCCTACATGTTTTTCAACTCTACTATCTGTAGAGCATTGAGTTATACTCAGAGAAATGATACAGAAATAAAGTTACTGGATGTGAATAGTTTGGTCTGTTTTTATAAAAAAACTGTGTAAATCAGAATAAATAAATAAAAAATGCTGCCGACAGGTGACTGGAGAAAATAACTTGTTGTACAAAGATTTTAAGCCATGAGGATTTATTTGTACCTGCTGGGTTAAAGATAGCCAAAGAGCAGAAATAATGATCAGACAGACAAATACACAGCTACAAATAAGCCTGTGCCATTGCTCCTGACAACTCTTCATTATTTAAAACAATGCCACTTTGAAAAGAATCAAAATACTTGAGACCTGCTCTTTGTATAAAAGCATTGGAAGGATTCATTTAAAGATCAAGCATCCTGAGGAATCTTTGAAGGCAAAAGGCAGTCTTCCAATAACATATCTTGTAATAGGGGCTTAGAAACAGGATTTGATTTATTTAAATAAATCAGAAGCATGAAAAACCTGAAGGTCCCCATCATAGCAGTTCACAAAGGATTGTAGGTATCCAAGTCATTTGTGTGCTGTTTACTGAATCTGACAATTTATTTTAAACACTGGTGTGATTTACATACTCAGTGGGCCAAGTTTCTTCAAAGGGTGCAAGCAGGCTATTTAATTCTTATGCTTTGTTTGCACAGAGGGGGAAAATGGCATAGATGGAAGTTTTTCATGATATCCACCACAGAATGAGTCAGAAGAAACAGGGACAATCTTGATTTTGAGGGATTGCATGTGGCTCTTCATACATTCAAAAACGTTGTTTGAATATTCCACAGGCACAAATTTAACTAGTCGATTCACTCAGGGAATAAATAACTTTTATAGTATCATTGAACTGCTATTCCAGCATGAAAAAATGCTCAGGGAGCTATCAGGTTTGTTTAATCTTTTTATTCTGACTACTGTTTGTTTATGTTAATTCAACATGCTTGCTCCAAGAACAACAAATTGCCCCAAAATTAGGGACCGTGATGGAAGGAGATGAAATAACAAAATTTGTTATCTTCTTTTTTTTATTCCTTTTAGGTTTTGGATGACCACATTGTAACCCTACACTTTATCAGACTGACACATCTAGTGTTACTGCCTGATGTGATGTGCCTGATGTGATGTGGTTTTACTTCCCTTTTTGACAGCAGCCACTCAGGCTCAGCACAGGTTGGTTTTAGTCTGTTAGTTTTCTTTGCTTGGTTGGTATCATACTAACACTTATTTAAGTGTTAAATAACACAAGCAGAACGAAAGTCGAGAGCTTATGATGACACTTCCAGTAGCTGCTGTTCCATCTCAATGCTATATGACTGTACTGGTGGCTATATGGTTTATCTAGACCCTCCATTTTAAAGAAAACCAGAAAAACAATAACTATGTGGGGTTTTTTTCCCCAGTTCCATCTCAGGCTTAGTAATGCATGCCAATTACACTGTTATCTCCAGGCTGGCACATAGACAGAATTTAGATTACCAAATACAGCAGGACTGCAACTCCCACAACATTCCCTTCCAATTTCTATGTTCAGCATAACTCACCAGAAGTGTGCTTCCAGCCCAGACTTATCACTGGGATGCCCCATTACAATGTTCTTATTACACACAGCCACCATCACTTTTCTCTTCCTATACAATCAAGGTCTACTTAAAACTCATTTCCTCCAGGTGACACTGAATTTACAGATGCAAAACCTTGTGCTGTTGAGGAGGTGGCTCTCCTCTCTCCTGTTTTCTGTGGGTTTTAGTTTTAAGTGAATAAAAGCAAATCTGTGTAATTTGAAGTCCCTAGGAATTCACTCAAATGCAAAGAAAGAAGCTCACATTGCTGAGGTGACAGCATATATATAAACCCAACCTTCAGGAGAAAAAACTACAGCAGAACCTCAAATGATTCATTTTTTTGTATTCTTTTGATTATTTGCAGCTATGAGTTATGTTAAATAAACGAATTATACCTGTATTTTTAACTGTAGTTTAGATCTGACTCCAGTCTTATGTGAATGTCAACAAAAGTACCACTTTTAGCACACAGCCTAAAAGTTTGTTTGTAGTGAATAAAAAGATATATTCAAGTAATATTTTCCCATTAAAAACAAATATTTAAATAATTTTGGCCTTCTCTTTAATTATGTATAACTTTACCTACTTTATCCAGACAAGCCCTATTTTTCGAAGATCAGCTTAGCACAAGGTCTGCAGGAAATTCTGAGCAAGTGTTTGAAGACCCCTGAAAACAGGCCTAACATTAGTTGCCTCCAGGGTGGTTATCACATTTATACTCTCATCCAGTGCTTATGCTAAAGAATCAACCCTATTATCATAGAGGAATGAGTCCTGAGTGGCTGCATCTGAATTAAAAGAACAAAGGGATCTGGATTTTATAAATTTCACAAGGGATTTTAGTGGGCAAATGCAGTGAGGAGGGCAGGTCAAATAGCATAGAGCAGTTGTACAAATAAGAGAGCAAAGCAGGTTACTTGTTACCAACTTTAATAGTCTCACTCTGAGAAAATAAGTTAGGGTAATATTTGCAATGGAAGCATTTCTGCTGAAATCTCTTCACATCCATCAGTCTTTTCCTCAGTAATACAGGGTTTTCATTTTTATGAGCTCCAAAATCTATTCTATTGTTGTAAAATGGAGAAACGGGTTCTTAGGATTACTTAGGGTCTGTTTTCACTTAGTTTGATGTGGGGGGGAAGGGTTAAAGAAATGAAGCTTTCAGCTTTTCTTTGCCTTGCAATTGCCTAACTTAACTAAAGTCACAAGGACAAATAGGGATTTTAAAAAGAAATTCATGTAGTTCTGAGCATCTGGGCACTGCTGTGCAGTCGCATGATCTCATCTCCCACAACCTCATCCTTTTCCACAGCCTTTCACTGACTTTGCCACTTCCTCATGCTGTTCCTGTCATGCAGGGTGTAAGATGGGGACAGGCACTTTGTCCACACTCATCCCACAAATCACAGACAGCTTCTCCAGTACCTTATGCACTGCAGACCAAGAAGGAGTCTTCCTTTCTCTTCCTGCTTTCCTTCTGCTATTTAGTTATTAAACTGACAGGAATGCATCAAACAAGAAGTACAACAGGGGTAAGCAGGCCTATGTAACAAGATTAGTTTAATTGACTTCTGGGGTCCTGTGTGGCCCTTCTGCAATTTTATTCACATTTGCAATGTGAATAGTTACTCCAGAGTGACTATGGAGTGCAGAGATCAATCCACTAGGAAAAAATGTCACCTTCTCACCAGGCCCTGGTTTGCTTTCTGGAAAAGTGGCTGTGTCTTGAGAGCATGGAACAGGACATGAAACAAAATGAAAAAGAGCACTTACCAGTCAAGGTGGATATTATTCGTCATAAATCAATGTGATAGAAATTAAGTGCCTCATTTTTATAATAGGGTAAACTGCGCAAGATATTAAAAAATTAGAGATTTTTTAATTTTTTTTTTTTTTTTTCAGCAGTAGGGCCTTCTTGGAATGTAAACAAACAGCAAGCACTAGGAAGGTTTATGTCACTGCGCTAATTAAAATCCTAGCCAAGAAAGAGAAAAGTACCTTGGATTTAACAAGAGCAATAAAAATATTTTTAAAAGAACATATGGATAAGCTTTCTCACAAAATGCTTAGATTATTGCAGGAAAAAATATGAAATGAATATGTGTGTGTGGAAGAAGAAAAACATACCCTAGATGAGAATTTAGCATTGAGGACAAGGTTGCCAGGACAGTTTGCAAATACAAGAACTGAGGATCTACTTAAGCAGTTCTCTGCTTCTCAGTCTTGGAAACACTCTCATGGCTCCAGTACAGACCATTAATGGGCCAGATTCTCCACCTTTACTAAGTGCATCTGGAGCTGTCAGCCTGTGACTCGTCCAGGGGACAGAGAAGGAAAAGAAGCATCACAAATCTCAGTGGAGCTAAAACAGTAGAAGCCTTCAACATACATCTGTTATCTAAAATGGAATAAGGGAAGTTCAGATCAATGTTCCCTTCTCCAGCTGTGCACAAGAGGTGATACTCTCCAGGAGGAGAATAGTAATAACTGACTGGCAGGGTATGAGGCATGTTAACCTCTTCCACCATGTGAACTGGTTGCAAGGGTTAACTTGAAGACCTGAGGTGGCATACAAGTGATTAAACCCTCAACCATTTAATCCTAAAGTACCCATAGTGTTTATGAGGCTAAATCTAAGCCAAGCCTTCATCACTGAAAAAAAAACCCAACCAAAAAACAGTGTCACAAAGAAATTAATTTCATCTGATAGTCAGAAAATTCATTAAAAGGCATGATTTTATTAATGAACAGCATTTATTTTTTTAATTGATGTGTGGAACATCTTTAAAGCTTTTTATTATATGTTGGTTGAAATTAATCTATTCATCTATGCTGTCTCATTGTGACTGTCCAGATGAGTCAGCCAGTGCTATCTTTGATTGGATGACCATGCAAGAGATTATTTATTGCAGTTCACAAATACCAAGTTTAGAGTTAATCCCCTCAACAACTCCTTTTTTTTTTTTTTTTTGTGAACCTCTGCAACATCAATTTTGGAAACGTTCCAGTACAGTGGACACTAGAAACATGCAGCACAAATCAGATTTTTTGTGTTTATATGTGTTAAGTTATTCTCCTTGTTCTAATTATTAGATAAAACTATAAATTTTGGATAGCAGGATTCTAAACCATATAAATATCAGAAAATAACAGATGCTGGAAATTATTTTATTTTGAAGAGGGAATCCTTTATCATGTTTGGATTGTGTTTTAATTTTTTTTTAATATCAAAGAACTAGTAATTATTAATTACTGATAACTTGGTCTTTGTAAAATGAAAACATGATTTCCAAAACAGAATTATATTACAAAACAGAGCAAAAATTATCAAGTGTAAGATACGCCAATTACAGAATTGTTTCTCTTTAGTGTTGATCATAAAACACTTAACAAATTGGTGATGAATAAATGGGAAAAAATATGGTAAATTAAATAGGGATGAGCAGAGAGAAGAAGCACACAGGAAATAAGTAGAAGCTGTTTGGAAAACATTTTTTAAATGTACTAACTGAACAATTTTTAGCTTATTCAAGGGAGAAGTCAAAGGCTGATGCTATTAGCCTTAGAAATTTCTTGAGGGGGGAAGACATTTATTGGAAGAACATATTGAGTTTCTCATTAACCAACACCCCTAAGTCCTCTTCCTCATGGCTGTTCTCAATTCATTCTCTTCACAACCTGAATTTGTGCTTGGGATTGCCCCAACCTGTGTGCAGAACCTTGCAATTGACCTCTATGAATTTCATCTAGTTTGGGGGGTCCCACCTCTCAAGCCTGTCAAGGTGAGAATCCGAACTTACTGAAGCTTTCTTCTGTATTCCTTCTTTTAATCACTGAAGATTGTCTACTCTGTTCCCCAGATCCAAGGAGTGTTTACATCCAATCTTGCATCAATTTTCTTTCTCCCAAGCTCTCTTAACTTGCTTCCATCACCCAGATAGAGGTCTGTATTTCTGGTAGGCTCCCTGCCTGGATGCAGACCAAGGTCAAGATATCCTTTTTAACCATCTCTATTTTAACTACACATTTTTTTTTGATTCCTGGGATAATTTAGGCTAGAAAGGAGACATAGTTATTGTTTGGGTCAACTCTCATCATTAAATCATGCACAATATCATACAATATACTGCTTTCATGAATAATACCTTTTTAGGCCCTAGCTTGTAAGGATTGTAATTATTATCAATTTTATAAAATTAGAAAGATAGGTTGATCTGGTCTATTGTAGTAGTCTGGGAGAAAAGAAACAAGGAAGAGTAATGAAATCAAGTAACAAGAAGACTGGACTTTCAGGAAGCTGTTGTAAGATCTTCTTTCTCTTAAAACATTTGCTTCTTAATGAAAACCTGTAACTATTCCAAAGTGTTCTACAAGACCAGTTTTGCATTCCCTTTGGAAGGGACCTTACCACACTGCTGTAATTTAACCACTAAAACTTCCACACCAGGAAGAGACCAGGGGCAAAGTTGCTCTGATTTTTTCACTGTCCCAACTCTGTGTCCAATTACTGCATCCCCTTAGATCCTTAGTGTACAACAGATATCAAAGTCAGTTTTCCAAATCTATTTTTACAATAATTCAAACTGGTTTAATGTTTTTTTCTTTTTCTTTTTCTTTTTTTTTTTTTTTAATTTTCTGACTATTACATGCCTACTGGATAGAGCCCATTATATGTGAAAGTCTAGAATGGTCTGAGGTAATTAAAAAAATAAAGATCACATGTACAAGAGGAGCATAAGCTCTGTATTTTTCCTTGCATTTGTCCTCTGCAGCTGACTGTAAATACAGGGGGGTTTCAGCATGTTCAGAAATGTTGTTGGTACTACTCACTGCATTCCCTTGTCTCAGCTTTACTCAAAGTAGATGTAAACAATAAATACAATTATTGTTAGGTTACTTTTTTTAAAAGTGGTTGTTATAATGAGAAAAGTGCTGCTATAAAAATGATATCGTAGTGTTTCACATTTATTCTCCCTCAGTGACTTCTTTATCAAATGTGCTCATTTTGCAAGTCAAAACAAGATTCTTCTCACTCCCAGTACTGTGGCTCCACATGTTACTTGGAAAGCAGAAAATATTCTTCTCTCTTTTTCAGTGATAAAGGTTTTAGAATAAAAAACATTCCCACCCATGTGGATTGATGGTGCAGGAGGAAAAATAAAAGTCTTTGGGATCCTCCTTTGCAGTGGAGATAGTGGAAAACGTTTATGAAAAGTTAAATGTATGAAAATTATTCAAAACCTGAGGCAGGTACATGGGCTGCCATTTTGTGATTGTCTTTCTCATGGCAGTGCCTTGGCTCCAACAGCAAGCCTTGAGGCATGGGAAGCAAAGGCATTAATGGAGCAGTAATTTCACACAAGCATAGCAATGTTTAAAATAACTGAAATTATATTGAACACTTGTCATATTAGGCAGCATCTCCAGGGAGCTGACTGAGAGTTCAAGTTTGGAGCTGGTTCAGAGGATGTCCTCTTTCCCCTTGGCTAATAATTGGAAATGTGGTATAAAGAAAAATTGGATACTGTTATAAAGGGACTAAGGCACGGTTTGTAGACAGGGGCCAGGTCTTTTATCCACCATAGTTATGACACTAGGGAAAAAAAACAGCACATCACACTGACTTTTATGGCATAGTCTCTGACAACTAGTCAGACTCTTAGGAAAAGGAATTGGGTGGCTGGTTGTACTCAAAGAGTGGTCAACAGCTTGATGTCCAAATGGAAACCAGTGACAAGCAGCATCCCTCAGGAATCAATACTGGGACTTATGTTGTTTAACATCTTTGTCAGTGACACCGACAACGGAATTGAGTGCACCCTCAGCAAGTCTGCTGGTGACAACAAGCTGTGTGGTGCATGTTATTATAACAACAACAAGCTGCATGTTATAACAGCAACAACTGTAAATAGAAAAGTAGTTGAGCCTGTGTTAAAATTCTGTGTGTTTTTGCTGATTTCCATGTTTACAGGTAGACTTCTGTTGTACGTATAGAAGAACCAAGGGAATCCATAATCGAGGTTATAAAATTTTTTTCCCACCTTGAATTGCTTTCTATCATCTTCAAAACTGATGTATGCTTTTTTCAGATTTCTTTTTGGTCATCAAAGATGAAATCATGAGTTCTCAGTAGCTATAACTGAAAAAACATGTTTTGTTTATAACAGATATGATGCACAGAGAATGACTGCTGGAACAGAGAATAAAATGCTGCCTTGACTTGTTTTACAATACATGTAAATCTTTCGGATTTTAGGGTTGATTATTTGAAATGTGTTTCTTGATAAGAAATTATGTCATCTTGGTTTACATGCACAGAAACAGAACTGGTTGCTTGTATGAACCTGAAGACTTCTGTTAAAACTTCAGAGGGATGAGGGGATAAGAAAAAAGATAAATTTTACAGTCTTTCCTTTGGAAATAATACTTTTTTGACCCTCATAAATTTAACAATAAAGAGCCTGTTCTTACTGTGGATTTTAAAAATAGAAAATTTTAAAAAGTGTGGAAGAAGAAACCCATTAGAATTAAAATTTGTTTTCTTTAACTTGCTTCACTTGCTTCCTTTGGTTTACTTGTAGTCTTTAAAACCATTCTTTTTGCTACTTATTAGAAATGTAAACTATTGTTTCTTAAGCACCTAGGATCAATTTACAAACCTTTTGTTTAAACAGTCATAAAGGAGAATAAATTAATGGCATATTATGTGATGCTTCTGATAATCCAGTTAGAATAAGCAATATGCACCTAATAAATATTTTCAAAGTTTCACTGAATTGTCAATGGAGCAACTGCCATATTGACCATTCTCTCTATTATTTTGCACTAAAGGGCTAACTTTCTACAGTTCTGCTGTCTATCGAAAGAACAACCTTTTCTTCAATAATCTTTATTTTACCTGAGCTTTTAGCACATTTGATGGGCTGTGCCTTATCGTCCAGAATTTACACATGGCACTTTGAATCACAAACACAGACTCAGTGCAAGATACCTAAACATTTGCATTTATTTAACTATGGAAATTGTTGCAGTGTCTTCCATGGGTCTGCCTGTGACTATGAAATTGTATGTGCTCAAATACTTTGTTGAATGCTGTCTGAGTGAGATGCTAAGCCTTTTGCAGTGTCACACTGATTACCACGAACAATCTTCTGGGTGTTCACTTACATACATATCACCCCAGCAAACTTTCTGGGCCTTAACTTCTCTCTTACTTAGTTTCTCCCTTCCCCGTCTCTCCACTCAGCTCTAAACCAGCTGAGTCTTTAAATTTCAGTGAAAGAAACACATTGCACTCTCACAGACACTGGTGCAATTCACATGATTTGCACCAGAATAGGCAACAAACAGTGTTTACAGTGAATGCATCTTACTTTAGTTGTTCAGCCTTGGCCTCTGGCAGGTTACCTTCACATTCTCCTCCAGCTTACCCTTTCCTCTATTTTTTTGCCCCTAGCAGAAACTTCTGAATAAGCCTTTCCCTTTACCATTGTTTTTTTGTTTTTGTTTTTGGTTTTTTTTTTTTTGCATCTGCTTCTCTCTAATATACAACTCACCCACCACAAATATCTGTTCTAGTTGTAAATTAGGTTGGCAGACATTGACTTGCAGCCATACATAGACCACCAAAATTATCTGTAGCTCTAATCACATTTCACCTTTCCTGCTCGAAATGAACAACAACCAAAACTGCCTGCTATTAAAGTTCTGCAAAGAGTATTAAAGGCAAACTTAACAATAAATTTCACCATGTTTTTCTGAGCCATATTTATCTGGTTCATGTTACTGGAATTTATGATGTCTGTGTCGTGCTGGATCTTTTCCCTCTACTTTCATTTGCTTTCCCCATAACTGACAAACTAGTCTAGGTTAAACAAAAAACATAACAGATATAATCAGTAAAAAGAGAAAATCATATGCAGTGTGAGATATTTGATTCAAGCAGCACAGCTACAAACTAAACCTAGAGGTGTTGTTGATTCAGTTTATGTGTAATGCTGAATAAGCTGGAAGCTGTTCTCAGGATCCTTTGTTTAAAACGTGAGTACCGAAGAAAGATTTTCTTCCAAGTACTGTCCCACGGCAAACGTAAAAGTCATTTTATTCCTTTTTCATTTCCTCAGATTACAGGCAGTCAAGAATCAAAGACAGAAAATCTATTCTTGGGTTCACTGGAATGGGTGAATCAGTTCAAATTAAGCAGGAAAGCACTAATCTTTGACTGAAAATTCAGTCAAACAAATTCAGACAGTCTGGGACAGGAGGGAGTTTAATTAGCTTTTTGTTATTATTTTTGGCTCATCATTTCATCATTTCTAATGAAATCAGAAATACTAAATTACCAGAAAAAAAACATTCTTATGTTTTTGCAAAGCCTAGAGGCTCTTTGTAGACATACATCTAGATATATGCAGGTTATTTTTTTCGCGTCTGGTTGCACGTGGAAGCAAATGAATGCACAAGGGGAAACAATAAGAAATTATTTTTTAAATATTTTTAAAATATTTTAAAGTGCATACTAGGGCAGATATGCAAATTAATGATTTTTAAATTAACTTCTTCATAGAGTACTGGTAGACAGATCCATACCTCCTTCTTTGCTAGGGTTGATGTGGATGGCATGTGTCATATTTAAATCCTGGTACCTAGAGGGAAGCTATTGTTTGAGTGTCAAATGAGTCATTCTATTTAGCTTTGAATACAATATACTATATATGAAAATCTAATAAATTGCAAAAAATACTATATATGAAAATCTTGTAAATCACAAAAGCCAGACAATGCAGAGCCGTGCAAAATGTAGAACTGTCCTCTTGCAAACATTTGAGATGTTTCTGAGCTTCTACTACTAATGCTGTTACTGTGTGCTGCTGGAGAATTTTCAGGATTAATTTGCCATCAAAATGGATGGCAAGCATTCAGAGACCAAAAAATGATATTTTAAATTCATAATTTATCATGTTATGTGATGTCATAAATTAAATAAAGATATATTAATTGTGAGTGAAAACATCCTTTCAGTGAATAGTAATCAGTTCCCACACAATTGTTCTTTTCAGAAAAAGGGGAGGGAGCTGTGTGAAATATTTCTCCTGTAAGAAAAAGTGTTCTCAAAACCTGGTGAGGGAGTTTGCAGGAAGAAATGTCTGGAATGATAAACTGCATACCACTACTGTTAAAACAAAAAAGACCACAGCAGATTAAAATGTGTGTTTAAAACAGAAATAAATCTGATGTCTTTTTCATTCAAACAGGATGATCCTTGTTGCCAGAAAGTTGTTGGGTTTTTTTTCCAGTGGGGATGAATGAGATAAAAACTGAGGGTCATACTCACACGCCTTTTCTTAGTGGAAAACCTCTGCGTGAAAGTATGTGTGAAAAGAGACATAGAGAAATATTCCACAAAATCTATCCCTATACCTGTTCATTTTTTACTGAAGTCAAAGGGACAAGAAGCAGCATAAGCTAAACAAAATAAATGACACAGACTGAACACACCTTGAACTACTTCTTTAACATCACAGATCCAGAAATCCTAACCCACAGGTATTTTGGCATTTGTTGAAAACACAAAAAAGTACATGAGACTTCCATTTACACTGTTAATTTCTCTCCTAATGGAGAAGTAACAAACTAGAAAAAGATAGATCTGTCAATAGTTAAAATATGTCTCTTAAGAAAGAGACTTCAATAAAAGGCAGGAAGTCAGATCTACCATCCGTTCATTGGATCCCAGCATAGTGGATATCTTTTCAACCAGTCCTTATTTCTATTACATCAACTCCAAATGGCTTTTTGCATCAGACATGCTCTATGCCGACACTTCTGTATTCCTATAAAGGGTTTTAATTTCCATATTCTTGTAGGCTGATCCCTCCTTCTGCTGCATGTTGGCTCCCTGTGCCTCTCAGAGTCTTCAAGGAAATACTCACACTACCAAGTCTCTTCCTCTTGTGTTTCTCCTTTGTAGCCCAGTTCTGCTTTTCAGAGTCTGAAAAGAGTATCTCCATTGTTGTGTTGTGTTTTGGGTTTTTTTTAATTCTGGGCAGGAGCGCATAAAATTTCTCCCTTGGAGCTTCTTAACTGTCTTTGAGATGAAACCAGAAGCTCTCCATGAATGCACGTAATGGGTTCCAAATGTCAAAGGACATTCAGCCCACAGCACTGTGCCACACTGCTTGCTTAGAGAGAGAAAGGCTTTGCTCTGCTTTAGTATTAAAAACAGCCTACTTCCCTGTCTTCACATGAGATTTCAGCCTGCCTCAAAATATTCAATAAAAATCAGTCAGGTAACCTTCCTCCAAGCTGTAACCATAAAGGGTTTAAGTAGCAAATGAAAGAAAAATCAAACCATTCTAACATCTCCCAGCATGTGCTGCTCTTGTGAATATCACACTGCCTCAGAGGGAAGACTTCACTGATGGCTAGAGGATTCCTCGGGGGGGTGCAAGTTCTGGCTCAGATCACTCTCTTTGCTTTGCTTTCCCCCCTTTGCTGGCTGTCTTCTTTCTCCTCAGAGAGCTCATATGCATCAGATGTTGTGGCAGAGAGCATAAAGCATTATCTACTTTGTTCCAGGAGGCAGCTAGAAAGGTGGAACTGAGCTGCTTGACTCTATTTGGCCTTGGGTCATTATGAGCGTACCTAAAAGAGGCACTGAAGTAAAAATTGCTAGCAGAATTTAAGTTTCATCCAGATTTCTAAGGGCTGAATGGACACGTAAATGCCAATGAAGAACAGAAGAGCATTTAGACACCTTAGTATTCCCTATACTGTGCAAGGGCCAGACCCAAACTCAAGCTAATGGTGGTCAGACTGCCCCAACCACAAGTTTTGGTTCAGCATGGTTAAAAGACAGGCTTAAGTACTGCAAATAAAGTCATCCTGTTAATGTGTAGTCTTGGCTGTAAAAAGTACCTATTGACCCAGACATTAATTTTACAGAGAATGGAAATGTAGCCTCCCAGTCACAGATGCAATGCAGCCTTCTCTAATTTGAGTCTTGAAATCATGCTTTGAAGTGATGTACATTTTCTAAGTGAATATAACATCCAGTCTTTGGATTAGATTTCCCTGTCTCTTACAAGAGAGAACTGTAAATGTGCAAGTTATTACAGGTGGAGACAAATCAATACATTCCATGTTTCCAGCTAAGCTGGAGTCAAACTCTTCTTTGTCACTTGAATTTGGTCTTAAGTTTAGTCCTTTTGATGTTTCAGGTACCATTAATGTAAATATAATTGGAAGATTTCTGATAACAGGATGACTTTTAACTTATTAGGAAAATTTATAATGTGAGCTAAAGGCTGAGACTCTTCTGAGCTGCAGAGAACAGTATTCTTCAGGTGAAGCAATGTGGGACAGTTCTGAAATGTGGGTTCCAAGTCACATTTCTATAAAACTTTTTATATTAATACCAAAAAAAAGCAAAAAAACCCAACCAACCAACCAAACAACAACAAGAAAATAAACCAACAACAAACAATAAAACCAAAACTTAGGATTCATGAATTAACATATGCTTAAATTCCTTTTTCAGGTAAGTGAAGTCACTTATAGTAATCTTTTCAAAAATGACCCTCCTAAATTTTAATTTTTGGGGCAACCATCTTGAGAATCTGTGTAATGTTTTATAATGATAGAATCATAGAATCATAGACGTGTGAGTTGGATGGGATCTTAAAGATCACCTGGTTCCACCCTTCTTGTGTGGAGGGACACCTCCCACTAGATCATGTTGCCCTGATCCCCATCCAACCTGGCCTTGAACTCTTCCAGGGATGGACCTTCCACAACTTCCCTGTTCCAGAGTCTCACCAACCTCACACTAAATAATTTCTTCCTAATATCTATTCTAAATCTCACCATTTCCAGTTTAAAAGCATTACCCCTTGTCCTCTCATTATAATCCCTTGTAAAAAGTCCCCCCCCAACTTTCCTGGAGGCACCTTTCAAGTATTGGGAGGTTGCTATTAGGAGTCACTGGAGCCTTCTCCAGGCTGAACAACCCCAACTCCCTCAGCCTGTCCTCATAGGAGAGGTTCTCCAGCCCTCTGATCATTTTCCTGGCCCTGCTCTGGACTCTCTCCAACAGGTCTACATCTTTCTTGTGCTGGGGGCTCCAGAGCTGGACACAGTATCTCAGGTGAGGTCTCATCAGGGCAGAGTAGAGAGGTAGAATCACCTTTCTCGATCTGCTGGACACACTTCTTTTGATGCAGCCCAGGAGCAGTTATACAGAGAACCTAAATAACTGCATTTTTAGAGTCATGGGAAGAACTTACCAATAAAAAATATTTTAGACACCCCATAAAGGCCTGAGAAATCAATGGATTTGTGTTATGAGGTCTGAAAGCTTAAGCTGCACCTTCTTGGTACACTTCTTACTCATGTGCGAGTGAGACTATCTTCTTACTTTATGTAATGGGCATTTTTAAATTAAATTCATTACCCATAAGAGGTAAACACTTTTGCAGTACTTGGCTATCTCTGAAAGCCAGATCGAAGGCTGATAGGGTTTTTTTAAAATATCACATCTCTGTGGCTGCACATAAATTCTACACCTTGGATCACCTGGGCATACGCGTCACCTTCACATACCAGTGGTATGATGGAGCTACACCATATGTGTTTCCCCAGTTTTTCTCCCTATTTCTTTATGCACTAATTTTCATGGAAATGTGGTTGAGCTGATCACACCAGAGCCTTTGTAAGTTTCAATCAGCAAAAGTGGATGAAAACATCAGACAAGCAAGCCAAGGGGAAGAAAACTATTCTGTCACCAGAGCAGAATTATGCATGGTGTGGGTAATAAGACATAGTGTGCATACTGAAAAGAAACCTTATATTAAATAGCTCAACAGATGCTATCCACCCTCTACAATAAATGATACCATCACTTTACCAAATCAGTATGGCAGTAACAAGAGCTGTGGAAAACCAAACATAATGGTGGTTGTTTTTTTTTTATTTAATGAATTAATGGAGAAAAAAGGCTCATAGTTGAGACAATCTTGGTATTGGAATTTTCTAAATATTATAGTTTAGACATTAGGAAGACACTCATGTGAAGGTGGTGAGGCACTAGAACAGAAGCTGCCCAAAGTTGTGGCTGCCCCTCCCTGGAAGTGTTCAAGGCCAGATTGGATGGGGCTTTTAGCAACATGGTCTAGTGGGAGATGGCCCTGCCCGTGGCAGGGCGGTTGGTTGGAACTCGATGATCTTTAAGGTCCATTCCAACTCAAACCATCCTGTGATTCTATGATATGTTTTATACATATGTATATACATTAATTGTCACTTATATTTTAGTAGTTCTAGATAACTAAAACACTACTTGTAATTCAAGAAGGCATAAGGCTCTGCTATTTCATCAGATATATATTGAGGCAGACAATAGCTTCTAGTAAAGAAAAAAAATGATAAACAAAGAGCATCATATTTTGTCCATATTTCTCTTGAAACAATAGCCGAACACCCTGTTTATAGCAGTCATTTTGACCATTGCAGAGCTCTGGAGAGAGATGGGAAAGCTGCTGGGCAGAGGCATAAGGTGTACTAATGAGATAAGGGACCTGGAGAGAAAATAGTTGTCAGGAAGTTAGGAGGGGGTGACTTTTGGAGCCTGTATTTTTTTTTTTTTTCATTGTTGGGCCACACATGTTCAAAGAAAGATTTATATTGCATATCTCAAAGGAACCCACATAGTATACCTGTAAGAAATAGTCATAAGCAGTGCCCAGCAATTTCTACTCTCAGTGGACATAAGTAGAGAGATGATGAAAAAGAAGCTAAACACCAAATTGAATAACACAGCCTCTAAAATAAATCACAGAATTCAGTTCAAGTGTAACCAACATTCTCAGCATTCTTTTGGCAAAACAATAAGAAACTATTGCCAACTCTGCACAGTCTTGCAAATTAATTTCATTTTTTAAAAATGTTGCATTCTTTTGCTTCTGGAGAAGAAAATCAGTGTGTGGAGAATGTTCAAGGACACATCTTCTTTCCATATCAGAAATTCCAGTTATAACTCACTGACATGCTTGTTCTTCTGGAAAAAAATATAAATCAATGAAAACAATTAGTTAAGTGGTTCAGCAAAGATCAATTCTTTCCAAATGTGGGTATCCTAACCTTTGTTGATAAGTTCAAGTAATTTAGATTATTCATGCAAACTAGAAATGACTCAGAATAAAAGGCTTTTGACTTATGAAATTGTTTAAACTCTTTTTTTTTCTCTTGATTATAATCTCTACTTGTTTGAAATGTACACAGGTTGTTCCAAAATCATACATCACACATAAAATAGAGATCTGAAAAATTTTCAGTATTTTCTCTAAATCAGCAACCTTTCTGTTACTAGTTAATTCATGCCTCTTAAGCTTTATCTGTATGTTCTTCCATGACAGAAGACATAAAATATGTTTCAGAAAAGGTACTGAGCTATATTTCTTCAGTTTAATGGAATACTTCCGCTTTTTATATGAGAAAGAAACAATATAAATATCAAATTTGTGAGTGTGCTTATTTTCTTTCAAAGTTAAAGCTCTTTGGATCTTTTGTCTCATAAACTTTTGTGGTTTCCTGGAAAAAAAAAAATCACAAAAATAAATGCTTTGTGTATTTAAAAAAATAAAAATAACTCATTATGCCTTTTTATTAACATGAGATGTTCATATATCTTTTGAAACACCTCTATGCTAGTGTAAACTACAAAATGCTCTCAGATCTTTAGGAGATCAGAAAGCGCATAGCTTTGAAAGTCAGCTTTAATTAACTGCAGAAACTTCTTCACGTGGATATTTTATGATTGCTAAAATTTTGAATATTTAAAGCTAGGACTGAGATCGACAGAAAGTGGGGTAAAGTACTCCTTGCATGACTCTCTGGTCATACTGGTTCAAATAGAGGACACTCAGCAATCCTGCTTGTAGAAGAATTAATTCTGGAGGTCTCAGTCAGAAAGAATATTAACCTTTTAAGACACTTGTATAGATTTTTTCAGAAATTCTGTCCCTACTGATCTCAGTAAGACTGTACTTTGACATAACTGGGGCTTGTGTATCAAGCTGCTGAAGATGACTAGGTTTGTCCTCATTCTATCTGAGAAAGAATATTTTATTCTTCCACCCAAATGAGGTCCTGGCAGACCAGTCTCTTATGCAATGAAAGCAAGAACATAGTCAACTAAAGATGATAGAAGTTGCAATCATATGTCTTCCAACATTAATGCTTCTCTTCTCTCTCTTCTCTTCTCTTCTCTTCTCTTCTCTTCTCTTCTCTTCTCTTCTCTTCTCTTCTCTTCTCTTCTCTTCTCTTCTCTTCTCTTCTCTTCTCCCTCTCCCTCTCCCTCTCCCTTCTCTTCTCTTCTCTTCTNCCCTCTCCCTCTCCCTCTCCCTCTCCCTCTCCCTCTCCTCTTCCTCTCCTCTTCCTCTCCTCTTCCTCTCCTCTTCCTCTCTTCTCTTTCTTATTTTCCTACTTGAAGACTAAAGTTTAAGAATTATGAAAAGCAAAGGTGAAATTCATGTCTGTCATGTTATATCAATTGTTAATTTTTGTCACAATTGGAAAATATATGCACAGTTTTGCCCAAATATGAATCAACACTAGGAATCAGGACCACTCTAACCAGCTATCTCAGCAACCGACTCACCCATATCTTTACTTTCTAAATACTGTTTCCTACGAAAAGGAAAATTTCACATAAAAGAAAGATAGAATAAAAATGCAGTAATGGGAGGAAGCCAAAGGAAAACCAAACCAAATCAAGAATCACCACTACCTTAGAGTTATATTTAGGCACATTCAGCTGGGACACAGAGAAGGAGACTAATTACACAGGTTAGATAGGTCAAAAGTTAGAAAATTAACCTTGGATTTAGAAGGCTTGAATTCAATTCCCTACTGTGCCACAGACTTTGTAGATGAAACTGTGGTCAATTCCTTCTCCTTCTGCTTTGAATTAAATTCTCCACATGCAAAGATGAGGATAACACTCCCTCAACGTATCCTGTTGATTATTTTGATATAGATTTGGATAAGGGCAAACAGAACAACAAAAGAAAGAGGGTTTTTTGAGAAGCTGAGCTGCCTCCAGAGGAGAAGTCTCAAAAATAATTATAACCATTAAGACAACTCTGCCTTTAGTGGTTTGCAATTCAGCTGAAATTTACGCTGCAATGTTTCCTTGGGTATTTATTTCCTTAAATCTCCATTTTCTTTGTGTAAATCAGAGCCTTAATATTAGTTTGTCCCAATTTTTACGCTGCAATACAGCAGCATTTATTAATATGTTGCTCTTTTAGTTTATATCTCCAAAGTAAAACAACTATGAAAGTCAAAATCCTGTAAAAACTATGACCAACAGTTCACAGAAATCCTGTTAAGGGTGGTACTTTCATTTAAACTGGTCTGAAATTTGATCAATTATACAGGTTGTGGTATCATATAGACTTAACTATTGGAGATTTTTTTCTTTTTTTCTGCTGCCCTCAGTGTAGAATAGTTTGAGAAGACTTAGCTGATCATTATATCTGCTTCTGCACATTAGTTTCTTTTTAACAACTATTTCCTAGAATTTATGTTTATTGCACAACTTGTTTATTTAATGTAAGCTGACTGCTGTGACTGAAATATATAACTCTGCTCTGAAACCCAAGATGGCCAAGGCAGTTTTTAATTGTGTCAAATCATGAAGTCCTCAAAGGAGACAGGCCATGAAAAGATATTCCATGAACAAGATTAACAATAGCAAAAATGGTGCAGAAGACCAGCCAATAGTTTAATTTATATGCACACCCACCACCTCTTTCTCTGTCACAATACATGGACAGCTCAGCTTTCTACAGCTTTCTCATTCCTTTTTTTTTTTTACCTCTTTGTATCACCAATCTACATGGGCATTCCATGGGATATATGGGAGTAAGAGCAATTAACTGGGCAGTATAGCCTAACGGCATTGTACCAGTTGTTACTATGTTCCCCTTATTTGCATCACCTGCTCAAATGCCACTTTTTAAGAGGCATTTGTGAAACCGCACAGCCCTCTTCTTCATTTGTACAGGTCATGATCTTGATGTGACCTCTTAAATGGCACAATTTATCCTAAGGGAAGTGAGTCACACTTCAATTAATGATGATGTTGACTCCAGTAGGGGATAATGTGAAGGTTAATATGAATATTTTGCAGCTGATATATTAATAGAAACATCTGGTTTTCCTGGGAAGAGAAGGATTGCTCTCCACCAAGTTGGTCCTGCTCTTTTTAAGTGACTGTAAGAAGATTGCAAGCATTAATCGAATTTGGGCAAGAACTCCAAACACTATCCAAAGATAGGAGGAAACATTCCCAAATATTTTTAAATTGGTTTCATCAGCTATAAATGTTAATCTTGATTTGATAAAGTCATTAGTTAACATCACTCCCAGTGACTTTCTAAAGCAGTGTCAGCTATATTTTACAGCTTGTGAATGGCTTTAAGCCCCTTTGATAAAGACTTGTTACAGTCCTTCAGAATCAAATAAACTACTTATCAGTGGGCTTTACAGTAGCCTATGAGGACAATGGAAAAGTTCTGAGAATGAGTAGTTTGTTAAAAAGCAATAATCAATCATCGATCAGTCATTTACTTCCAAATTTCTGAAAATGTCTACAAACATAACATTTACAGTCATATAAAATGTGGTGTGAAAATGGTATTTTGAACAAATAAAAAAATAATAGATTTTAAAACATCCTAATCAAAGATTTCTATGGTATTACTGCAAAATAAATAGATTTCCAGTATCTTATGGATAGATTTATCACTATGGGTTTATTATTAGTTATTAATTACTTACTTTACAACAGGGAAGTTTGCATCTTAAACAAAAATATGACACAGAAAATCAACCACACAATGCATAAAGAAGAGTGGCCAGCACATTGAGGGAGGTGATTCTGTACCTCTGCTCTGCTCTTGTGACATCCTTCCTGTGTCCAGTTATGGAGCACCCAACACAAGAAGATCATGGAGCTGTCTTTGAATATTTGAACACAAACAATTTAGGTCAATAAATTTTCTAGGATTCTTTCCTAGAATGTAAGATTGGTTTTCTTACCTTTTAGCCCCACTCCCATTCAAGTAGCAAATCCAGTATGTACAGTATTGAAGCTAACCCAAAATTCTAATGGAAAGAGCATAATCTACATACCAATGACCAAAACTGTAAGTCAGAAAAAATAAATATGAAATATCTCTCTTGTACCTACATGTCTAAAAAATTATTTTTATCCATCTTTGCCATCCCATTGTGTTTTCCTTCCCCAGCTGCTTTTTTTCACATAACTTTAAAATAATAACAAAGGAAAGAAATACACTGTCTACATGGGGCTCTTCCTGATTACTTCCAGCATTCATGTGGCGTGATTCAGATCTCAAGGTCTTGATTGCTAGCAAACTCACAACTCTACCCAGATGAAATAGTAAGAACTGACCAGGACCAGAATCTTAACTCTAGTCAATTCTATGTTCATTCCATACTCAAGAGGTCTTGTGGAAACTAAAGGAAACTAAAAACAACAGATTACATTAAATATAGCCCAGCTTATCTAAAAGTATATGTCAGGCTGTATCGTAAGCCAAATGAAACATCAATGGTCTCACTAGTATGCTATGAAGGCCCCAAAGGACCAAAACCAAAGTCACTGGTGAGTGTCGTTTCTTGGGAAAGCTTTCAAATGTGTTGATTAATTTTACTGCTAGCTCTTGGAGGGTTTTTTATGTGTAACCACCAAAATGGTACCTTGTGCTACAGTATTCACAGTTGTGACAACAGCCATAGGAGTAATCACATACAGCATATCTTACAACTGAATCACAGTTGTCCACATTTGGCCCTGGCATGAAAGCCACTCATAGACACATAAAGCACTGTCTAAACAGCAGATGGATCAGGAGGAGAGGGAAATTATCCCACTCCCAGCTTTAGTCCTGCCAGAAACTGTCTGTGCCTCTTGGCAGTTGGAGGTGGCTGTGACGGCTGCCACCAGAGGAGAGGGACAGGTTGTACTGTCCAGTGGCCTGGAGCACCGAAGTGCAGGGCTGGGAAGCCCCTTACAGAAGCTGCTGCCGTTGTCCATGAATCCTCCTTGCAGCCTGCATGAAACAATACTTCCAGGCCTGTTCCCAGAGTGGGGTTCCCTTTGTCCATTCCAACACAAGCTTACCTGTAAATGGTCCTTGAAGCTGTTTCTGAGAGAAAGCAGCATTCTTTCAGCCTGTCTTTCCTCTTCTCCCTTAGTAAAAATCATCTTTCTGAGTGAAAAAGGAACATGTGTTCTGGTGTAAACAGGAATCTAGCTTAATATTTCTCTGAAGGCACTCATAATCAAATAGCATAAATCATACAGTTAACCTTTTGACACGGTAGGTTTAATTAATTCATTTTTAATCATACATGACAAGATGTATCTGCTAATGAGTGACGATGCGCTGCAGAAAGGAGTATGGTATTGAGCCTCAGGAATTCTGCATTAAGTGTGACTGTATTACTGACCTGTGTGGATTTCAGTTGCTATCTTACATCCTCATTCAGGAAAGTTCCCAAAGCTGGAGTTTCAATATGAAAGTATGAGTTGCCTGTAGACCTTCTGAAGTAGATTTTTGAACCAAACACTTCACTTTGGTGAAGTAGCTTTGTACCAGTCTGGACAACAGGGGCTATTTAATCTAATTTTACCCTCAAAAGAACAGGAGGATAATTTAGAAAATGCTTGGGGCTAAAAGTCGTCACTCACAGCCTCATCTTTAGATTATTTACTAATCTGTCAAGATTATAATTTCTTCTTAAATACAACTAAAGAAGAAAAGCTCGGGAAGAGGACAGGGATGTTGCTTGGTTGTGTAGGGATGAGGTCAGGAAGGCCAAGGCATGGCTGAAACTGAACTTAGCAAGGGATGTAAAGAATAACAAAAAGGGCTTCTACAGGTATGTCAACCAGAAAAAGAAGGTTAAAGCAAGAGTCTCTTCCAACCCGATAAGCAAGGACAACAAACTAGTAACAGCAGATGATGAGAAAATGAAGGTTCCCAACAACTTTTTGCCTCAGCCTTCACTGGCAACCACTGTCCTCACACCTCCCAAGTTGAACAACCACAGGATGGGACAAAGGGGAAAAAGTCCCTCTCAGTGTAAGTGACAATAAGGTTCATGACCATCTGAGGAACCTGAACAAACCTAAGTCTATGGGATCTGATGAGATGTATCCCAGCATGCTGAAAGACTTGGATGATGTAGTTGCCAAGCCACTCTCCATGATATTTGAAAAGTCATGGCAGTCAGGTAAAGTCTTTGGTAACTGGAAGAAAGGAAACATCACACCCATTTTTAAGAAGAATAGAAAGGTGTACCCCCAGAACTTCTAACCTGTCAGCCTCACCTCTGCCTGGGAAGATCAGAGAACAACAGAACCTCCAAGAGTTTCTGACAAGGCACATGAAGGACAAGGATGTGATTCGAGAAAGCCATTATGACTTTACAAAGGGTAAGTCCTGCCTTACCAACCTAGAAGCTTTCTACAGTGAAGTGACTGCATCAGTTGACAAACAAAGAGCAATGCATCCCACCTATCTGGACTTCTGCAAGGTCTTTGACACAGCCCAATACAGCAGCCTTCTCTCTAAGTTGGGAAGATACGGATTTGATGGGTGGAGTGTTCGATGGATGAGGAACTGGCTGGATGGTTGTATCCAGAGAGTAGTGGCCAATGGCTTGATGTCCAGGTGGAGAAGGGTGACAAGTGGTGTACCTCAGGGGTCCATACCTGGACTGAAGCTGTTTAATATCCTCATCAATGACACTGACAGTGGAATTCAGTGCACTCTCAGTATGTTTGCTGATGACACTAAACTGTCAACGTGCCAAAGGGAGGGTATGTAACCCAGAGGGACCTGGAGAAGCTGGAGTAACAGGCCCATGTGAACTTCATATGGTTTCACAAGGCCAAGTGCAAGGTCCAGCACCTGAGCAGAGGCAATCCTGATGATCAATACAGTCTGGGGCATGATGTGATACAGAGCAGCCCTGCAGAAAGGGATTTGATGGTACTGGTAGACAAAAAGCTGGACAAGAACCATCAATAAGCACTCACAGCTCAGAGGACCAGCCACATCCTGGGCTGCATCTAAAGAATATGATTCTACTCTGCTCTGGTGAGACCCCACCTGGAGTACTGTGTCTGTCTCGGGAGCCATCAACACAAGAAGGACATGGACCTGTTGGAGCAGGTCCAGAGGAGGGCCAGAGAAATTATCAGAGGGATGGAACACCTCTCCTGTGAAGACAGGTTGAGTTGGGGTTGTTCAGCCTGGAAATAAGACTGGGGGAAGACCTTATAGGAGTCTTCCAGTAGCTGAAGGGGCCTACAGAAAAGCTGGGGAGGGACTGTTTACATGTAGAGACAGGATGATGGGCAATGATATTTAACTAAAGCATAGTAAATTTAGATTGGATATTGGATATTGGATATTGGAAGAAGTTCTTTACCATGGGGGTGGTGAAACAGTTTGCCCAGAAATGTGGTGGAGGTCCCATCTCTGGAGACATTCGAGGTCAGGCCTGACAGGGCTCTGAGCAACCTGATCTAGTGAAAGATGTCCCTGCTTACCGCAGGGAGGTTGGACTAGATGACCTTTAAAGGTCCCTTCCAACCCAGTACATTCTATGATTCCATAAGATAGAGAAAAAAGGCTTTATTTCCATATAACAGTATGATGTGTTTGACAGTCCAGTTCAGTAGAAGATCAACAGCATATGACGGTTTCCCGTGAGACCATCATTGTTACTGGTGTAGATCGCATCGCAATGCAACACATTTATTGCTCTGGCACTTTTCACAAGTGTCTGTGACACAAGTTTTCCTCCCTGGCTTTTTTCAGCAACTGTACTTTAAAGAAAAGAAGCTGGACTAACAAATCTTTTTAAGATTTTAATATAAAGTACTAAAAGCATAGAAAAAAAATCTCAGTTAAGAATGCAATGTATCATACGCTCTCCAACAACTATGCATCACATACAACCATATATGCGACTGTCTTATTGTTCCCTGGGTGTATGAGAGATTTTATGTAGATAAATAGAGCTAAAAAATTAGTAGCTCCATAGACATCCTCTATTATGAACATTTTTAGTTCAAAAATGAAAATTAATTTTAATTAATGGGGCTGAGTTTTTAACCTTCTTGCTTTTTATAAGACTTATTAAAGATAAAGGTGATGTATGGAGAGTCATTGTCTTTGAGTCTATGTTATAACCTTTATTTGCATAATAAAAGAAACTATGCATAAGCTTAAGAGTAATCATAAATGTACATTAATGAAGACATTTATAGACACATGAAAATGTATACCTTTTCACTTGGGTGAAAAAATCTAAGTTATTAATGTCGACAGATTCAATACAGATGGTGTTATGTATGTTAATATTATTATAAATCTTTATTGTTATTCATAGGCTTATATTAATATTGTCATGAATCATCTTCTGACAGTTCCCATGAGAAAATAAAAATGCATGATGGCAATATGTAGTGGAAAAGTGTCATTGTCGTGCTTATATTAATGTAAAGTACAAATTAAAATTAGTTTTGAAATTAGAGACAAAGACATTGTTTCACATTTAAAAATAATAACCATTTGAGTTAATGTTGCTAATAAATTGAAATGGAAATAACCAGTTTCAATAACTACAGACTGAATGTGTTGTCAAAGTAAATGAAAATATAATCTTTTGAAGTTGTCATTACTGGGCAATGAATAGCAAAAAACATGTGCAGGCTCTATGTGTATGCAGGTCCTATGAATGTTATGGTCCTAATTCTTTTTTTCTGAAGGCATTTATTTTGCACTAGAGCTGATTTCTGAATTTCACTCTGATTATTTTTGTTCCTTATGCCATAAAAGCTTGCATCCAAACACGGGTTAGTCACTGGGTATCCTAGGGTTCATTGAGAACTACTTCACCCTCCTTCATGCCAGTTTCAATTATGGACTACATGCCATGTTGAATTACCTTTGGTCTAGCCTACTGCTAGATGAATCATGGTACTTGTTGTCTTAGTTACATTTTCTCTAATTTTCTTAAGAAAGATGTAAATAAGAACTTGGAGACATATTTAATTCAAGGGGTTTACTAACATGATGACTGCAATTGTTTCACCTTTCTTCTGTAGCACTCTGGTAGCATGGAGTTTATTGCATATATAGTACAGTCAGCACTTCTGTGCTGCTTTCATCAGATAATGTTGCTGAGGGCTGTTAATCACAGACAGAAGGTTAAGCTTCACATCACTTTTTGTCCTCTCTTTGTTTTATTTTGCTTGGGCCAAAAACATATGGAAAAGTCTACACAGAAATAGGGCTCAGGATATTATTATTTCCCAGATAGAGGCTAAAACAGTTTTAACACACCATAACATATGGTGAGAACCATTCATGAGAATTACTGTTTGGTTTGAATTATGATGCTACTTTGAAGAGGATTTAAGAAACCCTAGTAGTTGATCCTTTGGGATATACAATAGCTACATATGGAAACTTCTGTTTTGAAGAGTTGTGTTGTACATAGTTTCTCACGGACACAATGTATTTCCTATAGTGAGTAGCACATGCAAATTGACATCTCTCTGCTCAAAGGACTTTGAACACATATAAGAAACTATCTCTTCACTCAATCAGTTAATCTTCACATTTACTTGAAATAGGCACTTTACAACTTAGATAGACTTTTTTATATTAGTCTACAAATAGATCTTGTCCTGTGTTTCTAAAATATTTGGGCTTAACTAAGGATACAAGAATATATACAATTAACTGTGAATAGGATATATGTATTAAAAGTTCCTCTTTTTTTTTTTCTATTCCCTGGCAGACTACCCTTCATTCAACCTATACATTACTGGTGTTGTACTGGTTTTAGAAATACATAAAACCTACACAGATGGAGCAAACTTCCTCAGTTGCTGTTCCACATGGGAAGACAAAACGTACTGTCATTCACATTAACAGTAACCTACTAGAGTATTACTACCAAGTTAAATGAGTTATTCTGCAGTCACACTGAACAAAATCTAACTTAATCAACATGGGAAAAGTTATTTCAAAATGGAGGTTAGTCAGTAGTCTGTACTAGTAGCTGTGTAAAGATTCCACAGGTAGTAAGTAAAATTTGTGAAAGACGAAAAATCCAAGAAGATAATCTAACTTTGAACCAGGTGAATTTAAAATGAGAAAGAAATATTATATCAAATCCACTCAATCAGGACTGGTAATTCTGAATGCTGCCTGCAAAGCTCTAATCTTGTTTCCTGTTCAGGAAAAGATCATCTCAGTAATGCATAGGTCCGTATTTCAGACAAATACTTTAATGATGTGATTAGTTTTAGCAATATAAAATATCCCATTAAAATCTATTTATGAAATCCGGGAGCAAAATAGCTCAGAGAACTGCATCCTTGGGTCTGTTTTATTAAAGCACTCTTTTTTTAACTTACAAGCATGGAACTCTGTATGGATATCTTGGCAGAAAAGTAAAAGAGAACTGTAGTCTGAAAAATGTTTGAGAACTGAATTTTCCACTTAATGTACAGCATTAAAATCAAGGGCTTTCTTTTGAATATATTTTCAGGCTGTCTTGATTTGTGTATGGATAGCTTTAACATTAAATGGTGCTGCACTGGGATCCTCTCTTTCCAATACCTTCAAAAGTGGAGAAAAAGACATACTTCCCTCCCTTCCTTTTTCCACCTTCTTGCCTTTCATTTGGGAAGGATGAGAAACCACACCTAACCAAGGAAAGGAATGAAAAGCAGACAAGCTACAGAGCAATCTGCAGCTTAAGCCTGGCATGAGATCAGCCTTTAAAGTACTCCCTTTCAGAGAAGCAGCTTACCTACCTTCCATAAGTATGTGAAAGTCTGTTTCTTTTCTACATTTTGTCAACACTTGTTTATCTCATCCTACCAAATCTGCTTGAATTGAGTTGCGTGTCTGCAAAATGAATCCAAGGCTCAAACAAGCTATTGACATTCTTTGCCCCCACTCGAGAAAAGTTTCTTTTTTCTATTGGCAATGATCCATGACATTTAAATTCTGACTTCCACAAGAGGCTTATACAAAACTAAAGAAAGAACTACAGTGCCAGTGAAGGAAACATAGCCCTGTCATTCTCATTTAAACCAACTGGCAAAGCCAGTAAAGATAACGTGAATTTTCTTTACTAACCTATTTCTTGATTTTTCACATGACTGACTTCCCAACACACTGCAGTATGTCATGTTCAAGATCCTCATATGGGTTGCCAGAACAACAATAATCTCCATGATGGTGAAAGAATAAGGGCCCTTGAAACATGTTTTAACAAGGCAAGCAGCTGCTGTTTCAAATAGAAGTGAAAAAGGTAACAAATTCCCTTGATGAATCCAGGCTCTCAGCTGGCTTCTACCTGGCCATGTTCATGCCACCACTGGTCTGAAGGGAATGCAGACAGGACAGTCCGTAAGTCTCATGCATTTTTGCTCACTAACTTTTAATGTTAACTGAAGGTGAATCTTTTCTTTGATGTGTGGACTTAAGAAAGCAGCATGACCAGAAACCTTGTCTCTGGGGTCCACATAAGCTGTAGGGAAAATGAGTCCAGACTTCTGCAAAATTCATTTCTTTGAAGACATGTCCCATTCAATGTTACTTGATACAGCTCCTATAATTTCAGAACAGAACTCTGAGCACTCAGACCTACCACCCAGTGGCCTTTACCTCATACATTTATTCCTGATTGCAAAGAAATTAACTCTTGCAATCATTTACAAACCTGAGGAACAAATAATTATACATTTCCCTCTTTCCTGCAACTCACTATTCATCCCCTTATTTTTAACTGAATATGATTCATAGAATAATAACAGTGATAAAGAGAAAGACATGTTAAATTCATTCTTGCAACTACTAGTGCCTGATTGCTCCATGACGTATGCTCTTCACTGTTTTCCTCAAGCTCACTGTAAAAATTATAGCATCCCCATGGAGAAAATGCTTCCATTAAAAAATACACTGTTTTTATATGCAGCCTATATTTATTTAACCATATGTCATTCTAAGTTTAGATCACTTCCTCACCCTATTTCATAATTATATTTGTCATGTATCAGCTCATCTATTTCCATATTTGCTGTTTAGCTAAGTAAAACAGGAGGGACTTTTTAATTGTTTCTCATTTTTAAGTCCCTCCTTCCAACATAGTAACCCTGTATTAATTGGTCCCTTGCTGTAGGTGGTAGAACTGAAGGCAATAGTATGGTAAAAATGCTGCCGTGCAGCATGATTGTTCTTTTAGTTTACTACATGAGGTCACGTTGCTTTTTATTGCCACTGCAATACATTGCTAACTCCTACTTAGTTATTTGTCTGCTTTCAGCCACAAATCTCTTTCAGTATGAGGCATCTCACATACTTTCTTCTCCTGGAATACATCTGAGCTTTGGAAGCATTTTGGTTCTGTGTTCTAAACAAACTGTATTTTTCTGCCTGAGCATGTGTCAGAGTATTCCCTTACAAGGAAAAAAGCTTTTAGTCATGACAACTAGAGACATAAATATAGCAATATTTAGCAGGAATCATCGAATGTTAGGTTGGAAGGGATCTCCAGGATCGTCTGGTCGAACCCTTCTAATATTATTGTTTATATGCTATGCCTCAGCACCCCATTGAGTGGAGCCTTAAAACTTTCCAAAGTGGGGAATCCACCATTTCCCCTGGGAGACCATGCCAATGTCTGACTGTCCTCATAGTGAAAAATTTTCCTCTTGTATTCAAATGTAATCTTGTAATCTCCCCAGCTTTCTCAGCCTCTCCTCATATGGCAGGTGCTCTAACCTTCTGATCATCTTTGTGGCTTTTCTCTGGACATTCTCCTCATCCTTTTGGTACAGTGAGGACAAAAACTGGACACAAAACTCCAGCTGTGGTCTGATAAGCACCAAGTAGAGTGGGATTATGCCTTCTTTGTCTCTGCTGGTTATGCCCTTGTTGATGCAACCCAAAATCCTGTTGGCTTTCTTTGCTGCTGCAGGACACTGTTCACCCATGATCAGCCTGTTGTCCATTTCCACAAAGCTGCTCTCTAGGCAAGTGGATCCCAGTCTGAACTGCAAAATAAAACCCTGTTTCCTTTGGCCAGTTCTGGTTTGGTGATGTTTATTTGCTTTCTCATCATTCTGGAGGCGAAGAATTTTATGTCCCCTACTACAGAGACCCAGCAATTCAAGGAAGACACATGTAGCCTTATTAGCCTTCATCAGCTCTTTATATACACATGCATTTTTAGCACTTAAAGATGCTGGGTATCATAGAAAACCTCATGTAAATTAGGCAACATTAACTTTGAAGTTATCCTAGTTTTGAGTACTGTCCATCTTCCAAACTCTTTACTTTCCAAATACCTAAAGATTTTTCAAGAGTTCAAGGAAAAGAAAGAATTGTACCAAGGAATTTGCTGACCCCTTTCTAAATGTCATGGAAGTGATTTTGAACATAGATAAATCTCTTTTCTCTTGGTTCCTATGGAAACAACCACCTCTACTCTCCTTTATCACCATATATATCACCATATAGCTTATTTTTCATGTCTCTGGGTATTTTCTTTCTCTTCTTCCCAATATACTTCAATTGAATATACTTTCCATATTTACTCCTTATGCAATTTGACACTTTCTATCTCATTGATAGAAGCACTAAGCAAGATTTCAAGATAATCTTTTCCTCATTTCTTAGCAAAATTTCCATAAATTTATGAGGAAAAGGGTGGACTATTAAGATTTCCACACAAACCTGATCCTATTTTAGATGTGCTTCTTCCAAAGAGGATACGGATGGTCACCACTGAGACAGGTAAACATATGGAACCCCTCTTCAGCATTAAAATCACACATTTGCCTTTAAAATTGACCAAGATAACTGTAACCATCTATTCACAAATAAGCAGAAATGTGAAATAGAAGTTGGGGAGGTAATATTTTGCTTCTTTTTCTAGAGCAAAGTGATACCTATGATAGAGTCAGTACATTAAATCTAATTGTAACTTTAAGAAAAGCATAATTTCAGAGGAAACATTATGGACTATGAGTGTCATTACCTTCAAGACATAAATAGATCATTCCAGTTTTGCTGCATTTGTCAGTAAAGAAAAAGACAGCGGACACATGAAGAAAGGAGTCCTTTTAAGAAAATCTAAGACCAAAATCTGGGAGAACATTATGCTATACCTAGGGGAGTGAGTTTTTACATCAGCTGATGAAGAGAAAACTTTTAGTGGACTTCTGGATTAATGACTCCTTGCTCTCCAAAAAGGGAGCTGTTTTTAACAAGGATTGTATTATTAATGAAAATTACAGTGTAGTCTCATTATTAATTTTATCAGCAAAGTTGGCATGCAATAAACTGTGTGTAAATCAAACTGTGCAGTTGTAGATGCAGAAGAGAGAGAAATATTTTAAATAAGTTCTAATACCAAAGCACATTCTAACACTAAGTCACGAAATTGCCACTAAACAGCAGTGAAAGGACTACATATTGAAGTGTGATAAGAAAGCCAGCTAAAGAGCAAGCACTGGGCATAGCTCTAAAAAAGGAAGACCCAAGTAGCCTTCGACTACCTGGGTTTTTTTGCACTCTGCATTCTTACTAGATGATGCACGAAGATAGTCACATTTATCATTTTAAAATGTGAAAGAATTTCAGACAGGACCTATATTTGGAGGCACATAAGTCTCAAGGTTGTGCTTTTGCCAATGTGCTGTAACATTACTGGGCTCAGGGTGCACTGCTGACAGTCACTGTTCTGCAAAAATGACAGAAAATAGGGAACAAGAGTAAGCAGTTTCACTTCTTGCACACAAAACATCAACTTAACTGTTATCTTATGGTCTAAGTGATTAGTAGAAGTGTACTATCATTTCTGAAGCTGTTTACTGTATCTGCCACAGAGGCAGCCAAATTCCCAAGCTTCTGAAATCTTTTGCTTCCGATTCTCAGGGTTGCCTGCTTATATTAGAGAGGATGCTTCACTTTCTCACAGTGGTTTTGCTGCCAAATTTGTGTGTCCTGTTGTTTTACTTTCTAACTCACTTCCCTTTAAGTAATGTTCTCTTTTACCAGTGAGATGAAGTGATCAGGCACTTTTCAGTACAAAGAAGCCACCAATCAAACGTTTGTTGCATAATTTAAACATGTGGCAAGGGAGAGACTACCGGTATAATTCCATCGTGTTGTTTACCCAGCATACCCACATAAAGTCCCCAAAGGCACCACAAGCATACACTCACACACAAAAAAAAGTTGCTTCTTCCATCTTTCTCTTTCTCTTACTCCCTCATTACACACTGGGCTTTCTTCCAAAATACTGGAGGTCAGTCTGAAAGGCTTTTTATAGCTTAACCCTTAGAATCTAGAAGCTAGAACTGTTGTTTTTTCCTCACCTAAAAGAAATAAAAAAATTAACACATTTCCTTCTAGTTTAGACTTTTTTTTCTCCTAAGGAGAAGCTGTATTCTCATCTCTATTGAGAATTACACCTTCTTTTTCTCCTTCCAAATAGGTCTGCCTCTCAAAAGACCTTTAATTATCTAATATAAAAGTTACTGATTCATCTATTCAAGTGTCTCATATAAAGGAGCATGGTTAAATCTGACTCCCTGACAGACTATAGCTAAAGTATTAATTTATTTTCTAATTCTGAGATAATTTATTATTATAAATAAATAAATTTATTAGGGTAATGAATTACATCTGAAAATGTTGTTTTATTGGCTTCAGGGCTTGTTTAAAATATTTGTTTCTGTTGTAATAACAATTTTGCACATACATATCTTAGTACTGTGTTTTTAAAAAACATATGTTATTATTGCAATAAAGATATTTCATTTATATATTATCTTTCACCAAGGAAAACACTAGATAATCTACAATATATACTTGTGATAAGATATAGAGGCTCTACAGAGGACCCTAGCAGGAAAAAAAAGGGGTTAATATTCCTTGGGCGACATGGAAAAAACTGCAGTATAAGCACTCTGAGCCCCTATTCCTTATGTAAAATTAGATCCAAACACCGTCTTCCACTAAAAGACTATTGGAATATTGCATCATTAAACATTAAAGCGAAGTTTATCTAAGGACACAATAGGAACGGTGCATGATTATTCCATATTCCAAGGTTTCTCAAGCTATAGTCCCTGGAAATCATTGGCCAAAGGCATCAGCACACCCTTCTTTGGAGAGTACACATTTTTTCTCTCCATTCACAGCAGGGATATGATGAAAGGGGGAAAAGGTCAAACTTTAAAAGTGGTATGCTATAGAAGCAAAATGCATTTGCTGTGTATAGTCACAATGATAAACTGAAAAAGAGGTGTCATCCTGCAGAATGCATTTCCAAGTGTGCCTCTCACTCATGAATTTTACAGCGAACCAGATATAGACATGAGAAGGAAAAAAGTTTGCATCCAACTTCTGAGCTTTTTGGGGAAAAGTCTTTAACAGATAGTGTACTAAGTTTTGCTTCAGTAATGACAGAAGCAGAACCTGAATGCGGGTTTAGCACTGAAGTGCCACAGAGGTATTTGTTCCAGACTTAAATGTGCTTCCTGCTGACTTTGATTGACAAGTAAAGTCAAGGATGCCTAAGCCTTTTGTTCCCCAAGGGTCTGACCAAAAAACTTTGATATATCTAAGTTAGACAGCACAATGCCCATTTTAAAGAACCGATCCCCATACGTATCATCCAAAATCCAGAGCTATGAGCTGTGCTCCCTCTGTAATATGAGAGAATCAAGTGCCTTAGAAGTATGATTCAAAAGCTCATACCCTCACCTCAGGAAGGAATTGGCCAGTCAAACATATTAAAGGGGTAAACTAGTTTTTCTTCCACATAAATTCCTGTGAGCCCTCACTGCCTATAACACAAGGCAAATCAGACTTGCATTCCTCACCTCGTAATACTTCTTTTGAGTGTGAGCTAGTGGGTAGGGATGTGAGGTGTCTGGTTTGGGCCAACTAGTTTTCATGTGGACAATATTATTTAACATCTCCACAAGTGACAGAGTAGTCACTTAGATGAACACAGAGGTGGTTTCAACAGAAGACTTTTTGGGGCTTAAAACGGGCTTGCAAGGACAGTTTTTCAGGTCAGGGTTTTTCAATGTTGTCTAAGGTCTGGAAATCATTTGGAAAAAACTTACCTCCAGGGAGCAATGTGAAACAGAGGAACACCTTGGTATTTTACGAGTCACCTCCTTAGCAACGGACCTAACTGGAGAAGCATCAGAGGGAATTCTTTTAGCTTTGAAGAAAGTTTGGAAGCTGGGCTGGAGGGTATCCTAGCATCATTCTCAACGTTAAAATAAAATTTAGGCAGCAGCAATAATGGACAGGACACATTTGTGCATCAGTGGTAAGATAACTGTGAGTTTTTTAGTGACCACATTCAGAGGCTAGGCTGTGTTTCCAGTTACCAAAAGGGAAGAAAAATCATTCCACTAGTCTTGTTCTGCTACTGAACCATTCTCAAACTGAGACTGCAGACAGCTGTTTCAATTCAAAAGTATTACCCAATTTGTATCTTAAAAGGCAGCTGTCAGTTTCTCTTACAAATTCTTGTCTTCCACAATTTTGCAGCTAATGGACTGATTTCTGAACTGACCTGGAGTGTGCCTAATCATTCATTCACAAGAAAATGTTAGGCCATATCTTACTCAGATGATAAAATCACTCTTCTTGCAATCACAGAAACACCAACACATACAGAAAGTAAGGAGGTTTTAGTCTTAAGGAAGAATTAACCTTGGATGCTGGGGTTTGGTAATATGAAAATGGGTCTTAGTGCAGACCATTAAGGAAGAAAAATGTTCAACATGATTGCATTGACAACAAGGAAATTGATATAACAATTGATATAACAACAACAATAATTGATATTACAAACCCTTTCTGGGTTTATAACATATATTCACTTAGATAGGTAATATAGCTGTTGGCCTGCTGAAAATTACCTGCTTAGTAGCACTCAGTGGCAACTATTTTCCAATGGAAACATTTATTGCACTTGATAGCTTCAAGTTCTTGCCCATTTGTTTTGGTAGTGGTGATGGCTTTGTTTGTTGATTTCTTTTGCTATCTTTCATTTCAAAACTTGAGGCTCAGAAGACCAGAGAGTCTCAGGTTAAAAGGAACTATGACAAGATCTCAACACATCATAATAGCTCTATTTTTATCATATTGCCAATTTAAAAGACGTCACCTAGAAGCTGACTGTCTAGGAGAGAAGACGGATTAATAGTACTCCCAATTAGCAGTTATGGAAAGGTTGGGGTTTCTTCCTCCCAGAAAAAATAATTTCAATTATCTAAATCATTTAGCAAAAAAAGAGGTTTAGCTATTAATGTAGAAATATTTGTTATGGCTGGAATTTAAAGAATCAGAAGAAATATGTTAATAATACAGGTTTGAACAGTTTAACAGCCATAAAAAATTCACTTGCTCTGTTTACTTAAATAATGCATGAACTAAACAAAGAAATAAAACCCCTAAATATTTAGAAATAAAACCCCTAAATATTTAGAAATAAATGGAAAAGGAGGAAAATGCAGTTTTCTAAAGTAATACCTGAATGCGAAACTCTGATTCCTAAAACACAATTTTCAAGTATCATGTGCTGCTGAGTCATTAATATGCATACAGTGGTGCTCTCCACCAGAAGATATCCTTACAGGAGAAGATATCCTTACTGCAGCCAGTCTTCTGGGGGAAATTTTAAGGGAATTGGATTCCTTGGATTTTCTAACAGGTAGCAGTTTCATTATATGGATATTTGCCTATTAGAACATGATAGAAATTACAAAGCTTTTTCATGCATATCACATAGTACAAGGCATAGATTTATTTCCTGCCATTTCTGATAGTTAAAATGCGCTAAAGCATAAGGTGAAGTTTTAATGAGATAGAACTCTACACAAGTGTTCTCTATAAAATACCTTTCTCTCGTTCTGTGTAGTTAGGGTTAACTTTGAATTCTTTGCGAGGTCAATCATTTCTGCTAAAATTTGGAAAACAGATTGAAAGGCCATACTAGTTTTATTATTAATATTATTTTCTTGTTTTAACCTGATTATAGTATTCTGGGATAATTTTTTCTCATATTTTTTGAAACGTTAACATAGAAAAACAAAGAGTAGACAGGTCTTTCTTAAGCTGCTGTAGATGTAACTTCCAGCTATGTCAAGGAACCTAAAAGTTATTCTGTAAATTATTTTAGGTCTAAAATACTTAAAAGTTTTTGGTTTTATGATTAAAATTCTGAGTTGGTGCACTATAACTGGTAAAGCAGCTGATGGTTGATGTAAGAAGCAGCTCCAGTATCCATAGTTGTAAATGTCAATATCACTGAAAGACACAAGAGTATGAAGACTCATCCAGTTTCTGCTCTATAAATAAATAAACTTTACTGGCATTGTAGGAATAAAGTGCTCAACTAAATTTCCCCTTCCCAGCAGATCTTCTCTGTCATATTTTCCCTATCCCATTTCTGTGAAACTACAAGACCAAGCTATTAAAAATGGAAAATTTCCATCAGTTGTGATTCTAAATGGTTTAGAAGTTCTTGAAAAATTCTGTTACATTTTAAAATTAAAAGCTTTGTTTGTTTGTCTTTTAAACTGAGAAAAAGGCCATTAGGCAACTTACTAGGCATCTCTAGCCTGAAAATTATACCTCCATAGAAAAAAGTTAGTTCTTGTAATCTGCTGTAGTTTATTAAAATTTTATATTTCCCTAATTTTCAGAATAATGGACATTTTTATTTTTAAAAGTCTTTATTAATACAGGACATCATTTCTGTAATTAAACTAAACTAAACTAAACTAAACTGTAATTAAACTGCATTCTCGGCTAGTGTAAAGCATTTTAGTTCCAGCAAATTCAAAGTAGCTATCCAGTGTACACCAACTATGGCTCTGGTAGAGCTGTATGTTAATCCTCATTCTATTTATTGAAATGAAAGCATGCAGATATTTTGCGTTTAGATTTTCCTTCCTACCACTGTCAAAATTATACTGATATTGGCAATACCAGCCTGACCAGCTCGCTTGACAGAGAGGACAGATTTGTGTAAGCTGAGGACGTGCATGCCTTGTGGGCTTCTCTCAGAGACGGTGGCAATTTCCTCTTGCTCGTTTTCAGTATTCTTTATATATAGCTTTGTGAAAAGTTATGATATTCCCACAGACATAGAAAAGATCCAGCTACTCTTACTTACTCAGAACTAAAAGCTTTAAAGGCTGGTCTGGAGGGACATTATTACGTTGCAGGTCAATAACGCCTAGTAACCTTTGCCATGTCTCCTGAGGGTGAACACACATTTTATGATACCCTATTCTGTTACAGATGAAAGCCTTTGGAAAGGTTAGGAACTGTATGGAAAAATCCCCTGGAGGAAGCTGTGCAAGGGGACTAGTGTGCCTCTCCTGCCCCTCACTCTGATATCTCTCCGTCTTCTAAGCAAAGGTAAAAATGGGATTCTTAGCTCTAACAGAAGCAGATAAAATATTTTAGATCCAAGCTTACCAGAGCAGATATTTTAAAAGGAAGCATTTGAGACATAGCTCCCGATGAACACTACATTTCAAAGTATGTGAAAGAAGGCACTGGATGAGGGGGTTGTTTGGAGTGGGGACATCAGTTTAAAGGGATTTTTGTTGTGGGGTGGGGTTTTTTTTTAAGATCTGTTAAATTTAAGATTGACTGTTCTTCTCCACTTACAAGTTGATGTTTCTGCTTGTTCCTTTTTGTGATTCCTCAGCTAAGCATAAGAATTGCTCCAGGAAATTTTCAGTGGAGAACCATTTCAATTTTGTAAAGCATTTTTCAACACCATATCCTTTATCTTAACATTCTGAATTAGAACAAGCATACTAGATTTTGCTTCAGTGACAGGCTATAATGTGATAAATTCAGTCTTTAGGTTACAGTCTACCAGATTATAGAAATGAGATTAAACATTGCCATTTGACTTATTTGAACAACCATAGCTGAAGGAAATATTTTTAACCTCGAATTTACAGCTATTGTGTTTTGTGCTTATGGTTTCCCAAATCAAGAGGCCACATGTCTTTTTCAGTTAAAAATGGTTCTGCGATGCTGAAAATTCGAAAGGAGTTTTAAATGGAAAGGAACAAAAAAAAGTCTACATTCCCTCAGAAACCTGTAGAAAATCAAGGTATTTAAATTAACATCCTTTGTCTTCTGCTTACAGTAGACTGGCTGCAAAATTAAGCTCCCTTTGTAGGCTGCATTTCTTAAATTCTGGAATGCTTGAATCATAGGTCCATTGTCCCTGATACAAACCGGAAAAATTAGCAGAGAAAATCCTATCTTTGGCTGACATAAATAAACTGCACTCAGCTGAAGTCTGTTGTTCTGTACTGATCTGAACAAATTACAAGTCTGGTCCTTTAATGTGTAGGAGGAAAAGTTCAATAGTGCAGGAAGTTCATATTGCAACAAACCCTTCTGGTTTGGCTGAAAGAAATCTGTTTCAGAATCAGGTCTGCCTTAAACCTTCTGTTTTGGCCCCAAAAGCTAATTACCACAGTGTATCACACTCCCTAAGTAAAGGGTTTAAAAATAGTTAATCACTTTAAAGGAGCACCACTGTTACGTTTTTGCTTTCGTTCTGGTTTTACTTTTTTTTTTATCCCTTCTACACTCCTTGCCTAAAGGTTGTCCTTCAAATTTGGATGAGTTACAACATACAATCTTTGCTTTTCTCTACATTTGCAATGCCCATTTCTTTGTTTGTCTGTTAAGTAAGGTGTAGCTTTCATGCTTTCCCTAGCATCAAAAGAAATCACCACAAAGATGATCATAGCTGGAAAACATGCAGTGCAGAAGGCATGCCAATGTAATGTTGCATTTTCTTGTCCAACTTTCAAGGAGTGGCAGTTTGCTGTTAACAATGTGTGTATTTTCCATTAGGATTAATTACTCTTAGAAAAACATTTTTAGGCTCACAGAGACACATTTGGATTTTCCAGGATTCTGAGTGTCAAATAAGGATTATCATGTCTCGAGTGTTGAGTGAGTGTCACCTAATCAGCTCTTCTCCACACACTCCTGGCTCTAGGGGTGCACTTCATCCAGCTCTTTGCCAAACACTACAGGACGTCGCTTGCTTTTCACATCATTTACCAGATGCAAAGGCATTCTGCCATCCACAAGCCCCATTTTCAAAAGAGTCCCCCCTGTGTGGCTCTTTCCCCAACTGCAGCCAGAAACACAGATGCTGCAGGTAGAGTCTTGCAACATCAGACAAGAAGAAACTTGGGTTTCTTCTTTTATGGCTCAGTGGGATATAAGTAGGTTCAGCACTTCAGAAAAGCAGGCCACTTATTTAATCACTTAAATGTGGATTTAGGTTCCTGTTGTTGAGAATCTAGGCTGCAGCATATGGGCCATTTTCACTGGAACACCCTGGCTGGTTTTATATTGCTCTAGCAAACAAAGCAGCCATAAATCTGCTTTGCATTGCTAGAGAAGCAGAAAGCAACTACCAGAGAACACCAGTGAACCTGTCCATCTATATCAAAGGCCTTGACATTGTCCTTTTTAGCTGTCAGATTTTTCAGAGAAATAAATCCATAGCCTTTTAATGTCTGTTGTATAGTGGACAAGGACACTTAAAGAGCAGATTTCTGTTTTCTTGGCCTTTCCACTGTTGAACTCTTAACTTTTCTAGCAATAATTTCTTTTCCCATCATTTAAACAGAGCTACCGATCTTGAACTTCTGGCGGCAAAGCACTGCCAATATATAAATGATTTCACCTTTCAGTGCTTGTTATGAATAGATAGAACAACACACACTTCCATTATCACCAGTCAAAGAGCATGTAAGAGTGTAACACTCTGTACTTTTCCAATACCAGGAAAGGTGGCTGCGTAAGTGAAGGTACCACAAAGCGTTTTGTGATGAACGTGATAAACCAGGTCTGTCATAAGGTTTATTAAGATATTCTTATTGTCCATCCTATGATGAAGGGTGTTCATAGACCCATATATGGGCTGTATCTATGGGGTCACCTTCTGAGAAATAGTCTGTAATTTTGCACTTGCTTGACCATCTCACCATCAGTCATTTGCAACCATTTTAACCATACCTCTATGCTCTGCTCATGTAGGGAACTCTGTTTTGACCAGTACATCCACTGCACACACAAATATTTCATATTAAAACTTTTACTGTGAACAGACCTTTACCTTACTCTTCATTGCAGCTGACAGACAGCCCTGCCATCGAACACATCAATTCCATAGTTAGGACCTGATTAGGAAGGAAGCCAAATCACAGAGCTATACATTGAAATGCAATGCCTGACCACATAATAGATACATTCTGTGGTGGGAACAGTCATTTCACAGTTACTTCATTTTCCACTTTAAGGCAATCTTTCCCTAAAGAGTATTTCACTGCAAATACATTCACTATAGAAGAAGGCATAATATATAGTAAGTAGTAATAAATCATATATAAAACATTAACATGTTATAACAAAGTGTATGATTTTCTGGAAATCTAGTCTTATTGCAATATACGGTTGGAGGCATTAAAGAGCTGAAAAATCTACTTATGCTAATTATTTCTGTCACTAGCAGGGAAGCCAGATGGGAATTGTCACAAACATAGATATGGCCTGTGTTTTCTCCTCTAACAAAACTATGCAATGGCCTTCCCACAGGAGCCAGTACATGAGTCACCAGTACTGCTAACAGCAGCCAGTATGTACATTGTATGACAATGTTTATATTTATTTAGCTTCATATAAGAACTGATATAGTTACTTCTGTTACATACAGGAATTTTCCCACTTTTTTTTTTTCCACTGAATTTGAGAATTTGCCTATTTTGCAGACATCAGAATCAACCAAGTTTTTACTTAATCAAAAAAAAGTCAGTGTGTGACCATGATAGTGTCACTTCTTGATAATACCTCTACAGCTTTCTGTCCTACTTTTGCAGTTTTCCCTCAACTGAGATTTGCTGAACCTCCTTAAGCATACTTCAATTTTCATTCTTTTTTAAACCAACCAGCTCACTCTTTGCAGCTGAAAGAAGTACTGGTGTGAAAATATTTACAAATCCCTCAGTTGCTGAGATAGTTTGGAACAGACTTTTCTTGCATAATCTAACACTGACACAAAGAGAGAAAACCAACCCAAAAGGCATCCCTTTGCTCATGTTTCTTCTCCTGGCTATGCATCCTACATGTCTTCTCTTCCAAATGCAGTGATATTTCCCTGTGCAGGAGATGGGAATCCACCAAGGGAAGTCAAAAGAAAAGATGTACATCAACATCAACAGCTGGAAATGTGGGAATGTCAGTATCAACACATAGCAACCAAATTTCTGAGTATCCAGCAAGCGCTGGTGTAAATGATGTAGTGCTACGTGCCAGCCACACCAGACACCAGTGATGTAAATATCTGTTGGCTGTAAAACCTGTTCAGCTTTTAGTGTTCAGCACTGTGAGGTGACAGGGTTTGGGTCTGAACTCTGACCCACTTCTCAAACTCTCCTGAGGCAGAGCTAGAATAAAAGGGCACTTTTTAATATAAAAGTAGTATTCGTGGGTTGCACCAGGACCCCTTCATTTAATCAAACATAAAACTAGAAATAGTTCCTTCCCCACAGATAGAGTAAATTCTGGTTTTGATTTACAGAAGATCTGGAGTAAGTGCCCATGGGCATGTTTTTGGCCTACTGTGAATGTGAATTTCAGAAGGAAAAGGAGGAAGAGACGCATCCTACAATTAGCTATATATTTAAGTATGGCCTATATGACATTCTTCTTCACCTTGAATAACACTGTATTGTTTAGGTAATACCACTGGAATGCAAATACATTGTTATAATTTGGAGATATGCACACAATGTACACATGAGCAAGCCTAGCCTAGTTGGAAAATTATACTGCATTGGGGAAACAATTGTGCCAGCTATAATTCCATTGGGCTGTATTCAAGATATCTTTGCTATTTTGAGAGCTCAGCTATTAATAGATACATGTATATTTAATAATATGCTCCTGTTAGCATGTGTTAAAAAAATCCAAGCCTTCTTTTTGACAGTAAAATTGACATAAATATACATGTTCAACTTTTGTGGGGAAGGTTGAGGTCTGAAATAGCAGTAATGTCACAAGTTAAATCTCTTCTAGTGTGTGCCTGCTAGCGAGCCCTGCTGATCATCAGCTGAAATTCTGGGGACAGGACGAAGGGTGAATTGTGTTTCTCCTCTGCTGCTGTCTTTCCTAAACACGTGTTGCATCAGTAGAAAAATCCTGAGTAACAGATTTCCCATTGCAAATGCACCAAAAACCTACTGGTGATAAAAAAAACTCATAATGCCTGGTTGTCAAAGTCTTTTGGAGAAGTATCAGTTTGGGGTTTGACAATTTTAATTTGTGTCAGTTTTTAACTGTTTTCACATTATTTCATAACATGGAAATTAAAATGCACAGTGGGAATAATATCTCAAGGCGTAATAAGAATAATATAACATTGTGTAATATTTTAAAGTATTGAATTTATAATTTTATTGACTAATCTTTTACATAGTTCTGGTTGAAGTCTCTTTTCTGAAACAAAACCCCTTCAAGCTTCTTAATTTGGCTTAAAGTTTGCTACAGCATATATAATTCCAGACTTAAAAGGAGAATTCTAGGGGTGAAATGAAACTCCATTAATTTTTATGGGCACAGTTTATCAAGTGGAAAAAGCACTGAACATTTAGAAAAAAAATTAAATTAATTTTGTTTTCATTTTTTTCTGCTTGGAATGGAGATTTAGCAATAAAATAATTATACATTTTAATACAGTGTCTGTTACAATCCCAATCTTGGTATAACACAGAAAAAATACCTATCATACTACAGCTCTGATTTTACGTAAACTGTTTGTATTTTCCAAATGTGATTTGCTATGTGCTGACCACACTCCTGGGAGATGTTGCCTAAAGGAAAATAAATGCATTTCCTGAAAAATACATCAGAAATTAGCCTGATAAGAAATGGTAATATTATAATGTTGGAGGAAAACTGGTCTCTCTCTGACAAATTCAGCTATTGAAACAACTTGATTAAATGGGGTTTTCAGTGAAGTAATCCACAACCTTTTTCTTAACCATTTATTATTCTATATCACTCCCAATACATCTATAATGGCTCTATTTTTTTCCTGAAGAAAAGTTAGCCTATTCACAGCAAGACATATACCTGAATATCTCTAATTAGAAGGCTTGTCTCTGTTTTTAACACCCACAGTCGCCTTTTTTTCTGCCACGTGTGGGAGTTGTCCCACCCTAAAACCTGTGAGTGGCAGAATAAATAGATGCTAATATTAAACTCAGACTGTTATTCGAAATGTGTGAAATGATAAAAGCTACTTTTAGTTTTCTGCCTCACGTCTACATACATTAAGTGTCTCCTGAGCAGTAATGTTAGTAATGTGTAGATCTCCTAATTATTTACTGAGTTAATTTAGTCAACTCTCCTTATTCACTGTTGGAGGTTTGTTGCAGTTGTGATGGTTAAGTAGTGCAAAACAGAGAAGCTTTGCAGCTTTTACTAGTCAAGATGACATCACAGGACAGCTCTGGAGAACGTAAACCTTCTTTAGATAGTTTTCATCGAAATCAGGAATTGTATTGACAGCTTCTGCATTCTGAATGGATGTTAGCTAATTAACTACAGTGGCATTCAGTAGACCAGAACCTCTGTGCTCCCTTGAACAGAGGAACTTAAAAAGACCCTGAGTGCAGCTTATTGCGTAGGAAAAGTCTCTGCATCATTTTTAAGTCATCCATCAGGCAGGCATCTGAATTCTAGCCACAGTTCAGATGGCTACATCAAAAAATGTTAGACTGTAATTATACTCATTCCTTAACAGGAACCTTGTTTATTAATGTTTTTAAATGCCACTCCACAAGTTAAAAGCTTATGTACATTAAAGTGCAATATGTTTTTATGCACTGGGTTTCAAAACATATTATTCAGCACTTGTTAGCTAATATAGCTTTTTTTTTTTCTTTAGTGAATGTCTTATTCTCTGTAAATCCAGGTTTCTGTTTATTGAGGAAGACGAAGAAAAGATGAGAAATCATAAGATACCTTAATGCTACCTCATGAAACTGTTTAACAATAATTTGTTAAATGGATTTTAGAAAAGGAAACTGGCAAAATCTTGAACATTCAGCTTAATATTGAGCAATTTAATTCTTGTGCTTTTTTCTCTTTTCTTTTCTGCACACTTATAATTTTTGAATTTATTGTAACCAAGTCTGTTTCTTACTTCATATGGGCTTGGTTTGTTGTAAGTGTTGGTGTTTTGGAGCACTGATGTTCAAAATTGAAGGGTGCCAGACCCAAATCCCACACTACATGGTAGTCTGAAAGATTATCTTCCACATTTCAGTGATTAAATTAGGCCAAAAAGTACCAAAGCCTCTGCTGTGCATGTGGTAATATTCTGAAAGGACAGAAACACTTCCCAAAAGCTTCAAAACTGTCCAGCACAGAGTAGCTGCTGTGTGGGCTTTTATCCTCCTACAGATAACGTCAAGCATATCTACTGCTGTGTGCATTCTGTAGCCTTGATAAGAGGCAGAAGAAAACTTTCCAGGACAAGTTTTCAACAAGACACAGTTGAAACCAGAGATTTCTCTCTATCCACTGGCAGAAATTTAGGATTAAAATAGCATAACTCCAAGGTACTTCGCTGGTTTTATAGATACTGAGGCCATAAAAGCACTTGGATTTTATTTTTCTGCAAGTTCCTACTAAAAAAGACGATGCAGCCATAATGCACTTAATAATTATAGCAGTCTCAAACAACTTGAAATACAAGCACAGTATACAGTGACCTGAGATAGAGGTCAGATAATTACTATGCAGTGCCAGAGAAAATTCCAGGCAGTAAAAGTTGTTGCTGTTTTTGCTGTTAGTGGTGATAATGCCGTGTGTTTAAGTTATATAATAGATTTATATGTCAAATTAATCTTTTCCTCAGCACAGTCCTAGGAATGCACCTTTTTTTCTATGTGCCCTCTAAGGTACATCCCTCTGTGAATCATCAGTCTATGTTATTATTAGTCTTCTGCACTAACTGTGTAACATAATGGAAGGTGACTTAAGCAAAGTGACCTGAAGGACTGTGATATATTTCATGATCTTGGAAACACCATTGGAGGCAGAGGAAAGAAATGATCTCACACAAATGCTCCCTTATTCTTTATTTTACTTTGTTTCGCTTTGCTTTCGTTTGGTTTAGGTTTGGGTTGGGTTTTTTAATTAACATAGCTTTCTTCTAAGCAGGTGAAGGCTCTTTGGCAATATTGTTGGTGGAGAACATGAATGTGCACTGTCCAGGCAAATTAAACACACATGTAGTGAGTGTAACAGGAAGAGAATAAGAGGCTAAAATCCACAACAGCCCTTTCTTGTGCCTGTAGGTTTGTCTTGACTGTATGTTTTCCTTGGCAGTGCAGGCAACTTTAGAAGCTCCCATGTTCCCAAAGGTCCCCTCACCAGTTATTTCTATTACCAGGCAGAGCGCTTGAGGAGTTTTGAAATGCTTGTGGGGTTTCTTTATTGTTGTTTGGGGGCTGTTTTTTCTTAAGCTGCATGACTTCAGGGACCCGGCTGACAACCAGGCATCCCAGCCTGCAGTAGCATGGCTGAGGGCAGCAGAAGTTGAAAGGAGTGGGAATGGTGGAAATGAACAGGAATGGTCAAGGGAAGGAGGTAGCTCAGCCAAATAACATAAATATGTAGTTACACCAGGAGTTTATGGCTGCATTTTTAACATCCAGTACTTGGTCCTGAGGGCTCTATCAGGCTCTGCAAGCTCCCCACACTCAGGGGCTGACTGCCCATCATCAGAGACAGTGCTGAGGGGATCTGGGATCTGGGACAAGGACACTGTAAGAGGGATATGCAAAAAGAACATTGAGAAACCTCCCTGTTTCTTATCCTGCCCCTTTTATTCCCAAGCTGCATGTACATTCAGGCCCTTGCCTTAACTACCTGTTGGTGTGTCTGTACTGGCCATGCACCTCACTCATCCTGTCCTTGACTTGAATTCCAAGCTTGTCCTTGGACCTATCCCATCCCTATGGACTCACATGGTGACCTGGGTGGTGGGTGACGTTGGTACCATCACCAGACCTGCTGGGTCTTGCTGGGGTACCATGGGTATGAAACCTCTGTGGATGAAGACACTGCCATACCATCCATGCTGTCACCCCCACTCTCAGCTCTCTACACCCCACAACACTGGTGGCCCCGCTGCTCCCTGACATCCAGTTTCACAACAGTTTCAACAGATCAAAGTTAGAGATGCTGAAGGCCCATTTTTGCCCTTTCAGTCATCTCCCTCCTTATCCAAACTATTGGTACTTCACAAACTACTCAAGCAACTAAGACAACTCCAAGAAATCACTGGGCTTTTATAGGGTTAGTTTAGTTATGGTTTGGTAGAATTAGTTGTTCAATTTCATAAAGAGTCTCAGCTTAGAAGCAGATAGGCCTTGACTTTGGTATAAGGATCAAGAGGAGCAGAAGGAGGTCTTAAGGTCACCTAGCCTCTTTTTAGACTTCTTAGCTGTGGTGAGAAGCTACATTTGAGGCTGAATGAAAGCACCTATGCAGGTATGAAAGTCCTTTGGTCCCTGATCCAGCTCAGTCCCTTGGGGCACAAATGAGTCGGAGGAAAAGAGACTGAGTTTATTGACTAATGGTTAAGGAACTTCTCTTCAAATTGATATTTAATTATTTATTCAAAATAGAAAAGCTGAAACAAAACCTCCTAACCTAAATCTGCAATACCCCAAGTCTAGGGCAGTAACACACAAGAAATGAGGACTGGATTTTAAAATGCCTCTGAAGAGAGAGGACAACTCTTTTAAATTATAACTAAACAGTATTTTACCAATTTTTCTGCAAAAACTCTTCAACTAAACTTCATCCAGTCTCATAAACTATTCCAGTAAAACTTGAAATTATATTCTGCAGCAAATAAAAATTCACTTGATTTTCTCTTTGTATTCTCAAGATTTCAGTGCTGCTAAAATAATCCTTCATGGATACATCTCTCCTAAGTGAGGCCTTCTTCACCAGAAGCTGCTGCAGGTGGCAGCTGTGTTAAACCATTGGAAAGGACTCTGGTACATGATTGCTTGCAAAGTAAGCTGAGAAAGTTATTTCCTCAGACTCTTTCACTACCTTCCTTGAAAAAGGAAATGTACATTATAGAGTCTACATTACATTACTAATTCCATAAGCAAGGGCAGTAATTTAATCTGTTTTATATTTCTGTTTTAAACTTAAACCACCAAGGAGACGTATCACTTGATGATCTCAGACAGTAAATTCAAATTTGACAGTAAATTCAAATAGGAGTTGCTAACTAGGGTTATAACCTTTCCAGCCACTTTCCCCAAGTCCAACACAAGTCTCTACACAGGGTAGGGCAATCCCAAATTATTAGGTTAGATACTTATAAGAATTTAGTGCTTTCCACCTGAGACAGACACTGCTCATTTGTCTATTTCTAGCTACTTTAAGGTGATGCTTAAATTAGTCCATTTTATTTTGCATGGCAAGGACTTGGGCCCTTCTTAGCCCTTGTAGGCAATAGCCACCTGCTCTGCTGAGCTTGTTTAAAACAGTATAAACCAAAAGAGACAGTGATTCTGCAGCCTCTGATGCCCTAGCACCATTTCTTGCTGACTGACTGAAGAGCAACACAGTTCAGAGAACCTAGCCAGCCCTTTAAAAAAATTTAAAAATAGGGTTTGGAGTGTCTTTATCTCCCTCAATTGTAACATACAGGTGGTAGTACCAGCAAAAGGAAGGGAATGCAAGTATGTTTCAGTAGTTGTCAATAAAGGCAGAACTATGGACATGCTGACTTTGACTGACTGAAACTGTCACAGGACTGTCCCCTCTGGGGATGGTAATTTCCAGCTTTAGGCAGTAGTCTCTTAAAAAACAGTAGTTCAGTCACTTGTGATTCTGTGCCCATAACCTAAGGTTAATGGCTGACATTAACGGTGTCATAGTTAATGTTGTAACATAGCTGGCATTCGGTGTAGATTACAGCAATTTTGGGCAATGGGTGTTTGAGGCAAATAAACATTTCCAGTCTAGGTCTTGATTAAGTTTCTTGTTTAGTAGCCATGACAAAAAACCCTCTCAGATTTATTAATGAGTCTGATGGATATGAACACTAATGAAAATGGACAGGTAGGTAATGAGGGAGGTACAGTCAGAACATGGGATTAAAGTCAGGTACAATTAAAGTTCAGCTCCCTCGTCAAACACAGCCTCCTTTGGGGCCCTAGGTAAATTATTTATGCACAACCTCTCAGTCTTCAAAGAGAGGATAATAACATTCATTATCTTCACACACATACCTTGAGAGCACGAACAGTTTTGTTGTATCTTTTTTTAATTCTCAGAAGCGCCCAGTAGATTACCAATATCATCATTAAAACACCAGGCAGAGCTGGAGCATGGCAAATCCTGAGTAGGTTTCTCCACAGAGCTCCGCTAATGTATTGCAGGCATCTTTGCCCCTTATTAATGACGTGGCTCCACTCTAAATTTAAGACAAGATGCCAGGAAAATATCTGCTACCTGTAGGAGTGATGCCACATCTTCAGACAACCAGTGACACTCCAGTGCTGTTCCCAGCAGAGCTGCCTTTGAATGCTGTGTCTCTCGGAGAAAGTTGAAAGTCTCAGCAGAGAGTGGCAGCACAAACGTCAGGTATCCAGTAAAGCAGAGAGCAAAAGACCTGTCCTACCCAGAAGTTGCAAAACAGAACCAAACAATGCAGGGAAATTGCAGGGGAAAGAGGAGAGGGAGTGAGTTAGTGAGAGGAAGAGAAACCCCTGCATCAAGCCATCTGGATTAAAAGCAGATCAGTCATTCTAAAGTGGTGCTTGAGTGCTGAGCAAACGAGCTAGAGGAAGCAGAAAATCTGTGTGTCTGTATAGCTGCATCGTAGGGCATTAAGGAAGTGGTGCTTTACATTTTAAGCAGAGGAAAGGCTGTGCACAACCTATTAGCTCTGGCTGATATTATGAAGCTGTTACTAAGAAGTCAGGTGTATTTGGGGATATCTCCATGCACATGTACTGCAGACCAAGGTCTGCACTACAGCCTGTCCAGAACCGCAGCAGCAGATAGTAATTAAATCTTAATGGTTATCTGCTGAGATGAAAACACTTGGGATAGTAAGAAACTGAAGTTTAAGATGCTCACCTCTCTGCAGAGAGGGAGTCTGAAGCCAGGAAGAGTTACCACAAGCAAAATAAAGACATGGAAAACAGGATAATATATATAATATATATATACATATTAAAAAAAAAAAAAAAAAGAGGTGGGTGTACTAGAGAAGAGAATAGTTGACATACTGGGGAACAAGCCAAACAGGAGTTAAGCCACAGGCTGCAGAAGCAGTTTAGGTTGTCATAGAGTGAAAAGAAGCTCACACCGTGAATATAAAGAGGAGTTGTCATTTTAGGTAGGTTTGAAGTTTTTCTTGCTCTATTAAGCAGAGAATAAAGATAATTTGTTTACAGCACCACATGCACCTGAGAAATGAGTTGCAGCTCAGCATGCTCATGCTAGCTAAAATTTGGGAAAGGGTAATCTGAAGCAAGGACAAATCTCAAGGACAGAAGTTAATCCTAGGAGTGCAGAGATTTTGTTCAGACTTCAGGGCTTAAGGCACACATGTTCTAATGTCTGGTCACTGTCTAGCCAGGAAGCTTAGCCAGATTTATGACACATAGGTTACATATACATATACATCCTTTTAAACAATTAAGCTTGTTCTTTGCTTGTTCTTTGCAAGTGTGCAACTGCCTCTAGACCACATTTCATTGTGTATTGAAGTCTGTCCAGAAAACAAGTGAACCCATTTCCCAGACAGCAATCCATTTGCCTTCTTCTATAGCATGTTCTCCACAAGTAATCTGGCTTCTGCTGATAAATCTGCTGGTCACCTTTTAAAGATAAAAATCATCAAACACATTTTTTAAAAAAAGAAAAAAAAAACAAACAAATTTTTCCTTTCTTTTTTTCCTTGTTACATCTGCAACATTTTTCTGACTGGTGTGAAATTGCTATATCCTCAAGTGCTTACACTCACTGTCTGTGAGAAGTGGTCTGGCACAGTCCACAGCTTCAGAAACACAGGAAAAATGGGAGGGGAAGTGCTATTTAAAAGCACTTCATTCATCCACCATGCCACTCTAAGGCTGGCAAAGGGAGGTGGAAGGAAAGTTTTACCTGCATGCATATACTTACACCTAAGAAATGAAATAATTGCTACTATTTTCTTTATTATCCTTCACATTTTTACTTTACCATTAAATCTAGTTGAAATTGTTATTAGGTTTGAAAGCTACTAGAGAGAACACTATTACACACTGAGAACATGTAAGCTATATTGCCCTAGAAATCTGGATACAAGTATCTGGAAATTACCTTCTCAGGGATGTACGTAGAATCTTTATTCATCTTCTTTCATCAATTAGACATGTATCAAAATAATATCAGGTATTGTAAAAGGTAGCTATTTTGTTCCTCACTTTAGTGTCAATTTAACTTATCCTAACGAAGTGTTAGGAAAGCTCAGTCCCCTTATGACAGAGGCTGAAAAACAGCAGGTGTTTCACTATCCTTCATAGTGCACAAACTTGCTTAGGGAAGAAATAGCTAATGCCACATCCCAGACTAATCCTGCATTCTGAATAAAGGTCTCTGTTTGGTGATGACCAGAGTCTGATATTTCACTTTAAAAATATTAAAAAATACTTAATACTTTCAGCGAGTTAATTTTTTCTCTTGAAAAATCCATTACTCCCTTCAGAAAGCAGCTCCTAAAATAAATTTAAAAAATAGAAAAATCAGCTTCCGAAATCAAATCGGAGACAGACTCTGCTTCTGAATCCGTCAGCTTGCAGTATCTCTGAACTGAAATTCCTTGCAGTCTTATAGTCATCATATCATTCTAGCCTGATTCCCTCTGCAAGCAAGGCTTGAGTGATTCCACTGTGTACAAGTGTGTATAAACATGTTTGAATCCTGTGGCTCACCTCAACTGTGAAGAGAGGTAGAAACCTCAAAGATAATTTTCTGGAAGTTTCTCATAAGCAGGAAGCAGAGAGAAACTCTGTGTTCTCTGAGGGACCACTTGCATCATGCAAGTTTACTTTATCAGACACCGAGAAACCCACACTGAGATCACTGCAGCAAAGACCTCAGTCAGAGCTCATGAATAACTAGAAGATACAAACCTGTTAGCAAAATGTCCAGCACTGCCAGAAAAACTTGCTAAGTCATATCTGTTCCACAAATACAAACATAGCCTGAGCATCCTCTTCTCTAATTTTCTTTTGCAGCTCAGTGCATTGTCAGGGAAAATAAAATAGCAAAAGAGCAGAAAGGCACCAGAAGGACTTCAAGTGGGTGCCACATTTGTGCTTTTGTGACTTGCAACAATGTGGCCCTCCCAAAGGCAGGTAAAAAGTGGTTTTAGCACTGAGTGCTTCCTTTCCCTCCTCCCAAATGTGATATAGTCAGAACTCATAAAATACATGCAGACTTTGGAACTATAGAGAAGAGCATGGAGCTACTCTACTGGAAACTGCTGGCCAAGTTACTTTGTTCAGAAAAATACATCCCAGACAGATGTATGACTCATATCCACTGCCATCTGTTAGGTGGAAATAAGTCATCTTTGTCTTATTAAGGTGGAAATGATCCTCTTTTGTAGTTAATGATGACCTTCTGACCTGGACCCCAACAGCTCAGATTAAGCAGGCTGGGACAGTTGATGCTATTAGGACCACTTCTTTGTCAGTCTCATAAATAATAGTTTGACCAAATTACCACGTTTGCCTTCTGAAATAATTCCTCCAGGACACAGTGCCAGGACTCAGCAAACTTCCCCTCCCTTCTATGCTTGGTTGATGGCGACTAAATTAAAAACAAACAAACAAACAAACAAACAAACAAAAAAATGTAGCAGAACATCCCTACTCAGTATATATCCTCCTCTATCCCAGAGCCCGGTGGAGCTACCCCGGATTTGGGAGTGATATGAGGTGGGATTCACAACTTCTGTGAAGCCTAAGGATCTATTCTGTGGGTATTTCTGAGATGTCAGCACCCAGAGAGCAGGAGGAACTCAGTCAGCCCCCATGAGGAACAGAGTCCAAGAATCAGCTTCTTTCCCACTCTCAGCCAAACTGGGGATTTCCAGGTGTTTCTTGAAGTCATGAAGCCACAGCAGTGCACATGAAGTGCTCCTGCCAAACGTGTGCCACCTGGGAGAACCATTGATCCTGCAGTGCTGGAGGCCATGGAGGGGGAGCTGAAGGCCACAGTGACAGCTTTTGGATTCAAGAATTCAGATTCCCATTCAAATACAGACACATTGTCCTCGCAGTCTGTGAGAGCAGGGGGGGGAAAAAAGTAACAGGAGACCTCCTGTACACACATTTCCAGCAAAAAAGTGCTGAAAGCAGCTGCAAGCAGGTAGTGACACAAAAATGTCAAACATATAGAAAAGGGTGAAGTTAAGGTTTTTATTCCAGAGTTTTTATTTGTTTTACAGACCACCTTCTCAGCTGTGGACTCCCATTCTGAGCACAGCCTGCAGGCTGAAATATCGAAAGACACAATTGCTAATCTGGGACTATGCTGAAATTACAGCCTTTTTTGTCATCACAAGTACAGCATCCATCTTTTGTAACATCAAATCATTTTGGAAAGGGAATGCACATTTGGAAAGGGAATGCACATTCTGTTGTTGCAAGTCCTGTCAAGATTACCTTCCCCTGAAGATCAATTTCATAGCCATTGCCACACTATGAAGAAGATCCCTCCTGTCTGATTCCCTAATAAAACAATAGAGGCACTATAAATAAAAGTTATCCAAGCTTTTCAAGTTGTGATGATTTCAGTGATGGTATATGAATTTTTCTTCTTTCTCTAAGACTGGTGAATTATGAGATCAAAACATTCCTCTCATTCCCTCACCACCCCAGGAAAAAAAAAAAAAAAAGTGTTTATATTTTTATTTTATTAAGCACCTGAGCTCTTCTGGAATGTGTCTGACTTGAAGCAAACAAGCAAGCACAGCATGGTGCATACTTCCTAGTGATGTACAAACTAATTAGATGGAGACCCAAAAGTTCTGAAATATAAGGAGAGATTCTTGTCAACCTCCATACCAGAGGAATTTCTTTCTACCTATTCACACAGTAACATCATTCCTGCACACCATGAGAGCAGTGAATTAGGATCTTCATAGAGTGTGATAAGAATGGCGGAAACAGTTTGGAAGCTCAGCACTGCATGCAAAGATACCTGAGTATGATATTAACCACAGAGTGGTTAAGAGTTTGGGGAGCTTTATTTTCAGTAGGCTGGAATTCGGAAAAATCTGGTTTATGGATAGCCCAGAAAAGCACAGGTGGTTTTTTTTGAACCATTTGAAACTGAAAACCTCACATAAGTGCTTGAAGAATTGCCATGGACAGTTTTGTTGTAGACATTTCCCATAATTGTCTGTCAGAAGGCGAAGGGAAGCAATAAACAAATAAAATACATAGCAGTGTAGTAAACACATTTCTCTGTTTTGTTTTACAAATTTGTAATTTTATTGTTCAAATTAACATAATTTTAATTAGGCACTGACAGAAGTCAAAAGCTGGCTCCCAGCTGTGCCCGTGTGCTCAGAGGGACACATTATACCTGCTAACTGTGGGGGACTTGCACGTGTGTGTGATTAGAAATGAACAGCAACCATTTTGCAGCTTGCTTTCTCAAATCTGACATTTCTTCAATGATATCCAAAACAGAGGTTGAGTAACCCTGAGCCTGGCAGGATGTGTCAGTGAGATGGATGAAGGCTATCTGGGCTTGGATGAAAAATCCATGACTGATAGCAGGAGGAGAGTTTTATATGAATTCTTATACTGTTTACTGATACCAGTTCTAATACTGCTTTTTTACTATTGTTTCCCTTATTAGAAAAGTTCTGATTTTCTTCATCTTGTATGTTTATGGTTTCACTGTTTCAGTGCTGAAGTCTTTTTTCCTTCATGCAAGCACAAACTGTTGCTGGCTGACTGCAGTCACAGCTTTAATGATCACTTCTGTAACTGAGGAAAGAGCTAACAGCTATGAATACCTGATGTTCACAGGGACTTAACTATAAACTGGTATTCTAACCCTTTAGGCACAAACATTTGTTCCTCTGAGAATGTCCTTCTAGTTGAATGACTTTAATACTTTCCTCCAAGATTTTGGAGTAGATTTCTCTTTATCTTTTGCTCCCTCCACTTTTTCTTTTGTCGTATAGGCACTTTCGTGTGCGTGTCAAATACTACTGCTGCAGAAAGTGTGACATATAGTCTAGTGTAACCTATCAAATACAGGCTGTCTGGCAGTCAATTTCCAGCACATAGTGTTTGTCTCATGAGCTGTGACTAAGGCCTGTGTAGTTTTGATTTCTAGATTTCATGACTGACCCTGTACAGCTGCTGTTTACAGAGCTGTCGTATTCAGGCAGAGGGTGTTAATGCAAACCTCCTTACCCAGTAACGATTATCTTGCAAGAGATTAATCAGGGGAAATAAGACAAGAAATAAACTAGAAAAAAATGCCTAGATATTGTGTGTTAAAAAGACTCTGTTAAGAAAAGCAATAATTCCATATACAATACACCTACATATGCAGACATGCATAGATAGGTGGGTATTTTTCTGTACTTAGGTATATATAGAAGCACACTTTTATGGTCATTGAAAGAAAGACTGTAACACTTGTGGATTGCATTCATTAAATAGGATGCATATTCAAGTTACAATCTGTCAATTAAGAAACTTGTTCCAATACATTTTTCAGTCAAAACCACATAGATTTTACTTGCAAACAAATCCCTCTTTTTTAAAGAAAATGTTTAAAAGCTGCTTCCCTTACTGCAGCTTTTTTTATGCAAACCCATTTATAATAGAAGGGTAAAGTATCCTAAACTAACAATTACATATGACGATATTCTCTTTCATTATCCAGGATAATAAGCAATTTTCATTCCTTGGAAACAAGCAGACTCTACAGTAAGCCTTCAACAAATAAAAAGATGCATAATAGATACTCAGATCATATAATATTTCTCTTAATTTCAGGCTTTCTTCTGAATGACAAAGTAACACTGTAGACTGCAGATTATTTGGAACAGAAAATAAGATATCTTGAAAGTAAGATTTTTAATTGGATTTTAGAAATACTATTATGTCTTCAGAAATGATACTGCCTTGCATGCACTGCCAGAGGAGGTGTTGAAATTCGCAGTTCTGGGGGTATGCATTTGTTCCTTTTTAGCTGATTATAAAAGCATTTCTGACACTGAGCAAGCCTTAACCTGAGTAGTCATAGGCGTTCTTCCAGCACGACCCATTAAATTAAGCAGGGTTTTTTAGCAGGCAAATTTGGCAAAGCAAGACTAAATAAATTATTAAATAAATAAATACATGCATACATAAATACAAACAGATCCATGAGAAAATTTCTGACAAACAGTAGCAGGAATTAAATAGAAAACAATTCACTGAAAATTCATAGATGAAAGCAGATAGCATTGATTATTTTTTTATTACCCCATGGCCAAACTGGCCTTAAATGGTAGCTTAGCTGGAACCAAACTGATAATCTCAGAAAACCATGATTTCAACTGATACTCTGTACCTGCTTTTAGATTAAGATAGTAACTATTTTTAGCAGGGTACGTGTTCTACAGACTCTATCTGGTCTGTCTCACAACTCTGGCTCATTGCTTTGCTCAGCCCACCTGTGATGCAAGTCCAAAGTCATGAAAAGAAATGATTTTGAATAGATGAAGAGTGGAGCCCTGTAGGACATTTTTAGTTTCTTTAGAGGAAGGAGAAGGCTGAAAGACTAGGAATGGATTTGTCAGAGGACTAAAGAGGTCATGTCAATACCTCACTCCACCCACACAGCAGCCCCAGATAAACACTTCAGTGTCACCTGATACCATATGTATTATTTCAGTTGTGCCACCCCTCATCTCCATGCACAGTGGTGCTGCACTGCCCCTCAGTACTTCTCTGCTTTGAGACATTTTTGTCCTTCCCTGTGTTAAAACTGCAGGATGTGGTTTCTTCCTCCAGCTTTGCAGGGTCAAGTTGGCATTTAAAAGGACTTGAGGAATCAGGTGAACTTCAGACACATTGTCACTTAAAGGACAGATCACAACCCAGCTCCTTTTCTGCATTTTGTAAGAATACCTGTATAAATTCTGTTTGTGTCTTGTGTGAAGGTCTCCAGCAGTAACAGAATAAACAGCCCTGTTGCTCCTAATCACATGCGTCCACATTACACAATGTGACGTTTGGTTTGCATAAAGTCTGCCGTAAGAGTTTTAATATACTTGGCAGCCTTAAGTAATAGAAGATTTTAAAAGAAAAGTCATTCAAGAATCAAAGGAGAAGAAAGCACATTTAATTTGGAAACAGGTGTCAGATCAGATAAAAGAGGAGAAGGAACAGCTCCAGGAACACGAACTGCAGATGAGAAGACTCCGGCCAAAGAACAGCAAAGGCTATAACAGCTATCAGACCACACTGCTGCTAGTTCTGACAAAGATAAAATCAGGTTGTGCTCATTTCATGAACATCATATGTTTGCACCTTTAAAAATCAGTCCCTCTGCTCATATATAACTCTTTTGGAACATGTGCTAACATGCAATAACTGCTCCTTCTTTTTTCTAAAAAAGTACAAGTCTAAAATGTCTAAAATAGGAGCTATACAGACTTCAGTATGTAACATTTGCTAACAAATATGATTTTTCTTTTTTTCTGACATTTCACTAGGTGGTTTCCTATTACTTGAAGTTAATTTAGGGAGTCTGAAGGTCTTTTCTCTCTAAAAGATGGTCCTTCTTGGGTTTCAAGTGGTGAAGGACACTAATAATGGAGAACAGAAACAAACAAACAAACAAACAAACAAAAATTACAAGAAAGAAGTTTCTTGTTATTTCAAGTTTCTTATGTACCTATTTCATACAAACTTAGATGTTTCTTGTACTTAGCTGGAAATGAAACTGTAGTATTCACAAAATATTTTCCTTACCAGCATGATGAAGAACCTTCTTTTCAAAGGCGGATGTCTGAGATAAGTATTCATTCTGGTGAGCCTAATGCAAAATGTCCTGATTCTTTAGAGACACATTAAACAATTAAGTTGACAGTTTCTTTTGAATTTGAAAAATTAGAAGTAATGTAGGGTTTGCAGTACAGCAGCCACAAAGTAAAACTAAGTTGTATGTAGGCAATAGAATGAAGATTGAAACAGGAAATCTCTGTGTTTGAAGCCGTAGTATTTACTAGTTGCTTGCACAGCATTCTGCTAGTAAACAACAGATCCTTAGCATATGCAAAGTATACACTGGATTTGATAACCCAGAGCTCTGACTGCTTCTATAGGAAGTGGCTGGTTTTATCTTTAAATCATTCCAACTCTTGCAGCTGCCACAGCTCTTAAGATTTATTCTTTCTGTGCCAGAGAGTACCTTGTCTTCACATCTAGACTAGCACCTAAAGGGAACAGGGATCAAGCTGAACAACTGAAAACAGTACTAATAATTTATGCATACTGTTTGGAAACAGTTCTCAGGTTTGAAAAGTGCCTTTCAGATAAATATAGACCAAGGAAATGTAATCGTTAAAAACGACTTAGACTTCACCCTCTTCAAAAAAAGCATATTATAATCATGACATGTAATATCTCTTGAGCAGTGGTCACATCCCCGTCAGGGGTTTTAAAAGACTGAAAAAATGGGATGTGGATATTAAAAGTTTTTTTCCAAAAAAATCACAAAACAGTTTCCTGGCAAGCTGAACTTCCCAGTTTTTGTCACGTTTTACAGCCTGTCTTGATTTATATAAAGTGTTATCTCCAGCATGCAAAGCTACAGTGCAAGGGGAGCTGCTGTCTCTGGCCATGCACAATTGACCCATTTCTTCACATGTGGAGATTAAAAGCAAAGATTCTGGAAAACCTGGTGTCCTCTGCCACATCTAAAAGTTCCATTGCATTCCCAGGTTACGAATCCCAGAAGTAAAAGCCTCTTCCCTGGGACTAACCTTCTCCCTTTTGATATCTGTTAAAACAAGAATGAGACTATTTCTGGAGGCTCTTTCCTTCATACCTTGCCCTGCAACTGAAGCTCTGGGGTTGTCCCAGAAGACATCCTGTGAGCAATCTTAGAAGAGAAGGAACTGAAAGAAACCCACTCCCTCTCTGCAGACCACTTAAGGCAGCCACTGATAGGGGGTGGAAAAGCTACATTTCCCTCTTCATCCATAAAACATAGAATCATAATGTAGTTTGTTTGGAAGGGACATTGTTTGGAAAGGACATTTATGTCCTTTATCATAGAATCATAGAATCATAGAATCCTAGGGGTTGGAAGGGACCTCGAAAGATCATCTAGTCCAACCCCCCCTTGCCAGAGCAGGGCCACCTAGAGTACATCGACAGGAACGTGTCCAGGCGGGTTTTGAATGTCTCCAGTGAAGGAGACTCCACAACCCCCCTGGGCAGCCTGTTCCAGGGCTCTGTCACCCTTACAGTAAAAAAATTTTTTCGGATATTCAACTTGAACCTCCTATGCTCCAATTTACACCCATTATCCCTTGTCCTGTCACTGGTCACCACTGAGAAAAGCCTAACTCCATCTCCCTGACACTCACCCCTTACATATTTGAAAACATTGATAAGGTCACCCCACAGTCTCCTTTTCTCCAAAATAAAGAGACCCAGCTCCCTCAGCCTTTCCTCATAAGGGAGATGTTCCACTCCCTTAATCATCTTAGTAGCTCTGCGCTGGACTCTTTCAAGCACTTCCCTGTCCTTCTGGAACTGAGGGGCCCAGAACTGGACACAATACTCCAGGTGCGGCCTCACCAATGCAGAATAGAGGGGGAGGAGAACCTCTCTTGACCTACTAACCACACCCTTTCTAATGCACCCCAGGATGCCATTGGCCTTCTTGGCCACAAGGGCACATTGCTGGCTCATGGTCATCCTCTTGTCTACCAGGACCCCCAGGTCTCTTTCACTTACACTGCTCTCCAGCAGGTCAGCCCCCAACCTATACTGGGACATCGTGTTGTTCTTCCCCTTTAGTCCAATCCCCTTGGAATGAACAGGGACATTTTGAATTAGATCAAGTTGCTCCGAGTCCTGTCCAACATGATCTTGAATGCTCCCAGGAATGGGGCATCTAACACATTTCTGGGCAACCTGTTCCAGGGTTTCACTACCCCCACTGTAAAAAAACATAGCAGGGCCTGCTAAATAGTCTGTCCCCATCTTTCTCACAAGTCCCCCTTAGGAACTGAAAAGCTGCAAGAAGGTCTCCCCAGAGAGCATCCCAAAACTCATGAGCAGTCTCGATCCAGTTCCTCTTTGCAGACTGAGGTGACATGGGAGCCCAGTCACTGGTTACTGTGACCTTCCATCTCCCACAAGCAATGTTTTACTTCTCTTTTGTTGTTTGAGTGTTTTCTCAATATCAGGGACAGGCCTGAGATGCCGGCATCTCTCTACAAGAGATAAACTTGGGGTTCAGCTCTCTCACTTCCAACCACTCCAGCTTCTATTCCTTTTGCAGTGGACCCCTGGAAGAAGGAGAAGAGATGAAGAAAAATAGGGATATCTTGTATTTCTTTCATGTACTGCCATTTGTTGCAAACTGGCTTTCTTCTGAATAATGTGGATGAAATATCACCAAAGTGTTTTCTCTACACTGTGGTGTTCACTTCCCCAGACCCAGCAACATCTCCTCCCATCTCAAACTGAAATCTGCATTCGCTGCACTGGAGGTCAGTAATAACAATGGATGTATTTCTTAGAAGCTGTTTTCAAAGCACAGGGAATGAATGAAATCCCCATCTGTTGCTTTATATCCTGCTGCTTTAATCCTCTGAATCACTAGCTATGAGAAAGGAAGTGCTTTAGGACGTGCAAGAGAGCCACCCCTTCTCCTTTCTATCATACCTCCATGGCTGCAAGAAGAAAAGCCACTCAGGCTTTAACAGAGGTGATGGTTGCAGAGCAGTCTCTGTGAGGAGCTCTCAGCTCTGGAAAGGACTCACTGGTCTGAAATAACCTGGGTCTGCTCATCTACAGGGCATGCTATAAGAAGCATCCCTCTGCTCTCACTGGTGATAACTGTGACATTGGCAGAAAAAAAATTGTGAGAGCTCTATAACAAGAGAACGTGGTTGCCTGCTGTAAGTGTTGACAGCAACTTACCAGGTTTGTTTTGGGTTTTTTTAATAATTTTTATTGAAGGAACACTTCTGTACATCCCAACAAGATGATATATAGGCGCAGACAAGTGGTGATAATTGTGGCCTGATTTCTCCCTGCCAATGTAGGTTTTCTCCTGCTATGTGAGTTACTTTTTAGTTGTTACTTGCTGGCATTGTGCAATAGGTTTGCGTTTCCTTTGTGCAGGTATATCTGCAGCCTAACCAACTTCTGTAGCCATAATACATCTATCTCACTTTTAGCCCTTAGGCATCAGGAGCTTTTCTCTCTTTAGCAGGGTTGGGAACAGGTGTCCTTTGTTTGTGTTCATTTTGCTATAGTGTGGAGTCTGTGCTACAGGAAGGGAGATGAAGGGAGGGAATGGAAGGATGATTTAGAAATGAAGTTGCTAAAGGGAGGCTAATGCAAGAAAACAAAACAGGATGTCGAAAGCTGTGGTCTGAGAAAATAAAGCAAGAACAAAACAGAACACACACCCTCAGCTTCCTTGGATGGCACAAATCATAAACAAAGTTCTATAGCTAATATGTTGCTGATACACAGTGATATATAATAAGGCCCATAAAATTAGTCATGTGTTATTGCACAAAGTGATGTGTTCCACAAGAGCTGCCTATTTAGTAAGCTTGATCAAGAACATTAAATATGAAAATAAGGAAAAAACATTTAACATTGTTGAAAAGTAATTAAAAATATATTTCACCATATGCTTCTCTGCCATTACTTCATTTCAGCAAAACAAATGCCTGGAGCATTTATTATCCCCCATCATTTTTTAAAGAGGCCTAATGTTCCCACTTGGCACAGAAGACATGCAGATAAAATGAATCAGCCCTGAAATGAATTGTGTGAAATGCATTTGTCTGAATTCAAACAGCTTCCCTCTAGTCAACAAATGCACAAGCACTTCTGATCTCTAAAAATATGTATGTCTGAAAAATAAGCATTTTTTTGTGGATAAATGCTGTGTTTAATCTTTGACAAAGGCTAAAATGCCACTAGCTTTATTAGGATTCCTCTGCATTCAGTGTTACAAAGTTCATGTTCTCAATATGGCCCCAAAACAGCCTTAATATTAAAAAATCAAAACAAGCAAACAAAAAAGAAATTATAAATAAAATACAACACATACATCAGAAAGCTTTTAAAGTACAGCTAAACTCATGCGACTAAATTACTCCATGGTACAATTATGCTTTTTCCTGTGCTGTGATGCCAGGAATAAATTTGACCACAGGGCTTTAAAGGATGGATTATAAGCAATTTTACTTTAACTCATGGTGGACAGAAGAATATATCTTCTTTCATAAGTGATGATATAGCAGTAGTTCACATGGCTATATTCTGAGATTTATTTTTAAAAGTAATATATCGCTAGCCAATTACTGGGGGTGGGGGGGAGCGTATTATTCTTGGGAAGAACAATAGATAAAAAAAAAAGGCATCAGAAACAAAAAAAGGCCTTGCTTATGTCAAGTTTGAGTAACACCCATAATTAATGAAATTAATATATAAACACAGCTGGACAAAGATATTCATGCTGTGTAGTTGATGTGGTAGTTTATGCATTACTGGCACTGAAATGTATGCTGTTTCTCTTTGTCTTTACACTGGCTTCCTTTGAACATGAGAAACTTGACACGCCAGCTGCTATAACAAAGCTCTGCCATGCACAAAAGCTCACTGGCACTGACCTGGCACATAGTTGTGAGAGAAGTGACCTGTGACAGAAATCAAACTCAGCAGATTCTTCCTGGGTGAATGGAGGCAAGGAATGTGTTGGAAGTGATGTGAGAAAGCCCTAGGATGTCCTGTAATGGCCAGAAATAGTCCCTCCCTTTCTAGGAGCAATGGGGAGAGGCAAAAGATTAGTCCAAATATTAGATTAGTCCAAAAGATCTGGCCTTTTCTGTCACTACATGGACAAAGGGACAGAGGAAAGCACGGTGGAAATCAGGGTAATGTGCATGTGGGATTTGAGTCTCTGAGCAGACTTTGAAGAAGCAAAGTATCACACAGTAATGCAAAACCTGTAGCATGCTTCTCCTAAAAAACAACATCTCTCTCCTTCTCCCCTCTTCTATTCTACTCCAGAATGTAATTTCAAGTTCAAACACCACGTTCTGTTCCTGCTTGAAGAATAAAAATTATTGAAATGCAGCACTGGCTCCAAATGATATCCACAGATTGGGAAACTGGATTGAAATTTTTCAACTGTAAACCACACTGGGGCTGGAAACCCTGGAAACTTCCAAGTGAATCACGTTCACTGATGACCATCGTTAAAGAACATGGCTGACACTGACCAGGGAAACAGTCTCAGTATCAGATCCACAGTAAAACCATGAACACTAGCAGAAATCTGTGATTGTCAGCAGATGCAATTCTGTTACCATTCCAAATGGCATAAGGTAGATATTCAGTTTTAGCTCTATAGACATGTTCTTTCAGTTCTGAAAGACTGTTTTTGTGCAGTCCTTTGTCAGGCAAGAGGACAAGACTGATGCAGAGACTGGAGGTGGTAAATCTGGGGAATATACTAGATTTGCATCTTTATCAACAGGACCAAGGGCATATGCTGATCAATGAACCCCATCAATAAATAATTTATTTTGAGCACAAGGGTCATTTTCCACTTATGTAAGGAAAATAATCAAAGTTTTAATTACCTTCTTTAACACTATCAGTTCATTATTTGATCTACTTGTAAAAGTTTTTCTATTATTAGTGAGCTGAACAGAAGTATGATAAGAAGTCACACTTTAAACGAGAATATGCAGACAGTTCCTTGGGCAACAGATTTTACTCTGTACCAAAAGAGAAACTGTTTTTTTTAATGTAATCCACATTTCTATTTTAGAAATTTGTTGGTATGAGTGGGTATAGCTATGCTGGTAGAAAACTATAGGTGCAGACCAGCCCTCTAAAACAAATGAAATATTTAAGTAGAGACTAAGAAGTTTACCTAATGCTTGTAAACTGATGTGTAATCTCCAGGTAAAATATATTCTAGGGTTATAAACTGCTACAATATTAATTACTGCTAAAAATGAATATTTTACTAATTCAGTTAGCTGAAAAATCTTCTCTGATTTTATTATGTCTTAAATCATCTATAATCTTCTAAAGATTCAGCATGGTGGATTTGCAGCATCAAGCTAAAAAGCAGAGGGAGGAGAAGTGTCAATAATGCTTTCCATGGCCACTCCCCAGATTAGCTGTACATGCCCATCAAAGACATCTCCTATATACCTGTCTGGAATATATGTTCTCAGTTTGCAGTCCCATGCTAGGAAGTAATATATGTATTATAGATATTAATGTGAGGTATGTTTTAATTAACTAGTATTTTTAGCTAGTCAGAATGACTGAAGCTCACTTTTATCCAGCAAGGATGTATATTGCATAAATATAAATTAGCTCTATTTTGAGCTCAGAAGCAGTGTATAAGACCATTGCTGTCCTGATTCAAAAAAAGTGAACTTCTGCCAGGATGAGAAGGAACAAATAAGTGTCATCTCCTGATGAACATAACAGCAGAGGAGGAAACACATATGTGATTTGGAAACAGGATTACTCATAGATTCACAAGTAATAAATCCAATTACCTTGCTTGATTCATCAATAAATGTGAAAGTAGTATTTGTTTTATTATCAAATTAAGTTATTCTTTGGAAGTAATCCACTTAAAATAATTGTTTCCTAGCATCAAGCAAAAGTAATCAGTAAAAAGGAACATAAAATGTCTTTCTACTGCTTTCTGAAAAAGGCTGTTTCACATTTTTTTTGAGCACTAGATTATCTCATTATAAACAGCAGCAGAGAAATCCAAGGAATCCAGATAAGTAAATGCTGCTTTTAAAACACCTCTTACTCCAACTACATGGCATGGCCATTTAAAAGCAAAAGTTCTCACCCCCTATACTTGGAATAAAATAGACTTTTGGGAACATCTCAAGTCAGCTACTGCTGAATTTTCAGTCTTCAGTGAAGCACTGCTGGCAAAAACATTTGGCTCCCATTGCTGAAGTACTCCCAAGCGCATCTTCTGCTCACAGGACATTATTCTCTGTGTGCAGAGCCCAAAAATATTGGCAATACTGGTTCACCAATATTGACACAACAAATACAGGTTCACCTACTTCAGCAGTAATAGTTTAAACAGAGGTAGAGAGAGATGAAAAATCCTATAACAAGTAATCCATTGCAGCTATAATGTGTTCATACAGTTTAATGACTTACCTGACTTGTGCTTGCAAATGTAACATATGGAGTAAAGTAGGGAGAAAAATACTTTTAAAAGGTTACTTTTAAACGTAACCTTTTCTTTCCTAACTCTTCTTTCTGCAAAGCAGCCACATCCTCTACAGTCTTTGAGCTCTGAAACAGTAAGGTACCTATGTTGTCTCATAGCACAAGTTTAATATGCAAAAAAATCAAACATCCTTCTCTTTTCTGAAAAAAAGATCATCAATCACACCAATGCAGACAAGGCTTTTATTTGCCATCAAAGATCTGATTCATCTCATGCACAGTGAGATCCAACAGTTGGATTAGAGAGATTATCTGGCAGCAAGCAGAAGTTTTTGTGTTATCTCTGCTCTAGTAAGGATGAGAAGGTTTTCATCCATCTGCACAGGGACCCTCCACTGTGTTTCTTTGGGAAGAGGTGAACCGACTTCCATTGCAATGCTAGACACATTGGCACAGAGTTTAAGACAAAGCCATGACTCAGTGATAACAGATTAAATTTTAAATGGCAAATTTTATAACTATGGAGGAGTGACAGTCTGGAGCAGCCTCCTGATAGTGTAAGCATCAAGAAAAGGATCAATTTTAAGCTGGAACTCAGTTTATAAAAAGTATTGCGTGATGTCATTGTCCATGAAAAGCACCATGATGTGAGGGCCTGGGTTCATGACCCAGAAACTGCTTTTTCACCTATACCTTATGCTCCCAAATTGCTAGGATCTGCAGGATTCCACTAAACTGCAATTCTCTAATGGAAGCAGCTGTTAACCCTTCGTATGTGTAGGCTGCACAGTATTATGCTATTACATATATGGAAGCTAGGATCTGGCTTAATAACAGATGAGCTACAGAAGTCTTTAGAGTTCAACTATTTCAACACAGCAATCTATTTCAGGGTGTCACTTATACTAACGTGAGGTTGTATGTTGCATGTACTCATCTAGGACCATATTTTTAGCTGGCAGAGAACCAGCTGAAAGCATAGTTACTTGTCTAGAGTTGGAACAAAATATCAAGCCATACAGTATCTAAAAATATTAATGTAATTGCACATAGAAAAGCAAATTGATACATTAGCTTCAACTTGTGGAATATGCTACTCTATTTTTTTCTTGCAACAGGTATCTATCATATTAATTTTTAAAATCTTAAATATACAAATATTTTTACACACTCCAATGAAATATTTTGCTTTCATTGAACAGAGGCTTAAACAGCGTATTTCCAATGTTAACCAAAAATCTCCAACTTAACAAACTACCATCATATTTTACAATTTTAGAACATTCACGGAATTTTTAAAATAATATATAAAAATGCAGAATTGAAAATTCTCAGAAAATACTCAGGTGTTAGCATACAGTTGGAATTACCATTATAAACACTATAGAAAAATTATATCTGTGCATTCTGTCTCTGATATAGCTTAATACAGCATTTTCATTTTATATTACTTATTCTCAAATTAAATTTCTGTACTTGAAATTTTAGGGAACTGAAACTGAGTGGAAAGCAGTTTAGATAATAATAACTGATTATGTATCAGAACAAAAATCTTAGGATAGTCAAAAGGAGAGAAAGCCAACAGTGATTAAAATAAACGAACAAAGAACAAAACTCATAGATACAAATTAAATCAAATACCTTTAGTCTCCTGTGAAGTCTGAGACATAGCACTACAGGCTAATTTCAGGGAGAAAAATCAGAGGAGGAATTCTGCAGTGATTCTAAATAAAGTATACTGTGAGCACAAGGTTTAACTGCAGTGTACCACACAAAAAATTAATCTATTTTTGTCATTTGGATTCTATGACTCTGTATTTTTCACTTCCACTATAACAGCACTTGGGGTGGGTTTTTTTCCTTTTCACCACATTTATATATGATTCTTCACTGAGAATACATCTGTATAACAGATCAAAAGCACCTCTGGAGTATGTACACAAGGCTGTGTGACCAGCATGAGCATTGTCCTTCTTAAAATTCTAACTTCTGAAATCCACCATAATTTCCTGGCATGAAGTCCACAGCTCCTACTCTTAAATTATGCTGTGGATAGAATTCAGTATTGAGGAGATTAGCAATAAGAGGCTGAAACTGGAGAGTGAGGACCTGTCTCTCACAATATTTGAGAGCTCAGGCTGGCTGCATCTCTGCTAAGGAAGCCAGAAGAGAGCCTTAGTTCCTAGATCTTGGTGTGTGCCTCACCTGCATGGGATCTCCAAACTGGAGAAGATGCAGACTGGTCTGCACCATGTCCTACCTCAAAGAAAGGAAGTATGTTTGTGACTGAGGCAGGAACAGCTGCATATTTTGGCTGGTGTGCAGAGGGAAGCAAAGGGACCAGAACTCAAAGGCAAGAGCCTCTGTGACAGGACAAACTTTGAACCAAATAATTCAAAGTGCTTTGGGGAGAAAAATCTAGCCCTTTCTCACCCCAATTTGAAACATGAAGTCACTTTTAAAGGCTAATCCAGCCTTTTTTTTATATTCCCATTCTTTGGACTTCTGTTAAGTAACTTTTATACCACATATACAGCCGAATCCAAAAAGGAACTGTGATCTTAGGAGATGCTTGGGCTTCTTCAGCTTTAAATTGTCACCTCACAAACTGGGCAAAGCAGGGTAGCAAATAAATTAAATGTCAGCTTTTTCATTTTAAAAGAGAAATTATCAAAGCAGACTCAAAATACACAAGCATTTTTGTTAAACAGAAGCTTACAAAACCCTGAGAGATAGAGAGTGTAACCCAAAGGTTAAGTGCTGGGTGCATTCATCAGTTCAGACTTCATTCACTATTCCTCAAGCACTTTGTGGGACAGACAAAAAATCTGCAGTCACTCTGTCTGAACACGGCCCCCTGCAAGGGTGGAACTCACGCCCAGAAGACATCAGAAACACTTAGAACCTCAGTGCCTTCAGAAACCAATGTGGAAGCTGTCTTTTACACTCAGTGTTCCCTCAGAAATTCAAACAGAGCAATTTTATTTTTTCCACCAGCGTGGATAGTCACAGAGATACCTTTCTGTCTATGACTAGCAGCTGTAGGTCTACAGATGTTGGGTTTCATTTGGTAGAGCATAGTCATTGTATCCTCTATGTTAAAAGCAGTGAGCTCAGTTTTGATGTGCTGTTGTTAAGTGGCATAGCTCCATTTACACTTCTTGAAGGTCTGGACCAGTGTCTCTATCTTGGCTTCTCCTTTTGCTAGCTGAGCTCAGTGAACTTAAGTTCATACAGAGAGTGGAGACTTTGAAGTTATCAGAGGCAGGTGTCAATGTTATCATCAATAGCACTTCTGACACAGGACTTCAACTGGGATTCTAACTGCATTTTTGCCAATACACAATCCTTTAACTTCCTTTAACTTAGCATAATTGCATCACAGGAATTTCAAAGAGTTCTTTGAACCAAAGCGCAATTAAAATTGTCTCAAAGGACATTCCCACCCAGCAGTTTACCCAAGGTAAACTTCCTTTCTGAAGAAAGAGTCTGTTTAAATGTAAATCAGCTTCTTCACTTCTGGAAATTGTTTCCAATCTCTTCTCAAATACACTTTCACACCAAAACCTGTCTTCTAGGCTTTGCATTTTATAAGGTACATTTTCATCTTGAAAAAAGATAAACAATGACGTTAAATATATTGGAGCTGATGATCAGAAAACTAGTATCCACCTCTACATTAGTAGTCCATGGATTCAAGTAAGAATAACTACTGATAGTGGACATCCTGGGTAAAAGATATCAGCGGTCTTCCACCTTTAATCTAATTTTTAAAGTGTCCTAAGAAATTCCTACTGCAAACTTTGGATGACTGGAAACTGAACTGCAGCTTTAGGAGACAGATGAAGAATAGCTTGAATGCTTACAAAGACTGAATGATCCTGTCTACTGTCCACTGCTGGATAAAGGGGAGACTTCAACCTTGAGAGCCGTCATTTTAGAGACTTTTTATAGCACTAAAATACACATTTAGAAAAATTCAAGTGTCTTAATCTCTGCACAGTGTCATTTTGGATATCATCTGACATTAGCTGATCATGCCACACTAAGCCAGGCACTGCTGCAGAACGGGAGAAGATAAGGAGCCTGGTTTTAAAAGCTTTTAAATGACAATGTTTCATTTCATCATTATTTTTAGGAAAGAAAAACTTTTATAAGCCTTTTAAATAAGAATCCGTGGCTCTATGGTAACACCTTGGCTCTGTATAGGTGAAATTACTATGCTGTAAGAAGCTTTGAAATGTCATAAGAAATTCTTCACTTTTCTTCGCATCTAATCATCTTTCATTTGCCAATTTGTGCTGTGGTCAAGCCACACAAGTAAAAGGGGCAGTCCATTAGAGTGATGTGAACATTTACAAGTTAAAAATCATATAGTATTTATTAGAATTTGGACATAAAATCTGTTTTATCTCATTTTTCTATGCACACACAAAAGGGCTTGAACTATTACCTCTATGTATGTGGGGGGGGAGCTATCAAGGATAAACTTAATAATGACTTATGTGGAAAACAAACCCCCCCCCAAAAAAAAAAAAAGACTACATGGGAAGGAGAGTTTTGGTCATAAAAAAATAATTTCTAATAGCTAAACAGATGAGATGAAAGGATAATTTCCACAGCTTACAAGTTGAGTTTGTTGTGAGCCAAATGTTCAGCCTTTAAATGTCTTTACATTGGAGATCTCATAGGCTTCATCTCTTTTCTAACATATCTGATGCTGTGACTAAAATGTAATCTCCTTCACACCAGGATTTTTGGTTAGGAAAATGCTGTCCACAGATAACAAGTAACCACATTTGGCTCCCTCAGAATATTACTTAGCTGTCAATCCAGGGCAACATATTTATTCCTTGGCCTAAAAGGGAAACTGAGTAAATTTAGATGATCCATTTTAAAATTCAGGACCTGAAGTAGGAAATCTCAACTAGATTTTAGCTGCTGGTTTTAGTGTTCTATATGACTTCTGATATTTCTTGTTCAAGTCCAAAGCAGGAACAAAATGCTTACAAAGTTTACCCTATACCTGGCAAATACATGGTAGAGGAGATCTAGAGCTGTGTTCCTGAAATAATTCTTTCAAAAGGGAGTCAAAGTAGGATTTAATCAAGTAGGGTTAAAAATTCACCAAGCCCTTATGGTCGTTATGGTCATGCTTTTAGACAAGATCAGAAATCTCAAAGAGAGTTGCCCTCAAAAGTAGAAAAAGAGAATAAGGAAGAACAAGCTTAAGCCCCCAGAAACTTGCTTCTTGCTGTGCTAGTCCAGATTGTGTCTGCTGGTGAGGAGATAAAAAGCACAGGATTCACACTGCTACAAAATTGAAGCAGAGCAGGGGTGAATCACGTCATTAAATTTGTAATCAGATCTGTTGATTGTCCAGAGTGCTTAAAGTTCTGCTGTTTTAAAATAACGGGTTTTGCTTGAGAAGAGAGTATATATCACAAACAGGTTAGCAGCCCTGAAGAGCTCTTTTTAAAAGGCTGAATTCTCAAATTGTCCAGCTTGATATTTTCTTATTAATTCCTACTGAAATGAATCAAAGTTCATAGGATCTGTGGAA
>JAAWXA010000005.1:19638086-19726812 GCA_038090715.1 Florisuga fusca
ACTTCAACTAGTATTTCTTTAAATTGAATCACAGAATCATAGTATCATTTGGGTTAGGATGGACCTTTAGAGGTCATCTAGTCCAGCCCCTCTGCAGTAAGCAAGGACATCTTCAACTAGATCAAGCTTCTCAGAGCCTTGTCCAATACAAGCCTTCATGTTTTCAGACAACCCTCATCATAAAAAATTTCTTCATTATAACCAGTTTAAATCTACCCTCTTTTAGTTTACAGCCATCAACTCTTGTCCTATGGCAACAGGAGCAGCAAAACATTTGTCTTCATCTTTCTTACGAGTCCCCTTTAGGTACTGAAAGGTCACAGCAAGATCTCCCCAGAGCCTTCACCAGAATGAGCAAACACAACAGTCTCTGTCTTTTCTCATAGGAGAGGTGTTCCATCACTTTGATCATTTTTGTGGCCCTACTCTGGACTGACTCCAACAGTTCAATGTCAGAAAGACATATGCCCATAGCTGGAGGCAGTACTCCAGGTGTGGCAGTAGAAGGATACAACTGGCCTTCTCGAGCTGTGAATGCACATGAGCAGCTCAAGTTCAGCTTTTCATCTACCAATATCTGAAAGTCCTTCCCCCCAGGGATGCTCTCAGTCCATTCATCCCTCAGCCTGCATTGATACCAGGGATTTCTCTAGCCCAGGTGCAGGACCTTGTATTTGGCCCTTCTGAATCTCATGAGATGCACACAGTTCCACTCCTTAAGCTTATCCAGGGCCCTCTGGGTGGCATCCTGTCCCTTAGGTGTGTTAACATCACCACTCAGCTTGGTGTTATCTGCAAATTTACTGAGGGTGCACTCAATTCCATATATCATTGATGAAGATATTAAACTTTTCTTCTCCCTGTATATACCCCTTGTCATCTGGACATTGAACCATTGGCCACTAGCCTCTGGATGTGACCATCCAACCAATTCCTCATTAACCAAACAGTTCACCCATCAAATCCATATCTCTCCAATTCAGAGAGAAGGGCGTTTGTAGGGGACAATGTCAAAGACCGTTAGAAGTCCAGATAGATTACATGTTCCACTGAGATCACGGTGTTCCGACACATTGCACTGGGTTTTGGAGGTTTTGGGGTTTATTTGTGCTGCCAGATTATACTTGCTGGTGCTTGTTTCTTCCCCAGAAAAAAAAAAATTTAAATAAAAGAGAAAAAAAATATCCTAAATTTTTCTGAGAATTTATTTAGCCACCAAGTTCAAATTTTCCAATGAGAAAATCTGTTGTTCATAAAAAAATGTGCATTCATTTACATTTGCTCACGTTAATTTCCATATTCATTTCTTTGTCAGGCAGACATTTAAAATATTACTTATACATAGATAAATTTATATATGCATGCATGCGTGAATTCAAATATTATATTAAAAAGTTATTCCCCTCTTTGCATACAGAACATACTTTGGCATAATTGCTCAAATAACACCAATAGCAAAGAAGCTAGAAGGTCCATGTTGGGAATAACTTTAAACATCTGTGATTTAGTAATTTGGTGATCATTTTGCAATCAGAGACACAGAGCATTATATTGCTCCCCCAGCTGTCATTAGTCATGTATGTGATGACTTTATGGAAAGGACATTCTTTAACAAAGGCATCGAGAAATAAAGTATTCTTCAATCACTGTCATGAACATTCTCTTTAATTGCTGATGGCTTTTATTTCACCGCATTGCAATGCCCAACCTGTTGTTTTGCAGGCAGGCTTTGCAGCAGATCAAAAGCTACAGTGGGCTCTTCCCCTCCTCAGGAGGCCCGGGAAGAGAGAGTGAACCTGCCAGCTCAAACCCATGTCTGCTGCAGGGCGACAACAGTGCTGCAGGAGGAGACAGATTCCTCCCCGACAAGGCAGAAGACAAATACCCTTCTGAGTCGCTCTTGCTTGATGGAAATGACACATTGCTACATCTTTCTCTCATACATGACTCTTCAGTCACAGCCCATTATCCTTGACCTGTCCTTAACGTTGTACATTCTGCTTAAAATAAAAGCTGAATAGTCTTCCTGACTGCTCTGTTCCCACAGAAAACTTTTGTTTGCTTTGTCAGAAGATGTATGTTTTAAAAGAGTATCTACCTTGACAACTCCAAGACACCTGGACTGTATCAGGAATGAGTTCTACTCTATAAATAGAAATACTCCCCCTTGATAAGAGGCCAATATGTCTCACATGACTGTTTCTGCTCTTCTCTGTTTGATATCCTGAAGAGCAGATAGAGTTAGTGGCTGGTTGGCCACAAAGAAAACAGTATTTCTGTCCTCATGAGGAAAAACAGGCAATTCTAGAGGGAATCCAGCCTCCAGGGAGCAGGGAAGAGAATCAAAACCCATTATAATGTTGGTTGCCACATGCTATGGTCTTCCTAGTTTAGAAAAGGACACATTCCTTTGAAGTCCCCACAGAAACATCTGTGGGTTTGTGGGTTGGGCTCTGTTAAACATTTAACTTCTTAGTGCCACAGAGCAGGATCTCTCATCCAACTCTATTTCACCAAAATACTGCAAAAGAAGCTGGGCAAGTTTTGAAAAGCTGTCTATCCAAACCCTAGTAAACATAAATAATGTATTTCTTCCTGGCCACAGTCTGCTTTAACACAGCAGCGCAGCACAAAAGCAGTCTTGCCATTGCTGCTGAGTGCAGCTAATGGTCTTTTTGTCTAAATTACAGTTGGTCCCTCTAAAAGTGTGTTTCCTGCCAAGTGTGGTTTCATGAAACGCTGAGTCAGAGGAGCTGGGAGGAGGGACCAACAGTAGCAATGGCATCTGGCAACACACCCATAAATTTAATGGCACTTTTAAAAGAAGGTAAAGAAACAAGAATGTTTTGGACGAAAAGGAGAAACTCTGGAAGGCATATAAATGGTGTGGCAGAGTAAGTTTCATTATATTGTTTCCCAGAGGGAATATCATACTATTGTGGTTTGATGACATATAGAGTAATACCTTAATATTTAGGAGTAGGTTCTTTAAAATATTCATGTGCTTCCTATTTGGACTAAGGGCTCAGATACAAAGTCAGGTCACCATACATCAGCACAATGATCTGCCCCGGGAAATTTGAGGCAATTTGCCCTAGTTCAGCTTTCTATAAGAGAGACTTCAGTAAGCCAGATCACTTTGTATTTGCCTGAGGGCATGCACGTTTCAGCTTTTGTAGTTCAAGTGATAAACTGTAGGTTGTTAAGTGACTATAATCCAAGTATCCAATGCACACAATGTCTGAATACTTGTGAGAGCATTAGCCAACTTTCTAGCTTCCAGCTGGGGTAAGAGTTTTGCCACCTTATCTACCTGAACTTTCCCTCAGCACTGCCAGACACAACGTCCCTGACCACTTGTCCCTGCTCCCTCTCACCTTCCCTGTTGTGTCTGCAAAGCATATATGGGAGACAGAGTGGGCTACATGAGGGATCTCGTCCATGTGAAAACTAAACCCCACCAAAACTATTTGTTTTCCATCCAGAAATCTACTTTAGCTTTATGTACAGGCTCTGGAGTCAGCGCAGCAAAGAAGGCAAGAAGTGGCTGCAGGACTGCTATAGCCAGCACAACAAAGGAAAAATATTCATGTAACCACAACCACCTTCTTAATTTTCAATGTCTTTTCTTGCTCCAAGCTCTAATTCCAGCCTCCCAGGACCTGATCTTGTTTCCACCCAAATAAATTGCAGCTTTGCCGTTAGCCTTGATAGGAGCAAGATTGATTGTATGATAGCAAAATTGGTATGTAAAGGCTATGATTTTCCTCATTTCTTCAAGGGTAGCATGGAGGAGTAAGATGGCATCATCGAGTCCACACTGTCTGCTCTATAGTAGACACTTGGTCCCTAAGCAGTCAGAGACCAAATTCCACAAGCCCTTCACACCCCACAGAAGAGCCCCCAAGACCCCAGCAGAGGAGATGAAGGGCTTAGAGAACTGCAGCTGAATCCACAGTGGGAAACATTACTGTGCCATGACTACAGCCCTTTCATTACCTAAGGTGGGTCCTATGCACAGTGTGGGATCCCACAGCTGCTAATGCCAAGCTAGGGCAGTTCTGCCAAAATCCTGCCACAAAAGAAAGGCCACAGAAGGAGGGAAGGATGGACCATGTCAGCAATAACTGAAGACAGCCTTCAGTTACAGTGAAACTGCATGTGTAGGGTACCAAGTTCAAAGCAGACAAACAAGCCTGCTTGCAGCTTTGCCACTGACTGGAAGTCAAGGCCAAGAGGACTGAAGCCTTCCTTAACCCTGCAACACAGCATAATTACAGAGCAAGATACTTTTGCCCAGAGCAACAAAGACACTTAAGTGCTCCAGAGTGGTCCTCTACACCTCCATGAAAAAACTAATCACAGCAAAGCTTTCTTTTTACCCTGGACACTGTTGCCTTCTGGCCCATTTCTCACTTTTGACAGGATTTAGAGGTTTCAGGTATAGTCTGCTCTTTCTGCTTCTTTTCTCTCTCCCATTTCACATTTTAAAAGGATTGTTGATGTAGATAAGCAAAACAGGGGAAAGGGACCTCCTTATGCTCCCTTGTAACTTTAAGCTTCATTTTTGGAATAGAATCAACAATACCAATCTGAAGGGAAGTTTTCAGAAGTAATTAATCAACTGGTACAGCCAAGTTGTTCAGCTGTGATGTTGATAGGTCCTTATGAAGGCAATTATGCAATGAAATAATAACAATAACAATACTATTATGTTGTTATTAATATTAATGTTTTTATTCTATTATTATTTATAACACTGTTTTCTCTATCATACTTTTCATGTCAGAACTGTTAGATTTTTTGTTTGGGTTTTTTTTCAGGAGATACATATATTGCATTTAGCTGAATCTTGGCCGAGATTTTCATTAGTAAGGAAAGTCACAATTTAAGAGACTAACTTATTCATGCTTGTTTTATTTATTTTCTCTAAGGAAATATTTTGCATATCAATAGTATATGAGGGTGTTTTCCTCAAACCATTTATTAGGGTAACTGTTAAAGAATGCTGCCCACACTGTGTTAAGGAAGCCAGTGATAAAGATATCTTTGGACCTTCAAATGTCACTCTGGACATTTGTGCTGCAGGAGCAACCTGTGGGCTTTCTGCTGATGGCTCAGCTCTATTTTATATGTACTTTCTTACAACAACATTTTATTGTTGTTCTTAGAAGCTCATTTATGCATTCCCTTTCATAACTTAATACTTCTCCAGATGAAAATCTGCCTGGAGCACTTTATGTACTGATATAAGTTCTTCTCTTTTTTCTTTTGATTTAAGTTTTTATTTCACTTTTTCCTAAGAAAACTATTTAAAGCTGATAAGCTGGGGTATGTAAGGACAACAGAAACACAAACATCTAGAGAGAGAAATGGGAATATGGATCAAAAACCCAGTGCAGGTTTGTACAAGCAACAAGCAAAGTTATGGAGTGTCCCTCCAGTAGGTAACTGCTTAGTAAGCTACTTCCTCCACTGTTAGCTTGTTTACTTCTCTTGCCTCTGTTTTTTTGAAGTGTTCTTCCAAATGCCTTCCTCATTTTTCTTCATGGCATCTCACCATAGGAAGGTAACAAAGTGCACTGATAGCAGAATAATCATGCATCCCTTTAGGACGTGTCCCCTAATCCAACTTACTTTCCAAAATGATCAGGCAGGTTTGTGCTGTTTCCACAGCTGTCAACGACTGTGGTTTTATTTTCTGTTTGACTCCAATTTTCAGCCTGTAGCTGCTGAGACAGTCCATAGGAGCTGGGAATTGGACGCTGCTCTGTTAAAAGGGGGCAAGTGGTAAGAGGAAAACATCCACCTTTTGTATTTCTGAGACTGAAAGGCACATTGATAAACACATAGTGCAGCATTACTCACAGAACCTAGTTACAAATGAACTTTAAATCCCTTTGCTGTCTTTTTCTAGAAGCGTTAAGGAGAGATCACTGTGAGGGCTGGTCTGCAGAGACATTTGGAAAAGTTATGGCCTGCTAATAGCCCATTTCACAGGTTAAATGAGCATAAATAAAAGTAAAATTGTGTGTTTCACAAGATTTAATTTTATGCTAGTTTCTGTACTCATCGATTTTCACTTTTTTTTCCCCTTTAACAGCACTCATAAAAGGGAAACTCCACGGGCTCACCTTCTTGGCACCCTCTTAAAGAATGAATGGGGACAATGTCGTGCTGTGGACACCTATATTTACCTTTAAGGAAAGGCAGGACATACAAAAGAAGTACAATGAATGAAGAGCAGAAGAACCGGAATGCCAGTTTAAATGGGCATTTTTCAAAACAGCTGCCTTCAGGCACTGCATCCCTCCAGTCTTTGCAGTGAGCTCCCTCATTATCTGCTGGGCAGGAAGGCGAGGTTGGGAGAAGGACTGACACAAGGTGCTCTATTGATGGGTGTGGGTGTCTGCCCCATGGGCTCTTTGGGAGGCAGGCAAGGCGGGTGAGGATGGCTGCTGCCTCTGAGGCACTTGGACTTTGAAGAGTTCTGGCTCATCCCTTCTGCAGACTGGCTGGCACTTCTGATAATTTTCAGTCACCATGAGCAGATAAGGGGAAGCAACACAGAAGATCCATTTTGAAAAGTAAATGTGAAGGTTTAGTCATAAGGGAAGATTGGAAAAAAACACTTTTTTTAAATTACCTGGAATGGCTGTCTAGTGCAAGGTCAGAGGTCTTACATTCTATAGCACCCCGCAGCTGCCCAGTGTTGGAAAAAATGAGTTTAGGGTTGATTTATTTTGTTTCAGGTTAGAGGGAGGGTTTGTGCTGTTTTTTTCTTTGGTTGGTTGTTTTTTTGTTTGTGGTTTGGTTGGCTGGTTGGTTTTTTGTTTTAAATTGCTCAGGATTTGCCTTGAGGTGCAAAATGCCTGAGTTTAGCTTGTATCTCAGTAATGTAGATTAATGATTAGTGGTACCAGCTGACTTCAGTTTAGTCTGAGTCTAATATATCTGAAATCTGATTTTCTTCTAGAGTAGGATAGGTTGTTAAATCCCATGGTGCCTTCTTAATATTAGTGCATATATTGCCTCTGCTGAAATCATATAATTGTGTATTCATGGCCAACTCCTAGAGCTCCCTAATCTTATTTTGATAGTGCACTGAGTTTGTTAATAACAAACAGCATTTTTTATAGCTGGCCCTGCCCTGGATCATTCCAAAGACTGGTTTTTATGGGTAGACAAGAGTTTGATGGTGTTCTAGCAAGAGCCAGGACACCTTTAGACATAAACCTTATTTCACGGGCACAGCCACCAGAGTATTCTATTTTTGTGTTAACTTTGAAACCAGTAGGCAATATATTTTAAGTAATGTGTCATTAAACATACTATCTTTTTGGATTAATAGCATTCTACATTTTTCATTTTTATGTTAGGATTGCCCCATTGATCTAAAGTATGAAGTTAAAGGTAAACTAGGGCCAAACTGACTCGACATTGTAAGATACTTAAGAGTCTTGTAAGAGAAGCTGAGGATCTTCATGCAAGTTCTCCCATGCGCTGCTCTTGTATTGTAAGGGTGAGGCTGATATAGCAGCTTACTTCAGTGATTCATAGGTGTGGTAACTGCCCCCAGGGGACAGATTTGTTCCTCCACCACTGCCCACAGGGGCTGACTTCCCTCCTGTCCCCTAAAAATGAAGCATTTTATCCATAAAACCAAACTGGTCATAAAGTGCAGCAAAGAAATAAAAGGGTGATAGGATGCATTTTTTTGCCTGTTGGATAGCTGCTTCCATTGCGATGTTTTAGCATGTTTACAAGAAGTATTAGTCAGAAGACTGTAACCCTAGACACGGGACTGCCAACTGCATTAATCATGCCTCTGAAGAGGTAGAGAAAGCAGTAATCCAGAGGTATTAAACAATCTTCAGACCCCGTTTCTTGGTGAAATTAATCGATCAGAGTCACCAGCATGCTCTGGCATCTCTGCACTGCCCCAGCTATAAAAAGATGTAAAATCCATCTGATGGGACAGTTAAACACCATTTGTGAGGCTGTTTTATATTTCTAAGGAAGCACAAGAGGAGCTGGAGCACCTGACCCATGCTGTTTCCACTTCCAAAGCCATGATGGTATTTAATTGCTAATGTTTTCAAACATATCAAAAAATGTATTAATATGGAAAGCAGGCAAATTAAAAGATCTAGATTGTTCACTACCTCAGTGTGCTAATATTGATTATACTTTATAAAGCACGTAATTATGTTTCTGAGCACAGCCATAAAATACACTGACAAGTTTTCAAGTGCTGATCAAAAAGCATACATTAGAGTGACAACACTATTCTTGGATTTTGAAAGAATTTGGCCATATAATTGCCTTCATCTCAATAAAGAAAAGAAAATATGACTTGCTAGATCCACAAAAGCATTTAGCAGCCAGTACTCCATAAAAATCAATGGGAGATAAGTGGTTTTGTGGATTCAGCTGTTATGTAAATAACACAAGTCCCAGCCTCTTCTGGATTCCTTATTTACAGGTGAGGGACAACATTGATTGCTGGGTCTGTAAAGTATCAAGGGGGCAAGAGAAAAGCATTCCTACACAGACATTTCTGGTATTCAAAGTGTATAATATCTCCAAAGGGTATAATATCTCCTAAGTAATACAGGATTTTTTTGGAGACAGTTTATCCTGATAATAAAATAGGAGTGTGTGCTTTCTATAGCAAGACCTGCATCGTCTGATTCTTCAGTCCATTTAAAGGAGCATGTAGAAAACACACACATTAATATGTCAAGCAATGGTCTGAGACAAAAGCAGGTTCTCTGGACAATTGAAATATTTTCTGAGGTTTTCATACTTAAGAAAGGATTGATCTCCTGTCTCTGAAGTACCACCAGCCCCCCTGGATTTCAGAATGGCTTTTAGATATACAGCCCAAAAGGGGATTCTTTATATTTCTTTACTATTCTCCACAGATATATACAACTACTCAACAATTTTATTACAAGGTTATTCACATGAAAAGGAAGAAAAAACCTCTTATTTTCTGTATTCATCTTTTGTTTCATAAAATGGAATTAGCAAAATGTGCCGACTAAATTGAAAGACCTCATTAAGTCAAGCCACTGAAATGCCTACAGTTTAACCTGTTACGGAAAAGGAGGACAAAATGCATTCACAAATAATGTAATCATCATCATCAACGAAAAAGTTTTCCAATAAACTGTCACAAATAGCACATAGTGAGCTCTAATTTTAAGAAAAAAGCTTCTGATTAAACAGGACCTGTTTCTTTGCTCCTTAGCAATACTGTAAATAAAAACAATTATGTAAATTTAATGAACTTACAGTAACATGGGATAAAAATATATCAGATGACTAAGTGCACACCGCATCAGCTCAAACAAAATTCCAGATGGATTAGGAACAAATGCAGGCTTGAGCAGATCTCACCCAGATGACAGACATGTTCCTGCCACTGTATCTTTAACATGCTCTGAACCCTTTAGAAGCCCTTGCAGCTTGTTTCTGCTGTTCCCAGATTACAGGGCAGCATCCAGTGTTTGGCTGGACCATCAGAGCTGGAGCCAGAACAGCTTCCTGCTGAGCAGACCTGAATAAAATTATCTGGAGGGCTTTGGTAAAAATTCGTGGGCTTCAGTAAAATTACTCAACAGACCTTAGTAAAAATTAATTGCATAGCCTAGCCTAAAGCACAAAGGAAAGCAGTACCAAATGAACAGCAGCTGAGTTTGGCTCATATTAGAAAGAGCTAATTTGATGCTGGTTTAAAAAAAAATAAAGGGGGGGGGGTGGAGGAGATTTATTTTGTTACTGATTCCAACAGGAAATGAATTAAATCTTTTTTTAAGGCTGTTTGTTGAGTCATACCCCTCTGAATTTTTTTTTCTTTGTACTTCTGGGAATTATATTCAGTGCCAAAGTACCTTCTTGTTTAAACAATGTTTTGGATTGCCAAAGCAGGGAGGACTGTTACATGGTTTCTGTAATTTGGCATAAAGAAGCAGATGAAGCTGGTTTGATCCCTGTGGAAACCTCAGTTATATTGAAGGTTCCTTGTGTTTGATAGCACTTTAATCAAAAGGTTCCCTGTAATTCAACCTCACTAGAATAATGGATAATTTGAGAAAGTCCAGAGAAACAAATAGGAAACTGAAGAAATTAAATTCAGCAAGGGTGTGTAAGACTTTAGTGGGATTATGGAAAACAAAAGTATTCAGGCAGCAGGCTGCGTTGCCTAGAAATGGGACAATTGTTTAAAGTAGTTTAAAAAAAAATCATTTGTGTTCCTGGAGTCTTTATTGTTAATATGGTGGTTATATGTTTATTTTCTATCTTTATCAAAGTATAGGTGAGCTCTCCATAGTATAATGAACTCACATCACTGCAAAATAATATTGGGTTTGGGCAATAGATACCTGTATTTCCATGAAAATTAATGCACTTTTCAAAGTATTGTAACCTTTGGAGAGAAAAAAGACCTATTAGGTCATAAAATCTGTTCTGCCAGTGCAGGATTTGTTGTATGTATATTCATTAGTGTTTTGTTCAAGCTGGTTTTCAGGAGAAGCAATGGGACTTCCAGTGCTGAACTCAGAAAACAGAAGTATGGCTGAATAAATCTCACCAGAAGATTGCCCCTTACACCCTGTCTACCTTTACAAGTGCTCTACTAAATACATATTTTTCACTTTCAGAAATGCCTCTATACTAGCCAAATGTTTATTATAGTTACATCTTAACCTAAATGAATAATTTCTCCTCTTTCAGACAGCTTTTGTGTCTCATATTTAGGTAGAACTGAGGTTATTTAAATCTAGGAAATTAAAATTCTTGAACTTTCCTGTATCTCTGGATACAGTAGCTATGATGTAGGGGTTGACAGGTGACAATATTGAAGAAGAAGCCAGGTAGTATGTATCAACATGATGTAACATTTTGCCTGTCTGTGTCTTATCTGAATTTCAGACAAATCTGCATTATGGAAATTTATCTCCACTTTTGAAAGGGCTGAAACCTATGCTCTAAATCAAAGGAGAACTTGCATATCATTAAAGTAAAGCCCAAATCAGGGCTTGAGGTCAAGCATGTATTAAACTGTTTTTAAATGTGTTTAATGGGTTTGCTAGTTGAAGAAAAAGAAAGATAAGCACAGTTTCTTCTTCTCATTTATAAATGCTATTCAGTATAAGAACCTGATAATTTCAGGTATTTCTTAGGTAAATTCAGCTCAGCTGTGCAAACATTGAAGGACTTATTAGCAAGCACATGGTCATATGCATTATCACTCATATTCACACAAAATTTCACATGATTTCAAAGTGCACATAAGCTTTATTTTCTTGAAACTGAACACAACATTTTTTTTTCCTCATCATTTTAAATAAGCCTTTGTATGAATTTCCAAAGGTGCTTTGGGAGTTATTTTATTATTGCTTTTGCACTTTTTGTGGATGATAAAATTAATATGGTCTGACTGATCTAGTGATAAGCAAAATCCCTGTGTCCACATTGGCCACTCAAATCATCTTAGTGCTTTTACTGCAAGATAAAAGGGATAGAAAGGTGCTAAGATAATTTCCTTGGATCCTTGTTCACAGAACTAACTATTCAGTTCTGTAAGCCAATTTGTAGTGTGGCTTGGCTATTATGTGTTAATGACCACTCCTGGTATTTTAGCACCCTTCTGAAAAAAGCATGTATAAGGACAATGCAATTAAAGTGCATTAAGAAAGAGCTTGGGTGGGTTTGTTTTTTTTTTTGTTGTTTTTTTTGTTGTTGTTGTTGTTGTTGTTTGGTTGGTTGGTTCCTTGGTTTTTTAAAGAAGACTGGAGCTTACTGCCATTATTTGCCACTCCAGTCTGTCATTTGGCTTTGCAACAAAAAACATTAGTAATATCAACCTGACTTCACAGAGTATAATGCAGGTTTTGAAGAATCCTTGCAGTGATGCTTCTCGGTGGCCTTGTAGAATGACAAGGAGAAGAGAGATCTCCTGCGTGTGTGTGCCCATGTCTAGGAGCATACCATACCTCAGGAGTCCACCTGAGTTTTCAGGAACCTATTAGAAAGGCTGCAAGGTTTATAAAGTCACAAAACTTCTCGACATTATCATATTGGTCAGTTTCACTGGTGCTGTAATCACCAAAATTGCTCAGGATGGAGCTCCTTCAGAATAAAAGGAAAGTGAGAGTGACCTCTGCAATGAGACACATATTCCTGGGTATTGAAAAATAAGAGCCATCAAACTTCTGGTTTCCTACCTGTCAGTAATCTCTCTGGAGATTACAGTGCCGGGTCCTGCACTTTGGCCACAACAACCCCATGGGGAGCTCCAGGCTGGGCACAGAGTGGCTGGAGAGCAGCCAGACAGAGAGGGACCTGGAGGTTTGGATTGACAGGAAGCTGAACATGAGCCAGCAGTGTGCCCAGGTGGCCAAGAAGGCCAATGGCATCCTGGCCTGTATCAGGAACAGTGTGGCCAGCAGGTCCAGGGAAGTGATTCTGCCCCTGTACTCAGCGCTGGTGAGGCCACACCTCGAGTACTGTGTCCAGTTCTGGGCCCCTCAGTTCAGGAAGGAGATTGAGGTGCTGGAGCAGGTCCAAAGGAGGGCAACCAGGCTGGTGAAGGGACTGGAGCACAGATCCTATGAGGAGAGGCTGAGGGAGCTGGGGCTGTTCAGCCTGGAGAAGAGGAGGCTCAGGGGAGACCTCATCACTCTCTACAACTACCTGAAAGGAGGGTGTAGCCAGGGGGGGGTTGGTCTCTTCTCCCAGGCAACTCTCAACAAGACAAGAGGACACGATCTTAAGTTGTGCCAGGGGAGATTTAGGTTAGATATTAGAAAGAATTTATTTACGGAGAGGGTGATCAGGCATTGGAATGGGCTGCCCGGTGAGGTGGTGGATTCTCCGTCCCTGGAGATATTTAAAAAGAGACTGGATGTGGCACTCAGTGCCATGGTCTGGTAACCGCAGCGGTAGTGGATCAAGGGTTGGACTTGATGATCTCTGAGGTCCCTTCCAACCCGGCTAATTCTATGATTCTATGATTCTATGGATTCCAGGGGCAGATTTCCATCTGAGGCGATGAAGACTGGTTGATTGTTTTCACCAGAGCTGGTGTATAGATAGACACCCACCTAAGGTCTGCCTCTCCCATTATTTTTATGGGTTCTGACAAAGACACAGTCAAGTTTATTAAAGAAATGAGAAATACTATGTGTAGCTTTTTATGCATCTGAGATGCATATACTTATGTATTAAAAACATGGTGGAAAGTGTTGCTGCAGAATATACCTGTGTAAGGAGAGAAAATAATCCTTCTTGGAGGAGAACTGAAGTGACACCCTAGCACTCTAAGATGCTGAAATGCCATTCTAATGAGCTAAGAAGCCATTTAAAATTTGTACTCCACTGTATTTTCAACTGCATTTTTTCTATGCACCTAAAACTTTATTAGCCACATAGGGTTTTGCTGGAAAATAAATGCAAATTATTTGGGGATATTTTACAGGAAGAAACTTGTTAAAAAGCCCCAATTGTCTGTTGTTTGGTTGAATTATGGTCACGTGGGATTTGCAATTTAATTTTAAGGACAGGCGGACAGACAGAAGACAAGTGACAAACAGAAGAGTCTCTCTGCCAGCAAGGAAGAAGAGCTGTAATGAGCAAAACTCCCGACTTGATCTAATTTAGAGCCAAGCAGAGCTTCAGGAATGTGTGGGGATTAATCTTTTTATTTATCCAGAATGAAGGAAGAGAATTAAGGCCAAGTTGAATAGCACTGAAATGGACAGATTTGTATTCCCTTCTGAAAAACATTGCATTTAAGTGCCTAACAGCTAAAGTTCATAAGTGCAACTGCAGACTTTTAAGAAACTGCACAGCTTTTCTGTTAGTTCTTTTTTTTTTTTGATGGGGGATGGGAAAGAGAGTCTGGCTTTGACCAATAATATGATCATTGTTGAAAATCTACAGCAATACCAGAAATGAATGGGGAATATAGTCATAAGAAACAGGAAAGTAAAAGGAAGAATAATGAATTTTCCTGACTTAGGCCCCAGATAAGCAAAGTGCCTAATCAGAAAGTCAAGTATTTGCAGTGCCTTTCAGCTTGAAGAGAGCTGATCAGCATGTCAGTATGGCTGTGCTTTCTGCTCATCTCAGTTCTTACAGTTTCCAAACAACTATATCGAATCTCCACCTGTCTGTTCAAGCAATCCATTTCTAGATTAAATAAAATTAAATATATGAATGATCCACAGAAAAAAATCCATCTTGGGAATCTCATGTCTACTGTTCTTTGATATAAATCAGGTCACAAAGTTGGACTTAGCTTCCACATGGACTGATTCCTTTAGTTTCTGGCTTTTTAAAGTCACTCTTATTTTCTACACCCTCTTCCACAGCTTCTCTTCTTTTGGCAGCTTGCCAGTAGAGTAGCCAGATCCCCTATTACATGCCAGTTAATCTCTTCTTGATGGATTTGAGTCATTTGTATTTTAGTTGCACAGTATGGAAATACATCATGGCAAGAAAGTAGTATAAATGAGGCATGGGTTAGTCAAGTATAAACCCTTTATTGTCCTCTACTAGATGTATAGTTATCATTTAAAATTAAAATAACTCCTGCTAGAGTAGCCTTTCCCACTGTATTTGAAAAGGGGCTTTTTACTAATTTTTTTTTCCAATATATTGCTTACAATGTAACATGCTGTGTTTTGTTTTAGAGGTACAGAGGAGAAATATAGCTGAGATACAGAGTTACAATACTGTGCAGTTCTAACAAACAGAAATAACCATGTAGTAACAATATAATAGGCTGCAATTAATTTTAAAAGGCAATTGTATCCAAGGAGATTTCTGCATACCTGTGTGTTTGCCCCCATTAGCCAAAACCCACCCAGAACATCTGCAAGCTCACATTGAGGCAGCAGCATGCGTGTGGATGAGCTGTGATGAAGCAGTCAGGAGACATGGTAATCGGATCCGCATGGTTGAACATTGAATCTACCTCTACTAAAAGCACATCCCTAAATCCATCTGACTTCGGGAAGGCTACTCCCATGAGCTAAACAGTGTGCTCAAGCACACTGCTGACCTGCAAACTTGACTTTGATCTCCTTAGGTCACAGCCCCACACTATAACTGAGATGAACAAACAGTCTATGGTGCCTGGAACATGGAGATTTTTACACCCCCTCTTCTTTTTCTTACTTCCACTCCCCTTCCTGCCCCCTCACTACATATGTGCCCTCTTCCCTTCCACCTCAGAAGCTTCAGTGCTTGGCTGACCCCTAGGTGAACTAATTCATTTTTCTCTACCAGCAAAAAAATTTCATATTCAGTCTTTTGCCAGGCTACTGTCTGCCATTTTAGTTAGCTGAGGTGCTGTGTTGTGCTCCATCAAACACCAAAATCAGTAGAAAATAAGGCAGCATCCAGAAGCAAGAGGGAAGGAGACTTTAGAGGGAAGGAGAGGGCTTCACCCTCATTGCAGCTGCTGTTAATTCACTTCAGGTTGCATTACCAACTCTTTAAAATCAAAAGGACTTCTGAGATTTCAATGTAATGCCAACTCTTTAAACACAACTGTGTTCTTAAAGGCATCGTCTGAACTGATCTTGTGAAGTCCAGTTTCAGTTATAAAATCCTACAAAGGCATTTTATTACATAATATTATTATGATGCCTAGATGCTTCACTCGAAAGTCAAAGGGAATTAAAGCTCTGTAACACAACGATGTAGCCAATTAGAAGACAAACTCTTCAGGCAGAAACGTCTGTATGTTTAAGAATAAGAAGGATTTAACTTTTAACCAACCTTATAACACATACTTGTATGTATCCTTTACTTGTTAATCTGATTTTATTTAGTTCTGAAAAGGGGCTTTGCATACTAATTCAGATTAATCAGGTCTGACTGCATGTAATTAAAAATTAGTAAGACAAAGGCAGACCCTAAATCAATTCTTAGAGAACATCTTCCTTCAACTACAAAAGATTAGACTTTATGCATCAGTTGCTCTGAAAGGAAAAGCAGTTATTATTGAAGACCATGCTAGCATTTTATCATTAAAAAAAGAAGCACGATTGCCTAACAAAATTAAATGATCCAGACAATAAAGCACGTTCGCAGAGATCAAGAATGATACAACAAACAGTAGAGTAAAATCCAGTACAAAAATATTAATGCCCATTCCTCCAATGGACTTTCGGTGAAGAGGTCTCTGAACAACAAAGGTCATATAACATCTAAGTGTTTTCACTGGATATAGCCCAGAGGATTAAACCTAAGCCTACAGTGGAAAGAATGTTAGTGTTTTTTGTGCAATTCATAAACAGTGCAACATTCACCTTAAGTTGGATTAAAAATATGAGAAATATATTACCCCACTTTAAAAAAAAATATATTTTGAAATAATTTGGGAAGCCTTACTAACCCAGTTTACTACAGTTGGATAGCAATTACCTTGTCAAAAGACCAGAATTTCTAGAGTTTCTTTGTAAATTTTTAAATTCATTTTTTAAAAAGGGAAAATTTGGAATTCTTCCCCAGACAAATTTGTTAATTTGCAAATCTCTCTAAAACAAAGAACTTTGCTACAGGGACAATCAAATGACCCAGAGCAGACACATGACCCTCCCATCCACAACTAAGGTCACATCCTCATTTGTTTTATGTGAAAGAATCAGAGGGAAGTTAAGATTCAACCCTGCACCCAGCTAACAGGCCACATTCTGCCTTTTGCAAATCTCATTTAGTGTCTTTCAAAGAAGCCTTCCACCTGCCTATCACACAAAAAAGTATTCCCCTGCTGCCACCATCTCCATCAGAGGTACCAGGGCAGGAAACACAGCAGCCCTGCCAGCCCCTGTTAAAACCACAGGGAGGTTATGATCACTGTGGCAGGGGAAATCCTGCTTCAGGGCTGGAATATAAACCACTGTGGTCATTATTGCTCATGCAGGAAAACCTCAGGGGGTGATGAGCACTGACATGTTGTCTTGCAGCTGTACATCCTCTGCAAATGGAGGACCATGGTGGTAAGGGGCAGGGGGACATGGCACTTGTACCCAGTAGCTGGCACTGACTTACCACACCTGGAATGGCTGCAACACTTCAACTCAGGAGGCCAATAGCTCCAGAAACACAAGTAGGGAAGAATGGAATTTACTAAAGCATCAGAGAGTGTAGGGTTTTTTTTCCCACAGCAGGTATTTATTGACCCTAAAACTCGCTTTATGATGAGTGCTGTCATGTCCATGTCACTGCCTGCTTACAAATGGCTGCGGCAAACATTTCAGTAACAAGGGATTTCAGAATACAACACAGTTACTGTTGCAAATATATTAAGTATAGACCTTAAATTTATCTCAGGATACATAAAATATCCTCTGGGAAGGCTGTACAATACAACCATGCTTTCTATTTTTGGCAATAATTAAACTATACTGTGAAGAGTTATTAGACTAAATGACACTCTAAACCCCAAAAGCAAAAGAGCTAACATCCCAATATGCTCTTCTTAGTCCTGTCTCATACCTCATTCTTTTCAGCCCTTCTGAAAATGAAAATCAGAGTCAATGGAAACTAAAAAGGTATGGGTTTTTTATGCATGGACTAACATATTTAGCTAGATGATAAAATAAATACTGTTTACCTTTTTCTGTTTAAAAGTGTAAATCCTTCCTGCTGTATGAATTTGTAAAGTAAAATTGCCCAGTACTCAGACATCTCTCATGCTTATATTCTAAATCAACAGTGATAAAAACAGAATTTTGAAAGTAATAGAGTATATAATAGGAAATTCCCTTTGTCGTTTGCATTAACACAGTGCAATGAACTACAAACATACAAAACAATAAACTATGATTCTGACAATAGTCACTTGGAAGATAAACTTATCATGGATTATATATCTCCTTTTAAATAATGCATCACACACTTTTCTGAACCACTGCAGTTCCTTCTCAAGGTGGTATAAAAACTGAGCAACCTGAAGCATATTTATACAGATTAAGTGGTTTCTAATACTCCAAAGAGCACTTAATCTGCATGAATGTGCTTCATGTTGCTATGTGCCTCTAAAGCCTGAGCAAGGAGCCTAAGTGATTCTGAAAGACTGCAGCACATTTTTATTTTGATAAGTCAAACAAAGGCAAAAATGGAAGAAACTAATTGGCCCAGGGAAACAAGGCAAGCAACTGGAAATCAGTCTCTAGCTTGCACTTTTTATTCTTCAGCCATGTCTTTAAAACATCTCAAATGATACTAATAATGCAAGTTGTTATGCTAACATGGACTAAAAATTGAATGCTGGAAATGATGTATCCTTGATAAAATGTTCCATAATAACCATGACTAATGTTTATTAAAATGGTGCCCTAGAAAATTAAGCAAAGGCCAGCTGTTTTACCTTATGAGTTCTATGGTATTTTTCAAATATTATGTGTTTATCTCTTTTTCTACATGGATCATCTAAATGAGACAACAGAGGTAAAATATTCAGCAAAAGAGCCTTCAGATTCTGCCACATTGCTCCAGCAGAGCCAGGAGGTGGTTATTCAATAGGCAGCAAATATACCTATCAGGTATCCTGAAAGAGAAACACACACATAAGAAAAGAGAATTTCAAGACAAAAGTGTTCTTTACACAAGTTCAGCACCTTGACCCATATCAGTGAAAATAAGAGGAAGAAATTACACCAGCAGAATAAGCATGTGACTGACTCCTCTTGGTGACTACTGTGAGGGAGCAGACTCAGCTGTGTGTTTTGTCACAGACATCCTTCCTCTTCCAGTGTTTGAGATGAGGTCACAGAGATGTCTTGTGATGTGCAGGAGGAAGACATTCTCCCACTCTCTTTGCTTATAGGAAATGAAGAAACTTGGCCATAGATAAGTTTTGAAGTCACTGTTGCATGCATAAAAATTGTTCCCCTTGTAACTCATGCTGTTACAGAGAAAAACTTTGAAGGCAGCCAGGACTTAGCAAGGTCTACTGTATATGTTTATGTATATTACAAAATATGTACAAAGCATTGACACCTTTTTGTTTTGTTTTGTTTTGTCTTACTCTATGCAAAGAAAGAGTGTGTGGGATCTTGTAGAACATGTAACAAATATTCACTACAAAGTACTTTTCCAGCAACTGGGGCCCAGAGCTGTATAAATATCTCCAGAAAGCAGTGCCGAAGGCTTTAGGAGTATGTGAAATGAAAAGGATACATCTGTCAGCTGGTATGTAGCACAGGAGGCAAACTGCTGAGTGAATTGGCAAGGGAGAACAGAAGATGATAATGAAGACAACACTAAAGTCACTAGAGGAGACGGAAGGTAACATTTGCTGGTCTTGCATGGTTCATGGCACTGGATCATTTGGAACAATTCATTGGTTCTTAAGGCATAAAGGTACTTTCTTCACAGAGTACTGGTCCCAGATATTTTCTACTGATGCCTGTCCTGAGAGACAAAAACAGTTTTCCAAGATGATAAACAGTTCACAAAGTGCTCACCACAGAAGAGCAGGGAACATTTGGGGTTCATAAAGGGCTACTGCAATAGTTGTAGGAAGAAATAAGAAGTGAAGAAAAAATGATGAATGGCTCAGAGTTACCATTACTTTTCCTTGTTTATGTTTTTGTAAGTTTATTAATCTAATCCTAAAGTAGAATTCTATGCTGGCCCCAACCTTGGTAGGAAAGAGAGGTCTGCCATAATATCTTTGAAAGGGTAAGCTAAAAGTTGAGGAAAATAGAGGGGTATAAATGGATGGTTAAACTCAAATGTATAGGCTACAACACTAAACTATATCCACAAATACACTTGTGTGGGATGTGCACTAACTTCAACTGTTCAGACACCCTCATGTTGAACTGGTCCTTTGTATGCTTTGGACAGGATATTTTCTACCTTGTCAGCTTAAAAAGCAAAAGGTAATAAAATCAGTGAAATGTGCAAAACACAGCACATACCAAACTTCTCCTTCCTCACATTTGTCACTGTACTGAAGCCATAAAACTTGGGCATGCAGGGATGGGAAGGGAGGAGGAGTGGAGGAGTGATTTTTGTTTGTTTTTTTTATAATTGGGTGGAAGCGTGGTTATTTTGGTGATGAAGTTGGGTAGGTTTATATGTGGAGAAGAACAGACAAACTCTCCACCCTTTTTTGGTGCTCAGGGGTTGAATTCCATTTCAGAGGCGCAAAGGAGTTTTCCCTGCCATCATTAACACTCTCTTACTATTGTTGTTTGGAGGTTTTAGTACACCTCTGAGATGTCCCAGAAAAGGAAGCTGGCAGGACAGCCAATTCACAGTAAAACCTTCAGCTTTTGAACAAGCAAACTTAGCAGGTCAAGTGCCATAACACTACATTTGATTTACATGCTCTAGGCTGTTTTTCCAGCATCTTGCCACACTCTGCTTCCAAAGGAAATTGGACCATATGGTGAGCAATTTGCCAGTGTACTATTTACCATCTTTGCCTCTAATAGGTGTGGGTATCCCAGCAGGAATGGACTGACAGGATTTTTGTCACTCAGTTGTCTGCCTGCTGTGAAAGGGCACCCTCTCTCACCACCATCTCTCTGTCCTCCAACCAAAGGAAGTGCTAAGAGCAGCATGTTGGCTGATGCTTGTCTACCTCTGCTATGCCACTGCTAGATTACTTTTTGAAATCATCTTTTCAGGCAGCTGTATTCAGCTTCCCCACAACTGCTGTCATTCCTGTGTTCAAAATTTACCACACTGCTGTGACACAGCTCCTGCTGGACCTTCACAGCTTGTCTACTGCCTCCCACCTCTCCAAGCTCTAGACCTGCCACCCTGTTCTCCAGGGGTGAAAAAAGACACCATGATCCTCCTTCCAGCTGGATGTCAGGGCCAAGGGGTCCTGCTGGGTCCTAGCATGCTTTTGAGATTTCTTTTTGGGAGCTTGAAATCAGCAATGGATACAGGATACTTTGTGTGCATTTCACTCTTACCACTGGGAAGAAATCATAGCACAAGGCATGTTCAAAACAAGAGTGATAACCTTTTCCACATTCAGTAGTATTTTTTGCATCACATTCTGTAGATCCAAATTTCCCCAGATCCCTAAATTTCCCTTTTCTTTCTCTACCTTCTCTTTCTGTCTGGAGCTCTTGCCATGCTAATGAATCCAACACAAGCAGACAAAACAACACAATAATCCAACCAAGACAAAGTAGTCATAAATTATTACAGGCAGCTCCAAATCCAATCTGCTGTTGTCTTGGTGACTGACTGGGAAGCACCAACAATTTTTTTGTTTTTTCTCAAACTGCAAGATGTCACACACATTTGTCTGTCTTCCTTCTTCCCCTTTCCTCATGCTTCCTTTTCCAGCCCTTGGTGTTACCCCTTCTCTCATCTTGTTTTCTGATAAGATAGCTTTGAAGTTGAGCAATCCCTGACCTTTCAATGGTATCAGCTACCGTGGGTTTTTTTCCAAAATTTTATAATATTTCTTACCAAAAATTCAGGGACACAGAACCTTCAGGCTTGTGAAAAGTTCCCTTCACCCTGCAGTCCTTGCATTTCCCTTTCATGCGCCGTCACGCAGCCCCGTGTGAGGTGTTAACTCGGTCCAGCAGCCAGTAAACCATTTTGTCATCCTGATGCTTTGTGTTCTTTTTGACTCCTTTCTGTCAAGCACACTGATATTTCTACAGTCAATCTCTGACTCCGAGAAAGCAAATAATGGAGCTGACCTCATCCCAGAAAATAAAGTGGTCCTTCACCTGGACAAATCGTAGCAAAGGGACCCAGGACACTATTTTCCTTTGGCCCTGTGTCTTTGCTCACTCTTTTTATTTCCACACATTCTCCCCATAGAAAAAAACCTTTAATATTTTACAGTTTTTTTTTAAATCCAAAGTTAATATTTTTGTGGTTTTCATTCTGTGCTCTCTGAATGTTTCTTTGGTTTTTAATGTTTTCATGTTGTCTGGAGAATACATAGGGGTGAGTGGGTTTATACCCTCTTCTGTTATACAAGCAGTGATGGACACTAATATATCATATATTTATTTAAACTAGTTGAATAGTCTGTCTTCTATCAAGAGGGAGCATAGAAATTTCCCTAGGCAAAGCATATAACAAATATGGAAAATGGCAAATACAGAATGTGTGTATATTTGATACCACAATATGTTAGAGTACGGAGTTTACAAAAGTGAGAAGATACATAAACCTGCCTTTGCTTCCTTAAAAAAATTCCTCTTTAAATATTTAAAGCACAAGAGTATAAGCATGGAGTACATTTAGGAATTAGTTGGAGTTATGGTGTTACATGCCTGCTGAGCAATATTTTGAAAAATTTTCTCTGAGAAGGCACAGTGTAGAGTTGTTCTTTTTAAAAGTAGAAGGTGTGGGATGTTCAGTTCAAAATGTATCATTGCGGTAGTATCGCATTAGGACTGAAAAGGAAAACAATGTTCCTATTCCTAACAACAGATTTTAACACAGGTGGGCTATTTTCACACACAAATATATATGTGACTTCTATCATGTTTCTTTTTTTCATTTGGATCATGGGAGAAAATTTCTTGAATGTTCACAGTTGGGATTTTTAATTTGCAGTTCCTGTAAATAGTTGCACTATTAAAGATGACACCATGATTACTCACCTTAAACAAAGAGAAATTGTGAGTTCAGTTGCTGGAGTTCAGTTCAGCAGAGTAAATACTTCTAATACAGCTATATGTGGAATAAATTCTTCTGAAAAATTCTTCTGAAATATGTGCTTGCCTGAACACATATCAAATTTACATCTGAGATCAGAGAAAGACCCAAGAAAATTATGCTAGTCATATTCTTGGCAGCTATCAACTGGATAATGCTGTCAAATATGGTATAAATTTCCTTTTAACACATTGTACATTCTGCTTATCTTGCCTTACCCACAGTCACACAAACAGGAGGAGGTGGAGGCTGGTGACAGCTTGGTGACCAGACAGGACCAACATGGTGGCCCTTAAACACCCAACAGCATTGAGTGTGTCAGAGACCACATCCAAACAGCCCAAAACAAAGGAGTAATCTCCAGGAAGAAACAAATGCAGGGGAGGATTCCTTCAGCAATATAATAAAACAAGGAGTCACAGAGTGGAAGGAATAATCCCGTGTCCTAGGTGAGCGTAACGTAAAATACATTCTGTCAGCAGAGGATCCAAAAAGAGGCTGGAAAAAGGACAGAGGGGAAGAAAATCTGAGGAATAGCATCCAAAAAAAGAAAAGATGGAAAGATCTAGGTAGAGAATCAAGGAGACATTTGCTGTCATGACAAAAGCAATTAGTGGCAGCCTCTGGCAATAGCTGTTCACTCAGCAGCAGTGGGGTTTAGGACAGCTTTGGGAGTCCCCACCTACCTTATTTTCCTGCTGCTAATTTTTGCCCACCACACCCTCACTTCTCCTGGCACCATTGCTTATTGCAGCCTGGGTAGAGGAATTGCTCCCACTTGAAAAATAAACTAGCATAAATAAAAGTGAAAAGAAAGACTGCTGTGGAAAGAAATAGATGAAGGCCTGGGCACCGTTCAAGTTGTCACCATTTTTAAAAACTGAACTTTGCCATCCTGCCCTGTATGCATTCACAGTAACCCCCCTCCAATACTGCTGTGCTCTTCTCTAATCCTTCACCAAAAAAATAGTGTATGCAATCAAACTACACACTCCCCTCTGCCTACCCAGGCCCCCTGCTCCTTTAGAAGAGAGCAGGCTGGGCACCTCAGGGAGACTCAGGAGACTGGCACCCGTTGCTGTGCTATCTGAGAACGGCTCTGCTGGCTGCTTCACCTCGGTCAGAAATTTGATTTGAAATAACATGCTAGAAGGGTGAGTGGAGGATCTGACATTCCTCTCTGTGCAGAGGCAGTGCTCAAAAGGGGAGGTGAACGGCAGTCTCACCTTCCTAGCTGCCTCACCAAGGTCACCCAACCAAGGGTTTGGTTATTAATATACTCTGCAGGAAAGTGGGATGCTTAAAAAATATATATATATCTATAAAAGATGAAGGCTTCAGTCGCATTATGGGAAGAGCCCTGCATGGCTGGCAAGGTTTTGTGTGCAGTTAGAGCACTATGCAGGCCACTGTTCCAGGTTTAGGGATTGCTGTGGGGCAAGATGCTAACATGAACAAATGCAGAAAGCTGAAAGGTAAGCAGAGCGTTTTCAGAGAAGTACCGCGTTGTGAAAGACCCAAGAATTCAGAGACCTCCAGAACTGAGAAAAGTTAATCCCGTTGCAAAGTTGGAGCTAGGCCGCTAGACTGCTTACAAATGGGAAATGTAGAAAGTTGCTGGTTTCTGGAGGTCCAGAGTGACCTAGAGGCCAGGATGGTCACTCTGGGTATTTCTCAGCTTCTCACTAGGGAAGCTACTGGTGAATGCCACTTTATCACCTCATACTTTGGCTTTTGTCGGAGGGAAGGCTGCATGGGATGAGCAGAAGCCACAAAACCCAGTACTACCATTCACTGCACAGAGTTAGGCTGTGTTACTCACTAGCAGATCAGCATTGAACAGAAGTCCACCAAAGTTCATCCTCACTCATATCTGGGCCCCAGTTCTCAGTTATATCGATCTATGGCATTAAGTTCCTTAGAAAATCCAAGCTTAAGTCTTTCTGGAAGGTGCTCAGAAAAACTCTGTGGCTATCTACACTGTATCATGAGAGCTGCCTTGGGCCCTGACCTGGTTTATATAGTGTTCATCTCTTCTCCCAAGTAACAAGTGATAGAACAAGAGGAAATGTCCTCAAGTTGTGCTGAGGGAGGTTTAGATGGGATATCAGGAAAAATTTCTTCACTAAAAGGGTTGTCAGGCACTTGAACAGGCTGCCCAGATCAGTGATGTAGTCACCACCCACAGAGGTATTTAGAGGCACTGTATATGTGGTGCTCAGGGACATGGTTTAATGGTGGACTTGGCAGTTCAAAGTTAACGACTGATCTTCATGGTCTTAAAAGGTCTTTTCCAACCAAAATGATTCTATGATTCTGTGTCTGAGTACTGTAGGGCAGGTTTTCTGTAGGTCACTCCTTCAAATAGTCCTTCTGTGCAGGCATAAGTGGTATTGTGGAAGGGCAATGCTGTTAACACATGGATTTTGTCCATGAATGTAACTAAAATATTTTTATCCTTGTATTAAGTATTCGTGCTGTGCACTGATTAGTTCAGATGTGTGTGCACATACATATTGATGTGCATATATGTATACAAATATATATATTTAAACATAGAATAACATGTAAGAAGGGACCCATCTGGATACTCAAGTCCAGCTCCTGTCCCTGTGTAGGGCACCCCCAGGATCACACCATGTGCCTGAGAGCGTCAATATTTTGACACAATTTTTATAATTGCATATATATATTTATGTCATAAAGGTTTTCTATTCATTAAAATTATACAAATTTATATAAAATATATCTTATATAAATTAATTTTTACATATAATCTCTTTTCTATACAACTCTTAGCACAGAAAAATAGAGCAAGTTTTGTTGAAGAAGTACTAGACCTGTCAAGGGGCACATAACAGTATTTTTTTATTCTACAATATTCACAATATTACGTTAGAGTCAAATATGAGAGCTCACATCCGCCTGTGAGAACTCAGTCTAACCGGGAATGAAACCAGGAATGATTTACTACTACTTAGGGAAAAGGATAGCTTCTTTTTTGTTGTGCACTCACCTTATTTGCAAGTTAATGCGGGAAGCAGACCTCAGGCAGCCTTAATTTCATTTGTTCTCTTATCTTTCAAATCCCTCATCTGTACACTGCCATTCAGCCCAGCAGGGGTGTCAAGTTCCCAGACCACAACAACTTTGGTCCCTCTAATTATTGAGTGAACTTTGTCTATGGCTTTCACTGAGGTAATGGAGCCCACAGGGAGCAATGATCAGGTATAAGGTATAATGAAGGTCGCTCTCATCAAGATATTTATTGCTTTAAATTAATAAGAAGGCAGAAAAACACCTATCCTGAGCTGTAAAAACACTTGCCTGTTGTATAAGTTGCAGCCAGCAGATAAAACTGTATCCCATGAAGAAACAATAAGAACTCCTGAAATGGAAAAGGAAGATAAATGCTTCATCTCCACTGCACTTTACTCATTAGACTCTCCAAAGTCTCATTTTACCTCTACTACATCCCTGCTGAGGTGATTGGCATGCAGCTTGCCGTGTGGGATAGCTGCTTAGAGTTTCCCAGCTTTCACAAGTACAAGCACAGATAAGCAGCCAAAGAAGTTAAAAAGACAAACACAGGATAAAGAGAAAATCTTTGCGAATCACATTCCCTTTAGCTTAGTCAGGTGGGGTAGCTAAATCAGCTACAGAAGACGTGGCTGCATTTGTTGTCTAGACAAAGTTAAGCTAGCGGAAAACATAGATGCTTTCTTCTTTTAAAGAAGAGATGTGTTTGTGGGAGATACTGCTGAGATAAGCCTGGGGGATGAGTCTTACCCTTTACCCACAGCGCAGAGAGTGCACATGGAGTAAGCAGCATTACTGAGACAATGGTGCCATGGGGGGCCTCTACAGTCATAAACTCAAAGCAATGGGCTATTAATCACAAAATCTAACAGGAATATGGGGGGAGGGAATGCATTTTGTTTTTAAACACTGGGGGATATATTATAGACACTGTTATATTTCAAATAGCTAGGCTCAAGGAGCAGGTCAGTGGTTAGTGGTGTCAAGAATACGGACAACCTGAACTTTCAAATACCTTCAAATAACAGGAAAACACAATGCTGGTTAGGCCTGAAAATCAAGCACCACTGTGGGGCTATTCCAACTGATAGCAAGGTGACTTTTGTTTTAAGTCAATATGCTTTGGCAGACTCCTCTAATGCAAACAAACAAACAAGCCAACCAACCAAACACTAATAATCTCTGCAAAGTAAAATGTCATTCCAAGAAAGTCAAACTGATCTTTTTGAATGAAGTTTTCTTTTACGATAATAAAGACATGACTTGTCTCTAAGCAGACAATCCTGTTTTCTTTTGGTTTGGTTCTTTAGAGTTCTGTTTAGTTATTCTTTCATCTTACCCAAAATAAATGAGAAGAAAGCTCTTATTATTTTCTAATTAATTAAATTGTAAAATAAAAAAGAAAAACCTGGTGCATAATTTATTTCAACTCTTGGAGACTTCTAAATAAAATACATCCTACCCACTGAAGAATTCACAGCAGCACTGAAGAATCTTTGAAGGACCCAGCTTTCTTTCAGAGAGGGTATCTCACAGTATGTTTCCAACCCTGCATCTCTGATTTAAACAAATACCTGGCATGCTGTATCTTCATCTTTGACTCTAGTACTCCTATATCAAATACCAAGCCTTACTATGGCTTTTAAACCATAGAATGCTTTCAGTTGGGAGGGACTTAAAAATCATCTAGTTCCAACCCCTCCCTGCCATGGGCAGAGACACCTCTGATTTGACCAGGTTGCTCAAAGCCCCATCCAACCTGGCCTTGACCACTTCTAGGAAGGGCACAGCCACAACTTCTCTGGGCAACAACTTTCAGTATCTCACCACCCTCACAGAAAAGAATTTCTTTCTAATATATAATCTAAATGTACCCTCTTTCGGCTTAAAACTTTTCTTTCTCATCCTATCACCACATGCCCGTATTAAAAGCTCCTTCTCAGTTTTTGTTTTTTGTTTTTTTTTTTTTAAACAAGACACTTATCTGAAGGGGGCTTCAGATACTGGAAGGCTGCTATAATGTCTCCTTGGACCCTGCTCTTCTCCAGGATGAACAACCCCAACTCTCCCAGCCTGTCTTCATAGGAAAGGTATTCCAGCCCTCTGATCATCTTTGGGGCCCTATTCAGGACTCACTCCAACACCTCCATGTGCTTCCTTTGTTGGGAGCTCTAGAACTATACACAATACTCGAGGTGGGGTCTCCCAAGGGCAGGGTAGGGAGGCAGAATGAACTTCCTCAACCTGCTGGCCACATTTCTTTTGATGTAGCTCAGGATATAATTGACTCTCTGGGCTGCAAGTACATATTACTCACTCATGTTGGGCTTCTTATCAACCAACACACCGAACGCCTTCTCTTTAAGGCTGTTCTCAATCCATTCTCTGCCCAGGCCGTATTTGTGCTTGGGATTGCCCTGATCCACATGCAGGACCTTGCACTTGGCTTTGTTGAACTTCATGTTGTTTGCACAGGCCCATTTCTCAAGCCTGTCAAGGTCCCTCTGGATGGCCTCTCTTCACTGCTGCATGTAGACCAGATCACACAACTTGGTGTCATCAGCAAACTTGCTGAGAGTGCGCTCCATTTCACTGTCTGTGTTGCTGACAAAGATATTAATCAGCACTGGTCCCAGTACAGACCCTTGAGGAATACCACTGGTCTCCATTTGGATATCAATCCATTGACCACAAGTCTTTGAGTTCAACTATCCAGCCAATTCCTTATCCACTGAGTGTTCCATCCTTCAAATCCATATCTTTCCAATTTAGTGATCAGGATGTAATGGGGGACGGTGTTGAACACTGGCCATGTTGATTGCCATCAACCACCTCCACATTTTCCATGGGCCTTAGCAGAGCCTTCAGGAGGATCTGCTCCATGATCTTGCTGGGCACAGAAATGAGACTGACTGGCTTGTACGTCCCTGGGTCTTGAGGTTTTTTTCTTGTTTTTGTTTTTTTCCCCACCTTTTACTTTTTTCTGCTACAAGGGTTTTTGAAGCTGTTTTTTGTGAAACAGCCTGCCTGGTTGATTCCTAACCACAATCCTGTTGACATGACTTCTAGACAAGCTGACCTTCATGTCTTCATGATTTCATAACTGTGTCCTCTCCTGATCTTCTGGGCAACCCACCCTGGCTGTGCCATGCAAACTGGGAATGTTTTCTTTGAATGTCTCTCCTAACCCCTTCCTCACAGACAGAATCCTCTGCTCAGCACAAGCGTGTCTGAGATTTTCTTCAAAAAAAAGCATGCTTTCAAATTAATTTTTTCTGTCTGGGATTTTGAGATAATTCCTGTCCTCTATTGCTCAGAAAGTTCTGAAGATTTCTTGTTTTACAGCTATAAATATAGGTTGCTTTTTTGCTTTTTTTATGCAGCTTGGCTATTTTGTTTCCTTTTGGTGCCTCCATTAACTATTTAGGATTTTCCTTTGTAGCCTTTTTGAAATGTGACAAGCATTGTTCTATCTTTTCTGTTCAGAACTTAGAGTAAAATTTCCATACTCTCTTTTGCCACATATCTGTCACTCATAATATGTAATAGAGCTGAGATGAAAATAAATGCAGATCTCCTGAAAAACTCTGAACACCCTCCAGTTCTACTACTTTCAAGGGAATTGTAGCATATGAACAGCTCTGAAGCCTGACTTCCCCATCCTGATTAGTCTTGTTCCTGCAGTCTTTTGCTCCTTTGCAAAACACATAGCAAATCTTACCACTGGTGCCTAGCAAAGTTTTCTTGCCATGCACTGACTGACATCTACTTCAGCCAAAGTAAATGGGTCTCTTTTCATTTGCCAAGCAAAATCCTGTTTATAATGTCCTTTTGTTTAAACTTCAATTACTACTAACGAAGTCCCTACTATATAGGGGCATAGTCCCAATGTAAAGAAGGGAGTACTTTTCTCATGTTTGTGAAATGGACAACAGAATTATTATTTCTGTATTAATTATCTCAAAAATATTGTTCAATAGCCACTTCAAAGTAATGAAACATCATCTTCAAATCAATTTCAGAAAAAAATATTCTATTTGTGTCATCACTGAAACACTGATGCGTTTTTTTTATATATAACTAACTCTTGTTTAGATGCATTTTAAGGTGCATAGTTAACTCTTCAGATGGTTTAAAGTTCTGTTAGCTTAAAGGGGCTTTGCCACATTGTTCTAACTGAAATTCTGGTAATCTCAATATATATAATGAGAAAAGAAATATGTCTTTTATGTTCTTTTCTGTTCTATCAACACCTTCTATTAAATAGCCTCACAGTCTTCTTTCTACTACAAAAGATGCACATATCAAAAACAGCCAGCTCAGTAACGAGTTCTATTTGCCACAGCATCTTTGCATCTTTTTTGGACAAAAAAGAACTTATTGATATACTGTAATTCTACACTGGAAAAATTCAGGCTTGCCGCTATTTGGTTTTTCAGGACCAATGATGCAAGCTTTAGGGTCAAGATAATGTAAGCAACTGTTGTCTTTTGACCAAGCTTTGAACTTAAGCTTGCTCTGTGTTCTTCCACCTCACTATTACCAGTGGAACAAGATAAAAGAAGATATTTTTAAATAAAAATTAATGTAAAGTGTACCATTGGAGTCGAATACTTAGTAAGACTCCTGACCTTCAGTCCTGCTGAATTCAAAACACAAAGACAGCTTTGAAATGCTGCAAATTGGGCCCAGCTGACATTTAAACATCAATTCTGAATGTGTCCACACCCAAATATCGATGCATCAGAAGAGGAACTATTGATTTTTTTCAACAACACGTTTCAGCCATCTGTTTTCCTTCATCTAGTTTTGCTTCTGTCGGTTCTTACAATGAATAGGCTTTAGCTGGGGGTTCACGTACAACAAAAGCTCTCATCTAAAATAAAAATTTCACAAATAATTTTATCTGCCTGAAACCAGTTCTCAGACCTTGTACCATCATACTTCTAGCTCTGCACACCCACCCTCTGCCAACAGGGATGTACTGTAAAACAGATGATGCCTGTTAAAATGTTGTATGAAGGGGCCTTGCCTTAAAGGACAGCTAGGGTCCAATCCATAAATTGCTGGGATCCTGGGATTCCTACTTTCATGTGTTCAGGCTCCTTGGAGTAATACCAACGAACAGCTAAGCCTGGGCTTTCATCCACAGAACTCCCCAATCTTGGAGAGGCTGACCACTCTTCCCTGTCTCTCTGCCAAAATAGGCAGGATACCTTAAAGCACCTTGGCTCGTGCTCACCGGCTGTTGAATGGGAAAGGAAATATCTCCTGGGCAGATAAATTTACAAGTTTGATCAAGATGTCCTTCTTGCCTTCATTCAGGCATTTGACCCCATCTCTCTCTTCAGGTCTAGGCCCCTCTGCTCCCCACAATGGATACTTTCAATGCCAAGGACAAAGGCTGTCCAAAAAAATTGGAGGATTCAACCTGAATGATGTCTGAAATTAGCAAAAGCTCAAGCTCAAGTCAAATACAAATTCCCAAACATAACTATATTTTTCTCTTATTCTATCCAAGTGCCTAATTCTTTCTACAATTTTTTAGCATTTTGGGTAGGTCACTGGAAAGGAAAGATGAAATGCAGGAGGGCAATAAGATAGGAGGTTCATGCTGTAGGTCTGTAGAAGACAATAAAAGCAGGGTTGTACCGGAGGAGGAGCTGTGCACCATACTGCAGGTTCTATTATTATTCTGCCAGTACCAGCAGGTGGGGAGCCATGAGGGAACAGGCTCCCCTGTTTGGCCAGGCATTCCAGAAATGCATTTTGTTTATTAGCATTTAATTAACCCTTTACTTGTTGTTGCTTGGGCTTGGGTTTTGGTTGTTTTTTGTTTGATGTGGGGTTTTATTTGAGGGAGAAGTTATAATTTCCTCTGGCTACTTTAGTTCTGAATGCTGGCAACCTGGCTGGACATATGGCACTCGAGAACAATTCTACTTGGCTCTCATTGTGTCCTGCCACTTTGCATCCAGATATATCCAGGTGCTCTACAAAGTCAGAGACAGATCATTGTCCCCATTTTACGAATGAGAAAACTGAGACAGAGATCACAATGTTTGGTCCTTCTTGGGACACAAATCCAAGAATAGAGCAGCCGACCCCTTGGCTCACTCCTTGCTGGAGCCAAAGGTAGGCACAAGCTGTTCAGTTTAGATGATTATCAGGTTTTAAGTGCATTCTTCACTTTGCATTTGAAAAACTAACTGATTGTGCTATTATGTTTCTCCTATTCCAGATGCAGCCAGATGCATCTCTGCTTACACAGGACAGCAAGGGGAACAGTCCTCCTATGTTCTAAATGTAGGTGCTTGTTACATAAAAGAAAGTACACTGGGTGGTTTTTTTGTTTGTTTGTTTGTTTAAACAACAAAACAAACCCAAAAAACGGGGCTACAAGCTCTCACGGCAATAAAATTAGGTAGAAAAAAAGCAGAAAGAAAAAATGAAGCCTACTTTCAAATCTTTGATACCTGGGATATAAAGAGCCATTTGAAGTTAATGGAGAGCCTGATGAAAAAGCTTCACTCCCTGATCTCTTGCTCCATTTGTCATGTATTGTCCTAAGCCACTTCATCTGAAAAATGATTCAAAGAATAAACACCTTCATAGCTAGTGCTGTTATGGCCAGTATATTTAGTCAAAGAAATTGGGTCAGTGTTCTTTTTATTTTCTTTCCATTCTACTAACTCAACATCATTCTGGACAAGTTCCAAGCATGCTGTGTCCCATTCCTGATTTCATAGGCACTGAAAAAAAAATAATAAATAAATACCACCAATGAAAAACTGTAGTGGATGGCTCAGCTGACACAGCCACAGGCAGGAAATGGCTGGTTGTTGCAGTATATTATCCACAAAGCCAGCCAGACTGTAGGTTGTGGGGATTTTTTACATTTCACACTGCCAACCGTGTCTATTGGTAGTTGCAATCAGAGCTACTGCATCCCTGATGCTGCAGGGTAGAAAGAAAGAAAAAAAATAAAAATAAAAAAAATAACAAAGATGGAACAGCAGAAGCAATGGCTGGTGCTGTGAATATACACAGTGGAGCAGTATAGGTATAACCTGATACTAGCCTGAGCAATTAGTTGGTCTCTGACACCTATGTCATTGTACCTTGTGAGAGGACTAGGTTGTCTTTATTAAAACTGGTAATTTGGAAATGTGAATGCTTTCTGAGATAAACCAGCTTGTGAAAGGGACTCTGCTGTGTCTTTTCAGTGTACAGAGAGAGTGTTGAAAGGTCTGTAGCATGTGCATATGGACATATATCCGTGTGTACATATATATCTGCATGGATGTCATGAATATACTCACATATACAGGACTAAAAGCTTCAGAAATCTAAGAGCCTTTTCCAAACACTTATTGGAACTGTCTCCTCTCCGTCATCATTTCAGTATGATTATGTACCTAAGCAGTCTCATTGCAGAGGAGGAAGATTCGTACACCTACTCTTGGCATAGAATATAAGTAGAGGGTATTGGAAAAAAAAAACAACAACAAACCTGGATCTAATTAGCTTCACCATATCACTCATGAATAAAAACAATTTAATCTTGTACTTTCTAATCCCTTAGAACTATTTAACTATGAAGGGATAGCTTCTTTAATACTGTCTTTTTTCCTCATTTTGGACTTCTTTTCTTTTCTTTTCTTTTCTTTTCTTTTCTTTTCTTTTCTTTTCTTTTCTTTTCTTTTCTTTTCTTTTCTTTTCTTTTCTTTTCTTTTCTTTTCTTTTCTTTTCTTTTCTTTTCTTTTCTTCTCTTCTCTTCTCTTCTCTTCTCTTCTCTTCTCTTCTCTTCTCTTCTCTTCTTTCTTTCTTTCTTTCTTTCTTTCTTTCTCTCTCTCTCTCTTTCTCTCTCTCTCTTTCTCTCTCTCTTTCTCTCTTTCTCTCTCTCTTTCTCTCTCTCTTTCTCTCTCTCTTTCTCTCTTTCTTTCTTTCTTTCTCTCTTTCTCTCTTTCTCTCTTTCTTCCCTTCTCCCTTTCTCCCTTTCTTTCTTCCTTTCTTTCTTCCCTTTTTTTTTCTTCTTTTTTTCTTTCTTTTTCCCCAGTCTGAGCAAAGAGGACACTGAAGTTGTCAGTCTTAATAGTGTGTGTGTCACTGGTTTGGTGTATGTATGCATGGGGGGTATCTAAAAATTGGAAGAGTTTAAACAGCTTGGAAATTTAATTGAGAAAGATTCAAGATCAGATGCTGCCAACAGTCCATAGACTCAAGTGTCCAGATCGCTACAGCAGACACACTACTACTATTTAACCCACTGGGAGCACCCAGGAGGTCTGGGATTATAATGATATGGAGTTTATGCACAATTCTAGTCACCAAAATATAAGGTGTAACTTTCTGTCCAGCTTGCAGAATCTGCTAAATGCCCTCACTACTTTTGGGGCAACCTCATCTTTCTATAAAGCAGCAAACAGTCCAGGGATTTTCCTAGCATACCTTTCAAAAAGCAACACTATTATTCTAGTAAAACTGAGTCACTGAGAAATCCCCAAGTAAATCACTGACACAGCTGGGAATAAAAGCTGGATTCTTCAATTCCCAGGCTCATACATTACCCTCTAGAAAACACATCTCCTTTTAGTGAGTGTGGAAAGACAGCAGAATTCCCATGGGGGAGCAGGGAAACCCACAATCATTCCATATAATCCTACAATAGTAAACCACTGGGTTTACTAAGGGTGTAAAATAAAGCCTATTGTGACACACACAATCTGTGAAAACCAAGTCATGATGAAATAAGGAAACCAAAACAGCGTGGTCCATTGTTAATGAACTAAGATTGTTAACCCCCTATTCGCACTTCCCAGATCATTGCCAGAGTGCAATCTGCTTCTCAGAAAGCTTGTCACACAATATCTCACAATCATTGACAGATACAAACCTCCAGTCTTCTGTAAGAGAAGACACTAGCTTATGAGAGGTAAAAATGAGTAAAAAATGATAGCATGCTATAACCTATGAATTCTGCCTGCTAATCCGAAACATCATTCTGGAGTTAATTTCCCTGATTCCTGTTTAGTCTTTCATCCTGCAGTAAATGAATATTCTTTGTGACTAAAAGTATCAGCACTTGTCTACAGAATGCACTGTCTGAGGTCAGAATGTTTTTGGCAGACTTTGGAATACAACTCTATTTCCCTGAGTCCCAGAAGTCTCTCATCAGTGAAGAATTGCAATCAGGGCCTTGTAGCAGTAATCAGACAGAAGTGATTGTCATGAGGACAAAGCACATGGAAAAGTAAGAGAAAATTGGATAAGGCTTAGAACAAATAAGAGATAAAGAGGTGTTGTTGAATAAAACCGGGTAGTAAGAATTCCTGACCCATTTGTGACAATTTGATTAAGAAGGTGAGAAGTTACCAGCAAAGCCAGGAGATGATAGCTAACAACTGATTATGGAAGGGTAAGCATTGGCACCTCGTGACTGCAGTGAAGTACACTTTGTGAAACTTCTATTTTAAATAGAAGCAGGGTTTTTTTGGTTTTGGGTTGTGGGTTTTTTTCTGTTTTGGTTTTGGGTTTGGGGGTTTTTTTGAGGGGATTTTTTTTTTGTTTGTTTTTTGTTTTTTATTTTTCTAGGGTTCGTTTCTTGTTGTTTGGGTTTTTTAATAAAAAAACCTCTTTTTCCTGTTGGACCTATCAAAGACTGATTTTATTATCCATCCTTATAAAATCACTGACATTTGGAAGATAACCCAGGCACTGAAAGAGACAGGCTCAGTGTTTTTAGTTTGCCACCTTCAGCATAAAGATCACAGCCCCCAGCATCACCCAAGTAGAGAAGGTGACAGGCAGGGTCCAGGTCGCTCAGTCACCTATCTCAGAGCTTGCATGCAGCTGAACTGTCATTCATCCCTTATCATTGTTTGCTCCAGAAGTCCAATGTTGAGGTCAATTAAAGGGCAGAATGGGATGTTAACACTCACCCACTCAAGGGCTGTGCAATGGCTAACTTTGGAATAAACCAAAGTCTGATGTTTTTCTGAGTTACCAGTCATTCTAGGTTGATGCAGATAGTAACTCTTGGAAAAGAAGTAGCTGGGAAGCCTGACTGGACTAGATAGTTTTCAAGGAATTTCACTTGTGTTCTGCATCAGCATCATAGCAGATCTTTCTCCACTCATTTGTATAGAAACCAAGCATTATGTGACTGTATCCAGAAGAAAAAAAGCTGCTTAAGTCAAGAAGCCATGAGTAAAAATTCAAGCTGCAAATTAACTGGGTGCCTAATATTACATGCTGAAATTGGTTATCTGTAAAGCAATCAGGACAGTCCTCCATGGTGTGACCTGAATTTTATTTCTTAGCTGCAATATGCCATAAACCACTTCCCTTCCAAATGGAGTACATACTTAAATAATCACACTTAATTTTGTGTTTTCACAAAATCAAAAAGAAAAAAAATTCCTAAGGTTCAACACTTTCAAAAGAAGAAACTATTCACAGTCTGTCAGTTACAGTTATAGCAAGGAATTTTAAAAAATAGTTATTCAGAGGTGACTGAATTTCTGTGGTGGAAAAGTGATTTCCATTACAGCTTTTCCTTGTTGCAGAAGGGCAAATCATTTGCTGAAAACACAGATTCTCCCTCCTTTTGGAGCTTGGTGGGGTTTTGTACAAACACATTTCTTGCAAAATGTTCCTTGGTCACAACAGTTTCAACAACAGTCATGATTTGTTTTCAATTGTCAGTAGATAAGTAGAAACTACAGGACAGCTTTTTAGTGTGTTTTTGAGTTACAGAATAGGTTGCAGGGAATCAGACACATGATTCAACATATGTTAAATCTTGCAGACAGATTTGAGCTTAGCAGTAAGCATGTGGCTAGTCTAATTTAGAGGAATTATAAAATTAGGCAGGACTATTTGCAGGATTGGGTAAAGGATTCATTTTTAGACTGACAGCATTTGAAGAATCTGACGGGCTCTTTATTTTTGAAGGTTAATTCCTTTTGTTTTGTTGCATTAACTGGCTTACACTGAGTTCCACAGTGTCAAGCATAAAAGTCTGCTCAGGACAACAGCTTGGGCTCCTTAATTCCTCTGGCTAATGTCCTGGCAGTAGATGGATTGCCACAGACATCTTGTTTCAGCAGGACCTATGTTCCAGGTTTTACACTCTGTATCCCCTGATACACCTGAGCAGACCCCTCACCTTGGTAGTACTGCCTCTTACAGACAAAAACTCTCTTGTGCTGCTCTGGGAAATAGGGTTAGCTTCTGCTTTAAGCCATTGACGCTTAATAGATGTCAAAAAAATTAAGAGTGTTTTGCTTACCTCCTGTAGCATCTTTACTGCCTTAGTTTTGCCTCTGAGAAACCTTACACTGAATTAAAAAAGACTGGTATTCTATTCTATGTATTTAAAATTATGTATCGTGTGCTTGCTGGGTTTATCTAAGAAGTTCAGGAAATGGTGACACTGCATAAATCGTTAATACTGCACAGATATCCTTAGCTTAACCTTGGATGGTGTTCTATCTCACAGAATCTTTCAGGCTGAGATTACCAAATAAAGATATGCTTTTAATAAAAATGTTATTAATATAAGTTTTTCTCCACAGAATATACATTCAGACTAGACTCTGAACACTTTAGCTTAACCTTTTAAAAACCCATACCACAACAAAATATAATGGCTTCATCACATGTGATCTTGTGATAATATTTAGGTTTTAATTTATAAAATAGATTTTAACATGAGAAAGCACACCTAATGTTACTTTTTTGGCAGCAAGATATTTTATCACCACTCAGAATAGAGAAGTGACAAGGTGAGAGGGCAACTGATAGCCAAATTTACCACAGAATTCTTCAATGATGCTTTATCTTAGATGGCTTCTTCTGAAAATAAGTCCAGAAAAATATTACACAGATTACTGACCTGACTCTGGACAACAGTTAGATGACTGCTACATTAAATGCCAGTGTTAATAGCTCTGATTTGCTATGCTTTGCATGAAAAGTCTGTGCTTTTCTGATTTTTTTAATTTCCAGTTTAAGATGCTTCTTCCTTAGAGGCATCAGGAATGCGTTGTTGCTGGTGTACAGGAAGAAAAGATTTTGTTGCTGAGCTCAAGTTCCATTTCACACTGCTACAAGCATTGCCCACTCTTTCTGAATCATAAGGCATGAAAACCCCAATTACCTAGCACAAAGTTTCTTTTTGAGTAGGGTTTAATCCCCAATGAAAGGTCCATAACTTCTTTTACTCATCAAACCCTTTTTCATCAACTACTGCTTCATAGAACAAATATTGTCTGGGATTTTACTTTAACTTACATTTCCAAATTGCTTCAGGAGACTTAAAAATGTCATGATTTAATCTATAATAAACCCACAGCTTTGTATCTGTCAAGGCACGATAACTCGTTGCTGTAAATGAAAATCCAACTAGCATGCTCAAAAAAACATGCCTGCTAAAAGAACATTAAATTTGCACCAGATGCTTATACTGGTTCCATACCATTGCATAATTTTTCTTCTGCTTCCAAATGTTCAAATTCTCTAAACTTCTCACATCTTTTCCTGCATGGTATTTTTCCCATACCAGTTTCTTGAGCAAGCTGTCCTTCACCATAGAACTTGAACTAGCATGAAGAAAGAAACAGCACAGACAGGGGCAAAAATGGTCAAGAGTATTCCCCTAAAAGAAATATCTGTCTCAGATTGAGTGACTATCTGATAAAGAAGATACTTGTAAAACATACAGATACAGGTTTCTTGTCTTTTTCAAAATGTCTGAAGTAGACAGTCATCAGAATTAGGTAAATGTGCATTAAAATGTAAGCTTTCCATTTAACACAAGAAGTGATAATATGTTTCTAGTTGGTAATGTATTTTTTCCTAGTAAGGTCTAATAGTTTTGGCATGAAGAGATTGACCTAAATATAGGTTCTGCAATTCATTAACGTTCATGTTTAGAAATTAAGTTTCCCATTGGGTTTGCTAGGCTGCTGAAATATCAGCTTAAAGTAAATGCAGACTGTGTGCCAGTTTTAGCTTGGTTTTCTCCCTAAACTTACACTGGCAAAACACCCCCGGCAAAGTCAATTTATTGCTGTTTTTTTGGTTTTTTAACCCAGCCGGGACTGGGTCTGTGTGTGTATCACAAAATCAGAATACCATGGAAAGGGCCAAGGATAATGAAACCCCAGTGTTCTAAAAGCAACAGGGGTTTTTAATATCGATCTGGAGAAGTCTGAACCTGGAGATGTTATTGTTCCACAAACAGATGAATCACCTAAGGATACGCAACAATCAGATCATCAGCTGGACTGAAAAGCTGAATACCCAAGGAGGGCAGACACTGTAATAAGTCCTGATGCACCTGGGCAGATAACTCTGCTACTGCCTGAGCTCAGGGCCCTGCTACGTGCCGTGATCTGGGTTTATATAAACACAGACACGCTCGTGCATTTGATGGGGCTCCTTTTCAGTTTTTATAGCATTACTGGAACCTTCCCGAGAGTGCGGAAACAGCATTTGTTGGAGAACAAGCCTCATTAAAATAAATGACATTGTTTCTTCTTGCTCATAACTTTGCTCCTGTCTCAGCAGAGGTAAACTGGTTCTATTACTGGGAAACAGGCTCTATCACCAATTCTGTGGTGGAGAAACAGCATTCTAAATTTAAAAATCCTTTTCTATTGATCCGTGTTTATCACATAATACTACACCAGCTTGCATTAAACAGCAGAGATACATTTCCATCCCTATGAAGGGAATTAAATGCCCAATTCTTATTATTGTTAATAGTTGTGTGCCTAATGCCCAGTGTGCCTGCCTGCAAACATACCCCCTTAATTGCCTAATGTGCAGTCTTGAGAGAAGCAGATTATTCAGCTTTATGTTTCTGCATTTGCAGATATACCAAGGAACCAGTGGCCGTAGCACAAAGAACAAATTTGCCAGTTTGTTTATTTTCAAAACAGGACAGCACCGGGACCTTGTTCTAGCAACTCTTGGCTATAGTGCTATGAAATTCTAAAAAAAAAGCAAGTATTTTAACATATGGATTTCTACAGTGTGGGAAGGGTTGGCTTTACATTCAGGACTCTTTCCAATTAAACCGAATGTTAGCTCAGCCCATTTAAAATGCACATAAACTGTACTTATGGGTTTCCAGTTATGCTTACACTCCTTCTGAAAAACACTGCAAAGGGCATGACCAAAAATGAAGAAATCTTAATCCTAAGGGTTTTTTTTTTTTTTTTTTTTTTTAATATATATTTTGGATGGAAAAATGTCTATCCTTAAAGATTTACCACTGTTTTTCAAAACAAGAGAGAGAGAGTTGTACATGAAAAATATATATTGAAAAGTGTACAATGAGAAGTATACATTATGAGCAATGATTTTAGTTCAGCAGTACTCCAGAATGAAAACAAGTTTGTCTATGTTGAGTCATCCACAAAGAGCTTCATTAATTTCAACAGGACTAAAGATGGTGTGACATTACTTCTCATAATGACAAAGTGAGAATTTAGTTGTATTATGTGAAGCATACTATTCAGAATTGTACATTTGCACTCCAAGCTTGGGAATAATTCTGAAAAAATTCAAGTATACAGTTTCATAGTGACCATATCTATTTTGGAATTCAAAGTTTATTGGAATCCATGATGTAATAAGTCACAGTGTCATTGGTAAAATTTTGTGGCTGAAGTTCTCTTGTAAAATAATGAAGGCATATCAAATAGGTTTCTCACAGAAGCTGTCAAGACATTAATTTAGTGCAGATCAATCTGTCCACATTATCTCAGTTCACACATTCCAGCCACCTCCATTGTGAAAGGCAAAAAAGCATGTCCCATAAAACATACAAATAAATAAATAAATCTCTTTTTCTGTGCTTTGACAAAAGCAGAACTCTTTCCTCTCAGAGAAGCCACAGAGAAGTAGGTGGCTTATTGAAGAAGTGTATGTTAGTTAGGAGTCTCAGGGGTAACAAGGGTGATGAGTTCCTTCCTCAGAAGCAAAGCTACATCCTGAAAATCTTGGTGTCTCTGAAATATGGAGTTCTTTTCACTGCTTTTCATCTGGGTTGGAGCATTTTGCACAGGGAGCCCCCCTTGGGTTCCTCAAGCCATAACAGACTCTGCCTCTCACTGAGCTCTGGCTAGGGAAGTCACTCTCTGTTGTATTTTCTCTTGGCTTCTCCTCCATGTGAAAAAGTCCACCCTGCAGCTCAGAGCATCATGGTGTCTATAACCACGGTTAGGCAGAGAGGAAGGACATTGTTAGCTGCTTCATGGCATCAGGACTGAGGAAGGCCAGATGTCTGCAACCCTTCACATCTCCTGTTTGCTTGACTAGTTCTCTCGTCCCTCAGAAGAGGTAATAGCATACTGAGAAATAAACCTCTTTACTCTGACGTATCCCTGTAAGTGAGATATCCTCATTAGCAACTGCATGAGCCAGTCAGTCAGTTTTCCCAAATGCTTCTTAGCATCAGCTAAGTCACATAATATTAATACCTCCCATGTCTGCTACATCTCTGTGGGATTTTTGTAAAGAGCGAATGTTATTAGAAGAGATAGCGTGGCTTTCCCTTCATTTGTTCTTACACTATACTCATTAAACAAGAAGCAGTTCTTCAAGTCGTGCCAATCAAGCACAGATACCTGGGACCTAACATTCGCTGTGAGACACAGAAATCCCGTCCCCAAAAAGCCAGATGGGTGTCTGGGAGTGCTGTAATGGTATCACGAACCTTTCTGGGTCATTACTTCCAAGCCAGCCCTGGCTGGAGCTAGCCAAAAATGGTCAAGTTGCCTCTGTTTAGTGAGCTGGCATTTGCTCTCCTCTGTGCACAGTAGAAAAAATCATTATTCCTGCTGGAAATCATCAGAGCTCTCCTCAGTGCTCTAGAAGTTCCAGATTGTCCAGGCCCCATAAGACTTATACGTTCTTAGTACTGCTTTAGCTTCACTGGTACAACTGGAGGGGATTTGTGGGTGGGAAAAGAGAAGCACAAGATAAGGCAACGTATCTCCACATGAAAATAAATTTATTCCATTGCACAGGCAGAAGTGAGCTGGCTCAAAGAGCACGAGCAAAATCCGAAGACTCTTCTAACCTCCCCATACTACTCTACCTCCGACAGGATATAAAGTGATAATTTATCCAAACATTGAGGCAGAATTCCTCGGCTAGCATCAAGAGGAGTTACCCATTGGCTCTGGCCTTCCTGAGAACAAACTCCCATTGACTGATAAGTGATCCCGAGGATAAGGCACTATTGTTGGGCTGTTTCTAAGAGCTGGCCTTTATAAACTAATCCTTTCATGGGTGCCATAGGCACCACATTCTAAAGCACTAAATTCACTTGAGAAATCCCACAATTAGGAAGGCAAATTGACTCACCAATTCAATCTGTAAAGGTTTTATGTGAGCAACCTATATTTAAGAGGGTGCAAATCTAGGAGTGATAAGGTTAGTAGTGCACAAATAGGTGCAGTGGCAGTGAAGGTGGGGCTTCCTCCGTGTATTTTCACATCATATCTACAAAGAAATTCCATGTGCTCAAGGGCAATTATAGCCATGCAACTGTAGGTGAATGAAACCCATGACTAATAAAAATTAAATTGGCCCAAAATTAACCATATGCAGCAGGAATGATTTGATTCAAACAGATTCGCTGCTAAAATGCCTCTGGAGGTCTGGATTAGCAGAAGATACACCCTTCTATCTCAAGGCTCAGGGAGCAGTATCTCACAAAGGAAAATTAACAATAAAATACATTATCTAGTCCTGATATCCAGAATGAAGAAGAGAGCAGGGGAAAACAGAACTGTGTCTGTTGGAAAGTTCCTGTATTTTCATTTCCTCTGCCAAATTTAGTGCAGCAGATGCAGCAGGGCAAGGATAATGGCAGCAGTAATCAAGAGATCATCCAGTGGTAGCACCCCCAGTTTTTCATCATTTGAGAGTAAAAAGTCATGACAAACTTCTAGTACTCAGCATAAAGATGGCTGATCCAACTTTAGATTGAGAAGATGGACTGCAACCACCTGATCATTTCAGATTCCCTCCAACTTTCTTTTCCATCATCCACAGACATGCTGGGTGGCCATAGCTGGTGGTAAAGGTGCTAAGCCACTGAGAAGCTCACTGGGCCAACCAACACACTCAAGCTGACTGAATTTTGTAGAGGAAACCTTCTTTTGTACATGAGACCTCACCTGCAGGCTTGCTATGCAGACAGTCTGATCTTGAGGGTGGCTATAGAACATCCTATAGAACAACATCCTATAGAACATGCCTATAGAACAGCAGAAGGACATGACCAGAATTGTCATGCTTTCCACTGCCAGCATCTGAGTTACACATACCCCCTGTGGTGAGCAATGACCTGGCTTTCCACAGTCCCCTATGTGCCCTTATGCAATGTAAGCACCAAAGGAACAAGGGAATAAACAAGAAAATTACGTGCAAAGGTAAAACGTTGCAGACAAAGTCCCTCTCTGGCTTTTTTTCCCATAATGTTATTCAGTTTGGACAAAACTCAAGCATCTAATTTCTAGCATTTCACTGTACTTACAGGGTTAATTCAATCTGAGTAATCTCACTTTGTGTTGTATGATGTGCTTATTTCACATTTATGGACCATCACTCAACTGACAGCAGGTTCTCCCTATGCCTGGAAACTTCTGTTTCATTCTGGTTTAAAGTACAGAAGATCAGGAGACACAATGGTGAAGAAAAGCAGCCTATACACCTTTATTACTCCCTTCCCATCTCTCAATTTAAGATCAGACATTCACAGGTCCTTGTTTTGTTTTTCTTTTCAGTGAACTTTATAGAATATATATAACCAAAGTGTAAAGAAAAAAAAAAAAGTGTAAAAAAAAAAAAAAGGAAATAGAATTCTGCTCAGTTACCTCAGAAGTAGATAGTGCTAATACTATATAGTCCTAAAGAACATTCTACAGATCTCTAACTACCCTTTAAAAAACTTCCTTCTCCATTCTCCAAGGCAAGGGTACACAGTTGGATTTCCACCAGAGTAAATAGCACTGTCCCCTTGGCTAACTTCTAATTGTGGCAAAAACAATCCTGATCTTCCATGATTTGCTTTGGATTTCATGTGTTACTTGCAGGAACCACCACTGACACCCCAAATCTTGCACAGAATATTTCCCTCCATCAGAAAGAGTGTTTCTGATAATTTTTTGAGTCCTCTGTACTCATCTGTCATTCGACTGTTCTGTGGATCTAATTAGCTGAAACAAACCAAAACCAAAACAAAACAAAAAAGGCTTTAAAGCTGCATTGCCAAGATAAAAATATACGCAAAATATGCATTTATTTTTCCAAACAGCTGGCTGGACCTAGCACTGAGTAGGAATTTCTCCAGCTTCTGAAATAGGCTAGAACTGTAATACCTTCCCAACTTTCCAGCTAGCTCAAGCCATTTAGTACTCACCCACACAGGAATGACATCAGTCTCATAAATCATAACCCTTTCACTTTCCTTTCTTGGGTATATAAAAAGAATGGCTACAGTTCTCAAATGCTGGCTAAGAACTGTAACTCTAATGAAACTGTTTTGCAGCATAGTTGGCTAGGTTGCACAGTGCCTGGTCACTGTGCTGGAAGCTGTTTTAAAATTTGATCCTAACATGGATTGACTAAATTCACCCAGAATACAGACAGGGACTCGCTTATCTGAACTCTGATTTATAGTAAATAGAAAGAATTCAGATTTCATTTATGTAAGTCTCTGAAGATGCATATTACAAATAAATTCACTCACCTGTTCCTGTTCCTTTTTAGAAACCTGAGTAAAGATGGTGTCTCCAGGAATATCTACGAGAAAACCAGGGGAAGAAAATAGAAATTATATGCGTGGGTGATTTTTTTAATATTGACTAGGCATTTAGTTCAAGCAGTAAACACTTTTATTTTTATTAATGGAATTATTAATTTTGTGACATTAAGTTAGCTTCATTATTACAGTTTTCCTAGCAATCACTATTGAGTCAAAAAACCCTCCAATGTGTTTAGTACTCATGCTTGAATTGTCTTTAAAATTTTTCATGTCACGAGCCAAAGTGAGTAAAAAACATAGTCCCTACAAAAATTATATCAATTAACCTAATTTTTCAAAAATAATCTTCCTATGAAGATCAGAATATGTACAGTGTGAGCATGAGCTCTGTGTTCTCTCCTTACAGTAATTTTTAGACAAGATTTTTAGCTGTCAGTCACCACATTTGAAATACATTTACAGTGCTGATGGTACCAACCATGCAGAGAATCATAGGGAAATTTAAGCTGTAAGAGCACTCTGGACCTGACCCAGTCCAAACCTTCACTCAGAACAAACCTACTTTCAAGGGTTGGTCAGGCTGCTCAGGATCTCAATCAGTTAAGCTCTGGGTGTCACAGAGAAGAGAGATTTCACAGCCTCCCTGGGCTCCTGTTCCAGTGTCAAACCACTCTCTTGCTGAAGGATTCTTCCTCTAAGCCTCACTGCGTGGTGCCATAGATGTCTTAGACTTTTGGTTTGCAAAGGGATTTATGCCTGCAATATTGGAGACTGCTGTTTCATGCCCAGATTTGGACCTTTTCACCCAAGCTGCCAGGGCAGTGTTTTCCAGAGCCTCTGCCACATTATCTTGCCTTTGTTGCTCTCACACTATTTCTTCATGCTGTTCCCCCTCATGCACCTCCAACCATGGTTAGCATTGTTGCAGGGGTACTCGTGGGAATTGGGTTGTGCTGGTGTGACAATCAGCCCTTCTTTCTCCTCATCTCTCCTCTTTTCCCTTCAGCTGCAGCTTTTTTGTTACATTAGGGGACCTACACTATGCATGCACAAAGCTCAACCACCAAGCAGTGCACAGCATCAGCCTCTCATCCAAGTGTGCTCCAACCAGTGTTAATGTTCCTTAATGGAAACAATAAATGAGGAGTTTGAGCAAGGTCTGGTAGGAACTACAGGTACTGTGGGAAAATAGCTATGAGGGGAACCCTGCTGTGTAGGAGAAAAAATGCAGGGAGGATGTTTCTCTGATGACCTTCATCACTTCCCTTCCCAGCTGGCCAGTGGGCAGATTCTCCTGTATCTTCTTTCTGTCTGTCTCTTCTTCCTTACCCTTATATTTTTCCCCAAATGTAGCTTTCATCAACAGAATTCATGTACACCATCAGCTATGGATGCACCTCACTAACATGCCTTCATGCCTATGAACTTGTCTCAACACCCTTTGTGCTGAGAATTTTTGAGTAACAATGTCCCTTTCTGCCATCTCTCTCTTTTTTTGCATATCAGAGAAGAGCCAGGCTCTGCATTCTCTGTAACCTTTCCTCAGGTAATGGAACATTGCAATTAGACCCAAACACACAAAAACCCTGGAATTTCCTTGTGTTTCACATCTTCCAGTCTCTTCAATGGTTTAGTAACCCTCCTCTGGACTCTTCTTTGTTTTTCAACAACTTTTTTTAGGTGTCCCCTCAATCAGACACATCAATCCAAGCATGCATAGTGAGTCTTGAGCAGATGGGAAAATCATCTTGTTTAACCTGCTGTATGTATTCTTGCTAACAGCCCAGGATATGGTTAGCCTTCTTCCCCAAAAGGACACACTGCTGGCACATTTAATTTTCTCCCAGGACTGTAAGGTCCCTCTTTGGAGAGCTTCTGTTTCCCCAGCTGACCCCAGCTGATTCCCATGTTATTCCACCCCAGGCACAGAAATTTACCTTTGCTTTTGATGAACATCACAAGGTTTCTCTCTGCCCATTACTCCAGCTTGCTGAGGTCCCTCCCTGGCAGCCTTGCCTTCCACCTGAATCCCCCAAACTGATGCCTTTTACAACCTTTTCAGAGTGCTCATTTATGCCATTCCATCACCCAGGCTGTTGATGCAGAAGAGAAACAGGATCAGGCCCAGTGTTAGCCCCTCAGGAACACCAGGCTGCTGCCAATTATACTTCTAGTCATTAGCCACTTCCACGCATCCAGTCCTTACACCCTCAGTGAAGCTACCTGGGTACTCTGCAAGAGTATATCAAAAGTTTTGCTAAGTTTGAGTTGAACATCCACAGCACTCCACCTATCCAAAGAGCCTGGCTTTTAACACAGAAAGCGTTCTGGCTAGACAAGAACAATTTGCCTTCAGTAAATCTCTTCTGGCTGTTTCAAATATTCAGAGCTCTTGCAGGTTTCTCTTTTGGTCCATCACAGCATCCTTAACCCAGCCACACTTTGACAAAGACAGCTGAGATTCTTCATTTTCTATAGCTAATTTTCTAGCCTGAGCTATCTTAATCATATTGTGAAAATGTATAAAGATGTTAAAAATGAATAACTTACAGTTTCTTAAATTGTCTACTAAGACCTTTTCAGAAGATGTACAGCACAGCACTTCCAAAGGAGACAGACTCATTTCATCTTTTAAACCAGGATATCCTGCAAAGCAGGGACGCTCTTCTTTTAGAGGTTAAGACAACAAATAAATAAATTTTAAGAGTGCCATATCCTCACTTGTTTACATCCCTTTCACATCAGTGTAACTCTAGTAGTTTATGCCAAAAGAGGATCTGGGCTCCAGTTTCTATTTCCAGCTCTGTTTTGCTCATGTGAATGCAGCAGTTCATTGGGAACATATGGAAGAGGTGGGGGAGGGAGTTCCTCCTCTGACAACTCATGCAGTTAGATTGATTTTTCCTAAAACTTAAATGAAAAACAGCACATATCATGTGCGACAGTGCACTGTCCTGCATTTATACAATTTTATTGTATAAGAAAACTGGAGTGTTAAAATTTAGTGGCATGGCAGTTGTGCTATGCAACACTTCACCTGCCTGGGAATACAGCAATTTCCATTTTCATAGTAATGGGATATTGTATCCCAAGATGTGGTGAGAGAACAAATACTAATGGAACACCTAGAGACCAATTTATGCAATGGAACTGGACAGGAATTCTTTCATTGAATTCAAATCATTAATGCTGTAAACAATACAAATAGAGAGTCAACCAAAACTGAATGTGAAATAATGAGAGAAAAATGGGCTTTACGGTGTTCAAAATCCACAGGTCAGATCAAGTGGCTTCCACAGTATCTGATAAAGAAATTTTACAGTAGAATTTTTGTCTGTTTGTTATAGCAAACCCAACTTCCATGTGATTGACTGGAGGAGATGTAATCATGGTCTCTAGGTCCATGAAAGAATTACTAACTCTTATTTAGCTCCCTATTTTCCCACTGAAATCAACTAGAAATATGAATGCTGTACAGTTTGTTGGATCTGAAGAATGGCAATTTAATCCCTTCCAAAAGAGGTCTTGAGCTGGAAGCTTTTACCCCATAAATGAAAAGAAAGAATATATCATAAGTGAAAAGGAGAGAACAGCTTATATTTCACAATCATTGTTTGGATACGGCCCATTCCCTTGCTCCCACAGAGAAGCTGGAGTGTTTAGACAAGCAAGATGGCAGGAGCTAGAAGAAACAGGAGAGTTTACAACACAGAGGCAGAAACAAATTGCAAATTAGGAACAAACACAGTAAGAACATGAGTTAAGTGCTTGTAAATACCCATTTCCTGTAGCAAACCTGTAATCCAGATACCAAGCTATTTGCTCTTGTCTTGTACTGAATTTTCATTGCCTCTCCGCAGACAGGGGTGCAGGGAAGAGGGGTTCCAAAATGACACGATGCCCCCAGGTTTTACTGCAGCTCTGTGCTGGGTTGTCTCAAGTGGAGCACTTGAACTGTAAAGGTGCAAAACACAGTTCCCCCCAGGTGCTGCTCATATTTATAAGAACTGCAGAAATATGACCCCCTCAGGAAAGATTCCTTTCTTTTCTTTTTTATTCTTTCCCTTTTCCCTTTTCCTTTCCCTTTTCCTTTCCCTTTTCCTTTCCCTTTTCCTTTTATTTTCTTTGTTATTCATTTCCTTTTGTTTTTCTTTTCCTTTCTCTTTTTCCTATTTTTTATATTCTTGTTCATATTCTTTCTTTTTCCAGTTTCTTCCTTCTTCCCTTCCCTTCCCTTCCCTTCCCTTCCCTTCCNTCTTTCTCTCTTTCTCTCTCCTTCTCTTTCTCTCTCTCTCTCTCTCTCTCTCTCTCTCTCTCTCTCTCTCTCTCTCTCTCTCTCTCTCTCTCTCTCTCTCTCTCTCTCTCTCTCTCTCTCTCTCTCTCTCTCTCTCTCTCTCTCTCTCTCTCTCTCTCTCTCTCTCTCTCTCTCTCTCTCTCTCTCTCTCTCTCTCCTCTCCTCTCCTCTCCTCTCCTCTCCTCTCCTCTCCTCTCCTCTCCTCTCCTCTCCTCTCCTCTCCTCTCCTCTCCTCTCCTCTCCTCTCCTCTCCTCTCCTCTCCTCTCCTCTCCTCTCCTCTCCTCTCCTCTCCTCTCCTCTCCTCTCCTCTTTTTTTTAAAGTACTCACAACCTAGATTCAGATGCCTAGCTTCAGATAATAAATTAGTTTTAAGATGTCAGCTTTCATGCCCAGCTCGAATAATTTTTTTTCTTTTGAAATAATATATTTAGCTGGATCAAATGTATTCCTGAAGTAATCTGGTCTATTGTGCTCACAATCTGCTTACCTTTTATTTTCTGATTATTTCTTCTTTAGTTTACCTACGTTTTTCTAGCCTGTGGCAAATAAACAATCCTTTTATTGAAGATAGCTGGAATTGAATGTGAAGACTCATGGATTACTCACTGAGGGTGCCTTAGAGAAAAAGGAACTACCTTACTTTTTCTCCTCTCTCACAAACCACTCTTGTAACAGTGCAGAGTATTGTTATTATCATGGCATGACTCAGAGTAACAGCCAAAGAGCCATTTTAGCAGGCAGAGTAAACAACTTCTGAGGAACTTGGGCTCTATTTCTGTCTTTTATGCATCCTTTTCAACCCCTTGCTGGGCTTTCACCAGATGCTCTTTTCAAATCTCATGAGTTATGGGGCTCCCCTACATAAGAGGAAAAATCTCTGCTATCTTCTTTCTCCGGGGAACCCTGGAACAAATAAGATTCAAAGACAACATTCAGCCAGACACAAATTAGTTTGGGGTTGGTTTCAGATTTGGCTGGAGGGCTGAACCAGTTCTTCCTGCATCCTCTGCTAAGGCAGGTTGTTCATCTCTCATTTTAAACTCTAGTACTTTACAGTAGTGTGGTATCCACTGCTTCCTGTCAAGCTGATACGAAAAGACTTTCATATCTGAAAAACATTCAGATAAAAAATCATCAGGAAATTTGGAAGATGGAAAAATTCCAGCTTTACAAATGATCTCCCAGAAGGATCTGTTGCTAAATTGAGATCTATTTGTTTATTGCTTTTTTAACTCTCCATGGGAGACAAGGCACTGGGACAATGAGCCATACGGATAATGAGCTGGGGAAAAAAATACTGTAAGAAATGTCCCCAGCTTCAGGAGATGTAATTTCTCTCACCATATTTATTTATTTATTAAAACATACTTGTCATACCAAAGGTTGTCACTTAAAAAGTCCTGGATTTCCAGCCCTGAGGAGAAAACATTTAGTAAAAATAACAACAACAACAACAACAATTCTTCTATGAGCAGCAGAACTCATGAAGTGAGATTTCCTCTGAGTTTCTTTTTTTTTTCCCTCTCACGTCCACCTCACCACAAGTGGCCCCAGAAACTCTGTTTCTTATATAATACCCCTAACATTCAAAAGATGGTACATGCTACCACCACTTCACAACTAAGGTCAATCAAATAAGTTTTCTACAGTCCTAAAACAGTAAACAAACACACAAACATTCATAACACACAGAAAACATGCTCCAAATGAAAGAAAAGTCTGAATTCATGGCTCCTATATTGGATTAGAACCTGCAATTCACCACCAGGACTTACCATAGCTGCCGAAAGAATAGGCAGCACAGGAAAAAAATGAGGAATCAGTAAAGGTAGGTTTATAAAGTCTAGATCTGCTTTGATGAAGCACTGTTGTGTTTAAAACATTGCCATCTGCTAAGACCTGTGCTGCAGCTCCATTAGAATCATAGAATAGTTTGGGTTGGAAGGGACCTTAAAGATCACCAAGTTCCAGCCTTCCTACAGTTGGCAAGGACACATCTCATTAGACCAGGCTGCTTCAAACCTTATGCAAATTGGCCTTGAGCACTTCAAGGGAGGGGGCAGGCACAAATTCTCTGTCAGCCTGTGTCTAATATCTCACCACCCTCACAAGAAAGAATTTCTTCCTAATATCTAACCTAAATCTGCCCTTTTTCAGTCTGATGCCATACCCTCTCATCTTACTACTACATTCTCTTGTAATAAAAATTTTCTCCCCAGCTTTCCTGTAGGCCCCTTTTGGTACTAGAAAGCTGCTAGAAGGTCTCTCTGGAACCTTCTCTTCTCCAGGCTGAAAAACAACAAATCTCTCAGCCTGTCTTCTTAGGAGAGCCCTCTGATCATCTTAGTGGTCCTCCTCTGGACTTACTCTAACACCTCCATGTCCCTCTTATGGTCCAGAGATGGAGACAGTACTCCAGCTGAGGTCTCACAAAAAGAGTAGAGGGGAAGGATCAACTCCTTTGATCTGCTGTCCATACTTCTTCTGATATAGCCCAGGGTATGGTTGGCTTTCTGGGCTGCAAGTGCATATTACTCACTCATGTTGAGCTTCCCATCAACCAACAACTCCAGTCCTTCTCTTCAGGGCTGTTCTCAATCCATTTTCTGCCCAGACTGTATCTGTGCTTGGGATTTCCCCAACCCATGTGCAGAACCTGGCACTTGGCCTTAATGAACTTCATGAGGTCGGCATGGGCTCACCTCCCAAGCCTGTCAAGGTCCCCCTGGATGTCCTTCCTTCCCTGCAGCATGTTGACCAGATCACACAGCTTGGTGTCATCAGCACAATTCCAAGTAGATTACATCAATTGCCCTTCCCTTATCTACCAATAGTGTTCACCATTGCTGGTGAAACCAAAGGAATGCCAGAGCAAGGCCAGGAGCATGCAATAAAAATGCTGATTTAGGGGGACAAGACCACATGGAATGAAGCAGCTTCATAAACAGTGGGATGTACCTCTGTTCTTCCCAGCCTCAGAGCATAGCTTCAGTCCCATTAGGACTAACTCCATTAACCTCAGCACCATTAATTTAGTAGGAACCATCAGTGTTTAGCTAGGCAAATGAAAGATACCTGTATAAATTGTATCAAGATGATACAAATTTTCACCTGCCTAGATTTTGCAACCCTAGTAGTAAATCCCACTGTGGATATGCAGAGTTTTTATGAATCAGAATTTTGCCGTGGTTTAATGGTGGGAGACAGGGTTCACCCATGGCTAAAAGTCACTGTGATCCAACTCAATTAAGACACTCATTCTGGAAAGTTAACAGTGCCCTACTTGGGTCTCTAAATGATTTCAAAACTCAGACATAGGGTTCTATGTCCTCCTCAAAAACACACATCAAACGGATTTCATAAACTTGTGATAGGGCTGGGAAAATCCCTATTCCCTACACAAATTCCTTTTGGATGTACTTTAATTTCTGTTTAGCTTCCAGTATCAGAATCTTGTGAAAGAACCCTGTAATATGCATATCTGTAATTCTCTTTTGACATTAATATTTGTATTAAAAACCCTCAAGTTCTTTCCAAATTCAACACCAGGAATCCTAAAATACATTTGAAGTTACAGAGGACAGCAGCTAGCTCAAAGCTCAGAAATACAGTGGTATTTTAAGTGGTACTATCATTGCCTTGGGGAATGAAAACATTCCTCTTTTCAGAATCAGTGGTTTCTTATCTCACTGAGACTACAGTGGGTAGTATGTGGTCATCTTTTGGCATCCTTTACATGCTTCATGTTACATGGGGAGGGATATTTGAATGATCATTCATGTCACTTTCATAAATACTGTTTTCATGCTTCTGCTCCATGTGACAGCATGCATAATACTGCAACAGAGAACTTCAGGAATCAGGACCCATGAGAAGAAAACAAAATATTACAGAACTAATACTTTTTTTTTTTCCAATCTCTTCAGTGTCCAGTTGTGATAGACTTTTCCCAGACCTCTTTGGGTCTGTTCCTTAGGCTGTAGCTTTCTGCTCTGTGATAAGAGGAAAACATTTTCACAGTATGTCTAAGTGAGAAACTTCTATCTTCGTGTCATTACGAAAACTGTAGGAAACTGCAGCAAATCCTATTGATGTTAAACTTGGAAAGGATTAGCAGCACTGCTAGTGAATTTTTTCCCCTTTTGTTAGAGGATAAAACAGAAATACCTGAAACGGCAGAGTCCAAGATCAGATTGATGATTGTGGCAGTTTCCTCTGAAGATGACAATATAAAAATAATGTCTCTTCTTCATGAACCTACTGTCCCTTAACCATGACATTCTTTGCTGTTGGGAAGATCTGTGTGCTCAGGCAATTTGGCAGCTGAAGTCATCTAAGGAAAATGCAACTATTCTTCTTCAGTAACCACTAACACACTCCAGAATGTGAATTTGTCAGCCAGCACACATATATACTGTGTAGCTGCAGAGCATTCATGCTAGGAACATTTCTGAGTGTTCATGTATAAAACTACACAACTCTACTTGCCAGTGTACATCCAGACATGGGTCAGCTGCACTGTACACAGTCAGGCTCAAGCAAGCATCACCTGTGTAATGCAATACAGCTGAAAGGAGCTCTACTGAAATCTTTGCTTTGTATGAAATAAGCACCTGCACATGAGTTCACACACCTGTAAATGTGCTAGTACAGTTCGATCCTATTAGGGTACCTGAACAACACAGACACCGATTTTGACTTTTCATCTGACCTTGGGAGACATTGCTTTCTCTGGGATATTATTCCTTGGCCTACGAAATGATATTTGACATCTTCTAAATGCCCAGAAGGATCCAGACAGATTCTCAGTCACTGCTTCCATCGTTACAAAACAGAAGCCATAACAACACCATATACAAGCCATGTTCCACTCCCAGTTGCCTTCATCTTTCCATTCCAACCCCTTTGTTGTTTTAGCAAGGCTGCACAGTCTTTGGTAGCAGAACATCTCTTCCTATGTGCTTGTGGAATAAAGAGAAATGGGCTTCTATCCCAGATGAAATCTCTGGATGCTGTTTTAGACCACAAAACACTTTTGGATCTTGGCCTGAAACAGATAGCAGCTTACAGAAGGCTGTAATAGCCAAGCTCAGCCTTGTTCTTTTTCATACAAAGCAGTTTCCTTGACATTAGATCTGATAATTATTGAATCAATGGCTGCTTCCACTCTCAGCCCCCAGCAGCCATTATCTTAATTACAGTTAAACTGGAATCAGTCACAAAAATCCCACAACAACCAGCAGCATCAAGATACACCTTCAGCACATAGAGCTGCAACCACACACATCGAGTTTGAGGTAGTATTAAATCACCTCAGCATATTTTGTCTATGCTTCAGGTTAAGTCCTCTCCACTTATGTAAAACCATGAAACGTATAAAACATATTAATTTGAATGAGGCTATAGGCATGGTGAAATGGCAGTCTGTGTGTCAGAGTTGGATTTTAAAATACGGGCAGGTGGAGTGTTATTCTTTCACCACTTTGTAAATATCTTGGAGCTCATTAACTTCTGGTGACTTGTATCAAAAAGGAAAGTTACACGTGAAGAATACTGTCTTCTGGCAGATCTGGATTCACAGGGATATTTTAATTTTCCAGCAAACATAAGAAACTGGTTAGCATGTTGTATATTTATGCTTCCATATTCCATATTTGCAGGAGCAGCACAGACCCAGACAGAACACTATTACTCAGTTTCTTCTGACAATGCAATATGTAATGAATGAAAGAACTTGTTACCAAGGAGATAATTGGGCTTGAACAGTAAGAATATCTCAATGTGCCAATTTTCAGCATCAGTTTTTCTTTTTCTGTGGCTGTGAATTGTAGCTGGCCACATTTGAAATCATTTTTATAATAGCAAACTAAGGTCTTTATTTTATTTTTGTGTTGCACATTCCATAGACTAATGCATCACTCTAATAATGATTTTATGGAAGGCTTAACCGGCTATATAGTAATGATTAAAAAATCAGTATCAGTGATAAACAATGGTTTACTGAAACGTCAAAAAGAGTAAGGACAAACTAATAGTAGCCCAGATATCCTCACATGAACAACTCAGAATGTATAGAAAGCCTTTTGGTGGAGGAGGGAGCGGTACATGTTCATGTCCTGTCTTAAAAGGACTCCTTACACTCATTTGACCAGACTTTATTACAATTTTAACCTCCAGTCTTATTCCTTTAAACTCTATTATCCTCTACTTACTAATATATTTTTCTAGGCCTCTCTGATAACCACTTTTGGCATACTATCTGTAGACGAAATCACTTCGCCTTTTTTTTCTCCTATTTTTTTCAAAACCATCTTCAAAACAACAAACTTCTGAGACATGCATATCACATAGAGTATAACAAATTGATTAAATTGCCTTCTTCTCAGTCTGTATCAAAGAACAAAGACTGATTATATATGACAATTACTTTTAATCTTTAGTTGATGTTTGATACTTGGCTGTTCACCACACCGAGGGATGTCTGCATTAGCCTTTTTGTTTCCTATCCCGCTTGGTGAAGTAAAGCAATCAAAAAACACTGTTGGTTTTTCTTTTTTTCATTACCAGCTGCAGCCTGTATCCTACACTTAAGTGCTCCTACATTTATATATCAGTGAATTCTCCACACACACGAACAGTCTGGGAATAGCTGAAGAGAACAGCCTAAAGGTTTGTCTTTAGTTACTGCCTTAAAAAATTTCTAGCACCTCCCTAAAGTTTCTAGGATTGCAATTAAGGCTCTGCATGAGCATCTTCTTTTAAAACCAGGAGTGCCAACTGATGACATTTCCCTCCTCAAGGGCTCCCACTGTCCCCTTTAAGACTCACAACCCTTTAGATCCAGCTGATAAATGCTCATGCAAGTAACCAGTCGCAGTCTGAATATGCCATGCTGGTAAAATGACCCAGATAGCCCAGCTCTTTCTGCCTGGGGAGGGTAAGCAGTGCTTCTAGGAGCAGCTTGCTATTGGCCCTGGGAGAAGCAGTCCCCAGAGTAACCTGGTACTTATGAGGACCCATCAGGGGGAGGAGATTGGAGGCTGAGCCAGCACATGGTGCTGCTTCTCCCCATGCTGGATTCCTTAATTCAGATTGTTCTCCATCTTATGGGAGGTTGTTCAAAGTTTCAGGAGTCCAATGTTTTTTCTTCTCTTTTTCTGAAGATTCGCTGGCACTCATTCAGATGCAGAACTGAAGGACAATGCCTCTTTTGTTCAGAAGAAACATCCATACCTTCTGCAAAGCCTTCCCTAGCACTGCCATGTTAGGAAAATACATATAATGACCACTTTTCCTAAATACTTGTTTCTCATTCAGTTTCTCTTCCCTCCCATAGTTCCTGCAATAAACCATTATCACAGGATTGTTTTCAAACTTTTCACAGCTTGTTATAGGAGACAAGATTTGCTTTGCAAAACTTAAGAAAACAGTAAATAGCTGTGGGGGCCTGCACAGGGATTGGTCTGTCCTATTCCAAAAGGGCATATTGAAAATAAGTAGGAGGCATCCTTTAGTTCACTCACCACAAAACCTGTATCCATATGCACTAACAGAATAGCAGCATATAGGGAGAGCATACAAAGAGCTGCATATATACCCTCAAGGAAAAAGCATATGTACTCTCTAGACACTTAAGAAAGGAAGAACGAATCCTAAATGCTCTCTGCCCCATGTCTGAGGGTTTGTCTTATACCACAAGCAATGGATATGACACAGCTTAACTGTTTGCTTTAGGTCATTGAAATTCTATTCTGGGTCAATTAGTAGTGAGATAAATTTGGTGTGATCTGAATGGAATAAAGGAACCAGAGTTAAGAAGAGACCTTAAAGCTTTTCCTGAGACTCCTCAGCTCAGAGCAACTGCACTACCAACACTCAGGAGTGGTGCCCACACCTCCTCAGATCTTGACAGCTTCTGCTTATTTTACTTTCAAGCTCATTAAGAGAGATGAGAATAAGTTCCTTGCCAAGATAAAACCTGTTAAGGTGGGATCATTTTATCACTGCTTTATTGTCTCAAGTACCCACTAATCTTAAAACAGTTTCACAAATGTGTCCTGCTCCATAGCTACTGAAACTTAACCAGCCAGTGAATCCTCAAGTGATAAAGATGGGAGAGACAAAAGAGGTTATATGACTTCATTGTTTTTTTTTTTTTCTCTCCAGATTCATAACAAGAGACAAGAATTTAAGTCAGTGAAGTTGCTTTCTTTTAGATTTTTATAATGCAGAGATTTTTCTCCCTCTCCATCCATTAAACGGCTAAGAATAATAGATTGTTTATATAGTTTTGAGAGTGCTGCACACAAACAATATTCTGATACAATCTTCCAGTTTCACTGAAGAACATTTGTCATCACTTCTGATGAAACAGAATTAAATTGTGGTCTGTATTTAAGGCATCAGCTGAGAAATAAAAATGTGGAAATCCATGCAGAAAATACTAATATCAACATTGGCATCCTGAAGAATGCAAGGATTCAGAGACTTTGTATAGACAGAAATATGATAGATTTTCTGCAGAATCCTCTAGTTGCCCCCATGAAAATTAAAAGGAGGAGTGTGTGATATGGAAGTCACAGTAAAATAAGGGAAGTGTAATAATTTTAATTCCAAAATGAAATTTGGGAAAATTTGATTTCTAGTAAATTTAAATGTTCTATTTGATGAAATTGAATTATTCTGATGTTAGCTATTTTTATTTTTGTTATCAGTAGGGAAAGAAACAAACCTGAAAATTAGTATGTTGTGTTCAGTTCCCCCTGATTCCCAGGTTTTGGTCAAACTGCATCATTAAAATTTTGCCCAATCAATAAGTCTCTCCCCTTCATTTCTGGCCTCCTTTTCCCCCAGATCAGTAATTATGCTGTCAGTTGCCTCCCATTCCTCTCCTAGGGATTTTCTCAAGGCTTGTCCACACAACAGAAATTTATGATACAAAGAGCTGTGCCGGGTTTCTAAAGATGCTTGTAAAACACTTCACATCCATACGCCAAAGTGCTCCAAGTGGTTTGTATTTCTGCCAAAAAACACTTGGATTTTTCTTGTGTTCAGCAAGGCCTAAACTTGGCTTGAGGCCAGTAGGGACAGCACTAAAGGAGATGGGATACAGCACTCGTGCTGCAGCCCTACAGAGGCATTCTGTAAGGTCCCAGAATCCTCCCTCTGTCAGTTCCTGCTGGGAAGCAGGAGACAGATTCCCAAAAGGTCTCTGAAGCTGAAAAGCTTTGGGGATGTGAGCAGAAATGCTCTTATTCAGAATAGCAGTCAGCAGGATACCGCTGGATATAACAAATGGTTTTGCATTTAAACCAAGGAACCAGGATAAGCTTAATGAGAACCCTTCTGATTATCAGAGTATTAGTAAGGAAGTGAGAAAATGACACAGGTAATAGAAAGGGATTGCTGCTGCTCAACCCCCCCTGCCCTGCCTGTCCTCCTCAGCTTTGCATGCAGAGTTCTCCCTGCCCTCCTTTCAGTCAGGATCCAGAAGAGCAATGTGAAGAATTGGGGGAGGAGGGGAGGAGTGTGTGTGTCTCATTTTCAAAATAGCAGCAAAAAGCTCCTCTGCAAAGTGTGACTGGAGGTATAAAAGATACAGCTGGCAGCTAACACTGCTTTGCTGAAATAATGAGACTAGAGTTGTGGAAGCAGGCTACCTAAAATGGGCATTATTAGTTTTCTTTATTAGGGGCCGGGTAGGAGAGTGAGGAGGAGCAGTACTTGCCAGTGCTTTTGGTACTGTCATTTGACAGCTTTTTTGTCCTTCAGATACTCTCTCAAGGGGTGAGGAGTACAGGCAGGCTCCAAGTCACTGCAGTGTGGGGAGAGGAAAAGGAAGCTCAGCGTACCAAGGGAAACGTGTCCACAGCAAATTGGTTGTTTAAAAATAATCTAGAATAATTTTGTCAGGAAAGGAAGGTTCAGTTGTAGAGAGGGATTTAAACTTAAATCAGAAGGGATTTTAAGCATCATTACTAAATTCCCCACATAACACTTTAGGCATTGCACAGGGAATCCTGATTTAACCTAACGATGAGCAGGCTGACCAGATTTTCAAAGTGAAATAATGGGATTCCTGTTGGGGAAGGAGCTCTGTTCAGACACAGAGATTTGGGGTGAAAAGCAGCATAGAAAAAGGAAAAGACAGACAGCTTCACTGCTTTGTTGCTCTATTGGTCTACCTTTCCTCCACTCTATTTGTGGGAGACAGATTCCTCACTCAGTAAGCCCCATGACAGCAGGTAAGAGTCCTGTTGATGAGGGTAGTCAGAAACATTGGCCTTGTTCTGATGTGGTCAGCTGGAGAAGAGGCAGAGCTGAGTAGGGATCCAGTTTGGCCACTACCAGAACTCCTCATGCAAGAGCTGGTGGCTGCAGGATGGTCAATACCCTCATGCACACCCATGTACAGCCACAATCTATACACAGAGTCAGACCCACATCCTTACTCCATTGTACAGGTCATTATCCCATAAAAGCTTTATTTCAGTGGCTAGTAGATTCATCATTCTCTTTCCATTATAAATATCAGAGAGTCTCAATCTCACGTGTGCTGACATTTTGTGTCAGTGACAACCACGCTGAGATTTTTCACAAAGCAAAACTTGGGTTTTGGCTGACTACTCAGCAGCCCTGCCTGAGGGCACAGGACATCCTCACCTTACCAGCAGCTGTAGTAAGGGGCTCTCCAGCCTTTTGTTCTTCCTCATATCATTTGAAGCAAAGCCTGCTGAGCTAGCAGCTTGTCTGTTAGCTGGAAGAATCACCTCTCAAGGAAAATTTTCTTTTTCCTCCTCCCTATGTTCCTTTTATCAGATGAGTCTCTTCCTGCCAGGCCATGAACACTCTCATTTTCTCCAAAATTATTGGCCCTTGCTCTCCTGCATAGGAAAGACATCCCAGGACTGGTGACAGTGACACTTTGTATTATCCACCATTTGAGTTAGTTGCATAGGATATTTGTACATCTTAGATAATAAGCTTTTTCAAAGCAGGAGGAAAATTTTTATGTTTCTCTAAAATTCCTCTGTTGAAAGTAAATAATAAAAAACCTTAACCTTCTGCACTGAACAGGGGCAGTTTAATAACTAAAGAGAATAAGGCCAGGCTTGAAATAAAGCTTTCATAAGTTTCTACAACAGATGTAAAGCACATGTGGAACTGATGGGGCACGCTGGAAATACGTGATGGTGAGATCACAAGTATGTGGCACCTCTGAGATTCATTTCATGTACAGTAACATACCAGTGTCATCCTAGAAAAAGACTACTGTGGTATTAAAAAAATGTACATAGGAACTGCATTTTGCTGACTCACCTCACCTGTTAAATCCAAATCTTGCTACTTGGCTTCCCGCAAGTATAGTACCTGGCCACTTCTCTCTGTTCAGGCAAATAACAATAACAATAATGGTCACAATAATAACGATAATCTCAAGTGGTTTTCTCATTTCCAGGCTTAATTGCTGTAACCACATCTTTTCTTATCTCACTAGAGTCCTTGCTCTAGTCCTATTTGCTTAGGAGGACGTTACTGTTGAAACCATACTTGCTGACCAGTGCTTTAAACATGCCCATTTGAATGTATTTGCTTCCCATTTGTTTGCTACACTGATTACCAAGTCTGCTTCCCACTGTTTTATCTTGACTTCAATATTTGGCCACCACCTACTCTCAGTATGTAATATCAGCTCCAGTGCCCCAGACCTCCCATCATTTTCACTGTGCTTGCTATAATGCTCCAAACATGCACCAAGTCCATTGGAGACCATCTCGTTCATTTAGGTTCTCCTAGTACTTGTTTTCTGCTTAGAAATGGGCTTAGGCAACGAAGAGATCTTCATATTATGAATACAAAGTAAGTGACAGAGTGACACAAGCTCAGCATGCCACACACCAGTTCTATGGACTTTCTTCCTTTTCTCCTCTTCTGTTACTACTCCAGAACCACACTGAGCTCAGTAGTTTTGTAAAGCTCCTGAGGAATCTTCTCCTGTGTGATCTAGGTTGCATGCAGCACATTACCAGTAGTCTCTCAGCATAATAAATGATAATTAGCAACAAAGCTTCTGTGGACTGAAGTGTTATTATTCCAGAAACATGCTGTTCTACTTCCACAAGATGAAATGTATAGCAAAAATAAAGAGAAGACCAATGTTTTTGCCCACAACAGCTGCTCCCTGCCAGCAGCAAAGGCTCAACCAGGTAAGCTGTGGGTTTCTTCCACACTTTCAAAGCCAAAATGTCTTCATGGAAACTCTATCAAAAGCCACATCCATATTATTTCTCATTCAATCCAGCACTGTCAGAGAATGTTGCCTGATGGATACAGAAGTGGTGAGCTGGAAGAAATCCATATTTCAAGCTGCATTTGGAACATCACAATGTCATTGTAAAAGCTGAAGACAATCAGTTAGACTACTCACATTGAAAGTCAAGAAAACTTTGCTCAAAAGCCAGATAGAGCCTTGAAATTAGGCATGTCTTCCAGGGGCTGTGAAAGCCATGCAGTAAACATTTCTTCACATTTACCTGGAGATACAGGTGAAAGGAAAGGAAACATAATCAAGACATAGGACATTTCAATGTTTACAGTATCAAGAAATCTAGTTATACAAATCTGATGTAAAATCTCATGCAAAAGCATGAGCTCAGGAGGGAAATTAGCCCAGCCTTTCTGTGACACAGTGTAAAATGTTCAGCTCTAACAACATTACTACACTTCTTGAAATGCAAAAGTTTAGATTCAGGATTCAGACAGAAGTTGAACCTTTTCTCATTATGTGCAATGGGGATCTCAGAGAAGATAAAAATTTCAGTTCCCTTTCAGGAAATCTCTGAAGTGATAGCAAGAACAAAACAGAACCAATTCTGGAAGCTTAGAAGCCTGATTTAAACTTCCTCCAAACAAGTTATTCTTTCAGAAATAAGTAAGAATTATGAAAGAGCAATGGGAGAAAAGAGAAGAGTGCTGATTACATATCTACACATAAACAATTATTTATTTTAATACAACAATTATTTGCTTTAATAGCAAATCTGTGGTGTCCTTTTATATCTCTACTAGCCTCCTAGCTAAATTCCAGCAAGGATACTCAGAGACTGCCATTCTGTAATGCCTGGAACTTGGCTTTGGTGCTAGGGTGCCATATGTTCTTACACCAAATTGTCTGGGAGATTAATCTCTTTTTGCAGAATGTGGCACAAAATTTTTCCTGATAGACCATCAGACTAACACCAGCTTATCCCAGCTAACTTCAAACTTGGCTGCTCCTTTTTCCAGGGGAAACAATATGCTTCTCAGAAAATATTGCACTGTTAGAATGTTGTTTCCCTGAAGACATTCTGAGGGTCATCAGGAAGGATGCTGTACCAGTAAGGCTGTCTTTATAAACATGTTTGAATTTCTGAGTGTCGCAAGCAAATTCAATATTTGATTAAAAATAGATACTCTTTTCTGCAACATGGACCCACTGCATTAGAAAAACAAAATGCCAAAACAATGTTGTCTCAATTACTGGAGGACTGCACAAATGCTTTCCAAGGACACAACTAAGAGCAGCAGTCCTCAGAGAAGTTAGAGACATACTTATCATTTTAGGACTTGTTTTTCAAAAAAATTCTCTTCCGTTTACTGCTGACATTAGAAAAAAAGGGGCTATTTCTTGAAAAATGAAATATTTTGTCCAAGTTAAAAAAGATGTGTTTCACTTTGGTTTGGATGTTCTTTCTTACTAGCACATTTTGTGTCGCCATTTTTAATTACATTTTAAAATGAAATATTTGAGGGAAAACTTATCTAACAAAATAAAAAAGATGTATTCAACAAGCATTGAAATATCACAGCCTTTATCAACTAAAATTGCACATCACATTCATCAGAACTTTCTGAAAAGTTTTAGCTGTACACAAAAATGCACTTTTTCAACAAACACCATTTGATAAAACCCCTCTCAACTCAGCTGATTCCTGAGCTCATTACCGAGAACACCAATTCACACATTATCAGATATTATGAAACCAGAGACGCTCAAAGTATCAGGAGATTTGGTCAGTCTCTCTTGCTCTTCAACTGGCAATAGAGGGAATCCAGCCATAGTGCAGTTGGGATAACAATAGATTTGCAGCAAAATAGATTTGCTGTGCCAAAGCCCTGGAGATCTTCCTGACCACCGATGCTTCTCGTGCTGCTGAGGTGTCAGTGGGAGGTCTGGGGTGAAGGTCTCCCCAGAAGAACACAGCCTGTCTCCTCATCCATTGCAGGAAAGAGCCTCCATCCCCACGGATACCTTTCATCCGTTCTTCCTCCATCCCAATGACAGGAGAGGACATTGGCCTGGCCCCACTTTTTCAGCCTTCTGTTAGTAAAACTGCATTTTTGCTATGCAGCTGAGAAGCTCTAAGTTGGCACTGTGCCAGGCAGGCTGTATTGCTATGCTTTGGAGGTTTTCACAAGGATGAAAGAAAGCATTTAGGGAGGTTCCAGAAACGCTGCTGATGGCTGCCATGCTAATGCTTGTAATGAATTCTAAATTGGTAATGGGACCACTTATGGATAACTAAAGACTTATTCACTCCCCTGGATATCTCCTTTTTTTTCTTTACCACTTTTGGCCTGGATTTAGTTCCAGCATTCACTTTGCACTTTCTCTTTCCCTCTTTTTCAGTTCTTCTACTGTCCTAGCATCATTTCTTACACTGCACTCTAAAAACTAACATCTCCCAGGTTCTGCCCATATTCTAGTGGCCTCATTGCAGAAAATGTCAGTTCTGTCCTGAAACTCTCAAGGTACATCTGCCAGTTGTCTTTTCCCATATGGGACAAATCATTCGAGTTTGTGTGATTTTGAAGCAACACAGTGTGGATAATAAAATTTCTATGGGCTTATAACTTCATTTTACATCTATTGGATAGTGGAAAATGCATTCATATCACCAAGAGATAGGTGGTATAGTAACAAGTGGTAAAATCATGGGTGGTATAGCGAAGGATTGCATTAATGGGCAGCAATCATGACTGACACAGGCCCTTAGTTTCTGGCTGATGCAGATTTAAACGATGTTACTGTTGACTGCAGTGTGTCTTATTGCCTTAGGAGGTATGTGTTAAGTATAAAGGCTTGCAGTTAAAATTCTGTGAGGCACAAGGCTCCTCTGGAACATCTATCATGTCAGCAGAACCGCTAAAGTGTAACTCTGGTCAAAAAAAATGACACTATAAAAATAACATCTATCATGTACTGTATTTATTTTCCCTTGGTGATTTCCAGATTAAATCTGCTCAGTTTACAAATCAAAAGAGACTTTTTTAACTGCTTTTTTATCCAACAGTCTATGTTCGCTGTTCAGACTCTGCCTAAAAAAAAAAAAAAAAAAAATTAACTGTGTTCTTTTTGTTCCATACATCATTTTCCATCCACTCACAGTAAAAATTCTCTAGCTAAAATACAGGTTGCATTTGTACTGACACGGAATGAATCAGAATAAATCATATCTCTCTCACCTTTCAGATCAAAGTAAAACGTGTTTTTTTCTCCCCAGTAAGCAACAAACATATATAGATGACATGTGCGGTTAAACTGGTCATTTTTACTATGGCAAACTGAACAATATTCCATAATTTACAGCTAGCTATGTGCTACACATCTCTCTATATAAATATACAGGCAGATATATATGTGTATGCATGGATGTATACTACATACCTGTACATTGTTACACAGATATATTTGGATATGCTCTCAAGTATAGTTCTAACCAAAAGGTGTCAATGACATTACATATTTCTTACTCACTTGTGGCCATATCTCTCTGAAATGTCCTTCCACATATAGGATAAAACCAGGAAAAGGACCATACTCTGGTGCTTTACTAGCACCAGAGAACTGCAAACCCACACTGATTCCTTTGTGCTGAGAAGCGTTACAGTTATTTGTATCATTTTCTAATCCTTTCCTATGTCTCCTATTTGCTCACTTGTATTTCATTAACTCTCCCTTTTGACTTGTCTGAACTGTGTCAAAATATGAATATTCTCAAATTATAACTGGTAAAACAGTTACCCACCTCTAGGTATCTGTTCACAGCATAAAGAATAATGATGTTACACACAGTGTTATACCATAGAATGGACATGTTTAGTTAGAAGATATTTTTCAAATGGCAAAGGAATAAAATTTGAAACAAAGACTGCCATAAAGAATGCTGCATTTAAAAGATCAGGATCATGGAGAAATCTAGAAATGCAGAGATAAAGCTGATATTTAAGTTAATGGTTATCTCTACTTTATCTTCAGCATTAATTACTAGGATGGCAATCAGATCATCTCATTTCATGAATGAAGTATAGACAAATGGAGGTCAATCAAAGCAAGGCAAAGGTCATGCAGGTAAACAATATACTTTGTGGAGTCCACTTCACCATGACTGAGTGGATTTCAGCTGAAAGTATGTGACAGCAGCTGGTCCACCTGGCTTACAGTTTTGGAACATTTACTTGTAAAAGGTTCCTCTACAACTTTATTTGTGAAGTGTCTTCTCTATTAATGCCACACGATAATGTAAATACGGTGACGGATTCCTCTCTCTTGTCCCATCACAACTTAATTGCAGGAATTTGTTTGGACAGGACACTATCAGCCTTAGGAAAGCTAATTAAAAAAAAAAAAAAAAGGCTGAAGCACATGTCCTCAGTAATGTAATGTACCATTCAACCTACTTTCCACTCCTTGTGCTGGGCCACATTCTCTGTCTTCCAGAAAACTCGTGATGTGGAGCCAGTATAACCAAAAAATACCTGTAAAGCTCTCAGATGATGAGTAATAGGTAGTAATGCTACTCTTGAGATACAAGGGCAATTTTATGATAGAGGTAAAACTTGTCTGTGCAGGAAACACAACATTTTAAGGGTGTCTATGAGACTATGAAGAGAGCTACCACATGAAATAATGGCCTTTACAAATCTTGCTACTTTCTGCTACAACTGCATAAGATCAACGTTAATCATTTCATTTAATGAAGTGCTGGAAAGTGAAGGAGAGAACAGGAACTGAGACAGAATTTAAGCCTCGATTTGTCTATATCAGTGGTTGGCTTACAATACGGTCTCCTTTTAAGTCTTAATGTATTTGTGTCAGTTAATAAATTTACTACAAAACCCAACAATAAAACTGAGTTAAGGCCGACAGCATATATCTGAAATCTATACTAGAACAAATTCTTATACTGTTAGAAATTAAAACTGTATGGGAAACAGTTTAATCATCATGAAAAAAGGTAAAGATTTTGTAATCTCTTGCCACCTCAAATCAAGAAAAAATTGAGATCTCAAGAATATTCAGTATCATCCAGCTCAGTTTAAACAATTTGGTTAACCATGTAATAAATTTCAACCAATGAATTTCATTAGAAGATTTTAATTAATGAACTTCAGCTTGCAACTGGATAACTATTTAACTCAAAAAATTATTTATTCTGTTCTTTTCTAGCCAAAGAACCTTGATTCGCAATTTTTGAAACTGTCTAATTCTGGCTCCACGAGAAGTCTCTTCTCCCTAGTTACAAGTGATAGAACAAAAGGAAATGGCTCAAGTTGTATCAGGGAAGGTTTAGGCTGGATATTAGGAAAAATTGCTTTACTGAAAGAGTTGTCAGGCACTGGAACAGGCTGCCCAGGGAAGTGGCTGAGTCACTATCGCAGAAGGTGTCTAAAAAACATGTGGATGTGGTGCTGATGGATGGTTTAGTGTTGAACTTGTCAGTAATAGGTTAATAGTTGAACTTGATGTTCTTGAAGACCTTTTTCAACTAAAACAATTCTATGCTTCTAACTGGTTCTGCTCAAAAACGCTGCTCAAAATTTGACAAACTCCACTGTATTTTTCTGCTCAAAACCATCATACACTATATAATCAGAAAAGACGATTGAAGTACAAATATATATCTATATACAACGTTTAAAGCTAATTCTAGAAATGAAGCCATGGCTATGGACAGCAGAGGAACACAAACAACCCCACCTCTAATCTGCAATGATGGGTGAAATTATGCAGTAACCTCAGGTTACAACTCGGGCATTTGTCTGGATCCTCACCTTCAGTGGAATGCTTGTTAAAACGAATGCCTCTCCAGGACACATGAAAGTACCTTTTGATTTCTCTTTCTGGTGGTAGAGGAGCCCACATGGCTGAGGTGTCCATGCTGGGCTTCCTCAGAACTCCCCCATGCCACATGCTCCCCTTGGCACTTTACCAAGCTCACCCCTCCTTATTCCTCCCTCCTTGCCTCTGCTCAGAATAGATGCAGTACAGTAAGCACATGGGTGGCCTTTGAACTATCAGTAAAAACACAGAGGCAAAACTTACTTCCATGAGAAGTAAACATGAAGAATTGTCCTCTTTCAAAATGGTTGCTCTTTCCCACTGCCTTCAGCAACACTGATGCTCAGCCATGTCTGAAGACCGAGGCTTCCTGTGCTGAAAGAGGAAAGGATTTTTAGAATGATGTTTGTAGAAAGGAATTAACATGTTGAAGTGTGTATCTGCTTGGATAAGTGTAGTCACAGATTTATTTTGGCTGCACTCCAAGCTAGGAAGTTGTGAGTGTGCTTTGGCTCAGCAGTCGGAGAGGCAAATTAGCAGGGTGCTAATATACCCTGCTTTCCAGCCTGCTGCTGCTTTAGGTACAACTCGACCAGGTTGGCTCATGTTTGGGAATCTCAGAGAGACAAGAGAACAGGAAACTCTGGCTACTGCTAACACTCACCTGTGAATCAAAAGAGGTCAAGAAATTAGTTTGAGAATAAAGAAAAAGCCAACAAAACAAAAACAAAACAACCCACTGATCTGTTAATAAACTCACTGTGAATTTTACTGTACTACAAATATTCATAAGTAGCAGCATGTTAACATTCATCAGTAGTACCATGTTAATATTCATAAATATCACCAAGTCAACTCAAAGTAATTAAAGGAATCTAAGTGGTGAAATTCTCAGTTTTAAAATGCTAGGTGTTAGACAACTTAATGGATAGCAATAATTGTGCCCCAGCTTTGACTGTCAAGTTGTGAGATAGTGAAGATCTCGTTGCAACTGCAAGGGAAAACACTGTTCTCATGTGTTCAAATATGGACATGAGTTCAGAGATGACAAACATCAGCCTCACAGTGACCAGCTCTCTTAATACCCACCAGCCCTCTTAATACCCACAGTCCCATACATTCAGATTATCTAGGTAACACTTAACTTGATCATCTTCTTCTCTCTCAGTCCTCCTTCTCTACCAAGACCTGGAGACCTGGGAGGTCTGAGAGCACTTAATTCCTTTTTTTCCTACACTACCTTGTACTCCATAGACATGGAGAACAAACCACTTCCTTCCTCTCCAGGCAGCTCTTTACATACTAGAAATTTATAATCATGTCGTTCATAATCATTAATCATGTCCTTCCCTCATCTCTTTTTTTTCATGGGAAACTTCTCAGGATTTTGCAGTCCTCTCTGGAAAGTCAGATTTTCCAAATTCTGGATTATGCTGGTTCTTCTACTTTTAGCTAGATCTTGACAAGCTAAAATTCTTGAAATTTAGCACCTACCCTCAGCCTATCATCTAATACCCTAGTTTAATTTAAAACACTGCAGTTTTCCTGTACACCAAATACATACACCAAGATGTCAATCCTTTTTTTTTTCTATTTTTTTTTTCTACTTTGCATAATATATTTAGATTTCACAGCACCTAAATAAGAACAAAAAGCTGTAAAGAACTGATTCTGTGCAATGGAACTCCAGTGACAATATCCACTGGTTGAAAACTAGGGCTTTGGGTCTCCAGGAGGGGCTTCAGCTTCCTCCTGTGTTATCGCTAGTCGAGAAGCTTAACCTACTTCCTACTTTTTCTAAGATTTAGAAGCAGTCAAATGCACAACCACCAACTGGATGAAATGGTGTGATGAACAGCTGTAAGTGTTGCTCAGTTTAATCACCTTGATCTAAGGTTGAGACTGATCACTGCAAAGTTACCACTAGCTCAATAAAGCACATTGCAGAAGCTTAGTTTATTTTTACCAGACCAGAACTGGGTGCAAGTTGATTTACCATCCATAGAAAGTAAAGATTAAGATGAAATTAAGAGGAAATATGGGTATATATCCAGCCTTTTATCCTTTTGTTCCTTTCCTGTGTTCTTTGACTGAATGCATAAATACCTCAGCTTGAGTTATTTTTACCCAGTGTGCTGATCACAGACTCTCTGGCAGGAAGGGTTTTGCTTTAGCCAGATACAACTGGGCCCATAATGCTAAAACATCTGAGAATACAGAGCTATGGGACTGTAAAGCTTCATCTTGTGTGAGGAGTAAAGGAAACTAAGCCTGTCACTTGCTAAATCCTAGCAAGATCTGAAGCATAGTTTGTCACGCAACCATAACATCATGTTTGGACTTTTTTGCACCAAATACTTAAAAGAAGCCTAGGCTAGCTGGTACCCAGTCCGCAAAGTTCAAAGCCATTCTTTTTTATGCTTTGTGAAATGGCATAAATGTTTTTCTGAGAGCTAAGTGTTGTTGTGTTTTGAAATCATGCAAATAATGCAGGTGGGTGTGTCAGAATGCAGCTGCAAAGACCTTCATGGTGGAGAGATGATGGTGTGATATGACAGCAGTTTCACAGTTGATTCAGAGCTGCATGCAGCATGCAGCATGGCTGGGTAGCCCACAGAAACAGATTATTTGGTAGAGTATCCATGCTTCCTTCTTTGGGTGAAACATACAGCTGGAGCTGTTTAATGGGAAAAATAGAGCTCTTTCATCCCCTCAGCAATCTTCCCTAGAGATCACACATCTTAATGTTTCCCACTGAGAACAAATTACAGACCTCCTCAAGTCTCTCTCCTTTATGTAATATTAGTACATTTCAGGGGATGTCACCATAGAAATGCACTAGAAAAAAAGAGATAGAAGAAAATTATTATGCACACCTACTTGATCTCCAAACACTAACAATTGTGATTTTGTGGCTTTCTTTTCTCAGACTAACACAAAATTCATATTTTACAGTTGCTTCTGGGGGTGGAAGGATGCAAAAGACGTGAGTAAAGCAGACTTCCTAACAAATGTTCTTGATATTGAGTATACTTTAATCTCTTCTAGGAAATTCTCCTTATTTTCACTTTGTTGTTGAGCAATTTATGCTTCTTCAGTACAAGATGAAGGGGTGGCAAAGTCTGAAAGCAACAGTAATGACATGAAAAAAACAGGCTTTAAAGATAAGTTCCATAGCTTCAGCCATCTTGAGGGCCATTGTTTTATTTACCCCTTTAGTATATTGTCTTAAGGGATTGTTATTTATAGTAACACTACAAATGTGGCATTTTCTCTATACTGTGTTTTTATTAGTGTAAAACATGAAGACGGTTTTGGCAATGGTTGAACAGCATGAGAATGGATAGACAGTACAGAGAAGTATATGAAACATCTGCAGTATTTGGAAGAGCAAAATAGCCATTGAAGCAATGGTGATAAAAACCTCTGTAAGCATATAAATAATCTTTAGCACTGAATTATTATTCAGTTCAAACATTAAAGAATACAAAAGTCAAGGAAAATGTCTGTATTTAACATTTTTCAAAGGAAATCCTACTGCTGCTGAGTTTAGAAATGAATTTCTGATTTGAAATAATATCAGAGTTGTGAAGCTTAAAGAGAGAAATTCTTCCCATCACACTATGGACCACATGAAAGGATACTGGAAGTGGAAAGAATTATAATTACGCTGTTCGTGCTGCCACAACCTTAGAAGTAAAGAATGTCTATTTTTGAGCCTATGTTTGCTATTTACTGCTAATTTTTTTTCTAAAGCAACACGGAAAAAAAGAAAAACCTACATATGACAGACTTGAGAGTTTCTTCCCTATGATGCAAACCTGTCCTCTATTTCAGCCTTGTGAACAGAAAGCAGGAATTGAAAAAAAATCTATACCTGGAGTAACACCAGGTATGTCAGTAAAAATGGAAGAGGAACTGAAGATCTAACAAGCTTGAGTGTACCTTAAAGAGTTAAGTTTTAAGTGGCTTATTTGACATAAATGTTACAACAAAGTAATACAACATTGGAGCAGAGGCTCTCAAGCTTCTTTATGGGTATTCTGCTATATTTGTTCACTTAGCTACCTAAAGCTTTTTATAAGGATTTATGTGCAACTTCTGTTTTTCTACATAAAACTTTCTTTGGCAGTTCCAATTGGTCTGTTTTTATTAAAACCTCAGCTGAGTGGTCCAACAATAGCTATAATGTAAGTAGTTATCAGAACTCTAACAGCCTAAATCAATGTTTATTAAGTTTCAAGTACTATGTAACAGTGGAATGCTGAAAAGTCCTGTCACAAGTCTTGTTTTTTTTCTCTAACTTCTCTGAAATTTGTGATTTTTAAAATTTATGCATGCACAGGACAGCATCTACTCAGTTTACATAGCCTCCTTTTCTTGCTTCAAAAATAATGAGTTCATTCAACTATAATATGTTCTGTAGCATCATTCTTCTAAGTCTTATCAGGCTAGAGATACTCTCCAGGACAGAGCGTACAAAGTCCTTCTTCACCATCCTTCTTGAAGATGAAAAATAACTTCCTACTTTCACTCCCCCTGCCAAGTCTAAAACTATCCTCATTAGCTTAGGAATTATTTTTCTTCTTTGTTTACATAGTGCTCAGAAGGAAAAGGCCCTAAACTCATCAGGAGCTTAGTAAGCAGTGTCAGTAATACAGGCTTGTCAAAAGAGGTTTTACTATCAAGCTCATTATTAAGATGTACTTATGTTCCACCTTCCATGGAAATTTTGAATAGCCTCTTATTACCATCATTAATATCTCTTGGATATGAAGAAGAGCAGGAGCTGGAAAAAACAGCCCACAATTTTAGTCCTTGTTTTATCTAATACTGAGTTGATTTGATTTAAATATCTTGACATTTCACTGCATTATGAATACAGTGTAAGAAACAGAGAAAGATGGAGGGAAAAAACTACACGGAGAAGAAAGCAAGTGATGAGAGGGAATGAACACAGAGCATTTAATGAATTGAGCTTCTTTAGATTATCTTGTGATAAATTTTTAGATTTTGATCAGAATTAAGACCCCAATTTTCTAGATGTCATTTGAACTCATAGACACACACAGAGAGAAGCAGAAAGGGAGAGGGGGTTTCTTTCCATGAAGAACATACAGACCAATTATCGGTTTGATAACACCAGAACTACGATGAAGCTTGTTTTTTCCCCTGATGCATTACACAGTTCTAGAAATCCCTCCAGAATGCCCTGAAGAGAGCATGAGTCTGGGCAATATAATCAACAACTTCATTAATGTTTCCATTTCCATTTCTTGACTAAGAGGCAAAGTTGAGAGAATGTATGGATGCTCAATGCAGGTGAGCAAGATGAAGAAGAGAGAAGGCATGAGAAGAATACGTGGGAATAAGACACTATGGGTGTATCACGCTTAGAGCATCTGAAAAAAAAAGGGATTTTGCCCTTCTGTTTCTTTTTTCTTACCCTGTTAACAGAAAAAAAAATTATGTGCATATATATATTTTTTTTTCCTTTAGCAATGAGACTTCAGCTTTGCATCACTGAGAACGATCGCTCAAATGTGAAGAAAAAGTCCTGGATAAAACATTTTAGCTAAGCGTTTTTTGCATGTTTGCTCCACACCTTACTTTTAATACTACTTAACCTTAGTTTTAACACAAAGCTAGAATAGGTTGCTTATTTAGCCAAAAATAACAAAGCACTCAGTATCTTTCTGTGCAAACATTATTGAAGTTGGGGGAAGGAGGGAAATATAACTGACCTGAGCAGGATGAAAACTTATGCTGCAATTGAAGAGACTCAGCTGCAGTAGAAAGAGAAAATAAGAAAAGTACAGCAGCATGTAAGAAACAAACAGCAATTAGTAAATGAGACTATTGCTGCTTAAAATCGGTATTTAAAACTTGGAAGAACATCAAGCAACTTTCTTGTAGCTTTCCTATATTAACACGTAAAATAAGACTTCCTATCAGCAAACTGCAGCACAAAGAAGTTAACATGTCATGCTACCACTTAAATAGCATGAAAAAGTCTTGGAGGGGAAAAGAAAGGAATCTGGGGGAGAAAGGCTTCTGCAGTTACACAAAATTATTTATTTTGTCTCCTGTGTATTTGGCAATGAAGATTTAAAATGTAACAATGAGAGGGACTGTTAGTATTGTAGTTAATGTTCTAAGTAGAGGTGCTTATATTACATAGGTTTCTTATTCTTAATGTTAGAACTCTAATTATTACATATAGAGAGACAGACAAATCCTGTAGAGTAACAATATGTCTTGTATGAAACTGTATTTCTGGTATAACAAGAATGCTTCTCAAAGCATACTTTATTCATTTTTTTAAAGGTTATAAATGACCTCTGTTTCAGAGTTAGAAGTTATATTAATATTAATCTAAAATGTTCCTAACATTCCTATTTTCTTAAAACAACAAAAGTTGGAAGAGTTCAGTTGTTGTAATGCATAATAATACACCTGTCCCAAAACATCTTTCAAAATGTGCTTTTTTGAGCTGGTGAACCTCTCTGGAAACAATTTCAAAGCCCATCATACGTGCAGGCCTGCTTTAGTTGACATTTATGTGATTCTTTTCATGGACATCGTAGGGAGGTCACAGTGCAAAATCCCAGTGTTTGTTTTTCACTCCTAAAAGCAGAGAGGTTTTAAACATGAAGCAATCCCTCACTCCTTCAAAAAAGATAATTTATCTCTTCCCTTAGCACAGTCAGATCCTGGAGACTTGCCACTTCTGTTCTCTTGGACTTTACAACCCATGCTACAGTAGTCAAATAAAATCTTACTGTATTTTGAAAAGGGGGGGTGGGGGAAAGAAACTGTTAGCACTGATAAAAGTTGAAACTTATTTCTGTGAAGGTCAGGAAATTCAAAACATCTTCTTATAATTATCTCTACCCTGCTTCAGTGTGTGGAGATGTAAATGCTTCTTTGCAGACAGCTGTGTGTTAATGTGATTAAATACTTTTATGTTGTTTGAAAATAAACTAATTTCAAGGTGATTGGGATCTCACATTCAAGGAAAATCCTCAGAAACATGACTAACTTTTCCTTTTTAATCAGCACAGTAAAGCTGTCCAAGTGTTCCCTGCTCATGTTGCTTTAAAGAAAAGTTGGTGGTACCCAAAACAGTAGGCTCAAGAAAACTTAGACATGTTAGAAAGGTTGTTATCTGTATGATTTCCAACAAAGCCTGTAGTAGCTGAGAATGTGAAAATCAGACAACCTACTTAAAATGTACCTTTTGATGTTTCAACCAGCAATTTAAAAGCTAGCTAAACTGTTTATTACACCCTCAAAGCCAATCCAATGCATACTGTTAGTATTCCCAGTGTTTTCCCTAAAAATTAACTTCTGTATTTTCTTTAAAGGCAACAATGCCTTTGGAACATAATGTCCAAAGATGAGCACATTTTTACAATTAGTCTCATTACTCTGTTAGACATCTCTCCCCTTTTATCAGTTGAAAAAAATATCCTCCTGTAGAGAGTCAAATCTTTTATTTATCATTTCAGTGCTAGCTACAATTAGCTTTGTTATTTTAAAGAAGTCATCTTCTTACTGGAGAGACCTGAAGAGAAAGAGTCTTACGTTAAAAGGACACATACTGTCAGCATTGTTAGCCTTTGAAAATTGCCTGATATTGTCCTTTTTCTTTTTTCTGTTTTTTTTTTCTTCTTTTTTTCTTTTTTCTTTTTTTCTTTTTTCTTTTTTCTTTTTTCTTTTTTCTTTTTTCTTTTTTCTTTTTTCTTTTTTCTTTTTTCTTCTTTTCCTTTCCTTTCCTTTCCTTTCCTTTCCTTTCCTTTCCTTTCCTTTCCTTTCCTTTCCTTTCCTTTCCTTTCCTTTCCTTTCCTTTCCTTTCCTTTCCTTTCCATTTTCTTATCAGGAGTATAGTACATAATTCACATGTGTAAGTGGCTGCCACACTGAATAATAAGTATTAGACTTTCTGTATCTGCCTCTGTAAAGAAATTTATTGCTTATGTATACTATCATTTAGCAATACATTGCTTCTAGATTAATTTTAAAAAAATAATTACAGGAATCTTTAAAACAAGAACTTCAACACCAGCCAGCTGTCACGGTCTAATCACCTTAGCTGCACTTGTTTAATAATATAGTAGACAGCTCCTCCTGCAATATTTGCTTGGCATCTAAGAGGTAACATCTGTGGGTTCAATGAAAATAAACCTGAATTCAAGGAACTAAGGCAAATCTTGGACATGCAGGATCAAGGCAAGGGAAGGAACAGATGGGTGAGTAAAGCACAGCACAGGAGAGGGCTACACTTCATCCCCCATAGCGGGAGCCAGAGGAATGGCAGATTCTCCGACTGGGACAAACATAAAGACAATAAAAATCAAAGGACTTAATCCTAGTAGCAAATGTTACTTGGGCTTCACCAAGGAGAAGCAGCACTTAAATTTAATGATCATTTAGTATAACACCAAAATATCTGCTGCTGTTTTTTTTTCCAGTGACTTGTGGATTTTACCAGCCAGTTCATCCAAACAGCAGGCTTCTTTAGCAAGTCAAAATAAGCTGTTATCCCAGTGCTTAATTTTTAGAGGGATGAAAATTTCTGAATTTTAAAATTTGCTTAGACAGTGTTTAACACTGAAACATTAAGCTTTTATAATAGAGAACTACCAGTTGAAAATCTCAAGTCATAAAAGCACCAATATGAATCAGATGCAGAATTCTTTACCCAAGACTGAGGCCCTCACAGCTTTAAGGTTATCTGTCTTCAGGGTAATAACAGGAGCAGTTTTGACAGTTCTCTGTTTGGATTGTTGGCAAGACACTTGAGAAGGATACAAATAAAGAGGTTTTACTTGTTTAGGATCTTATTTTAAGATTTATTTGCTCTACTGAGAACTAAGGAAATATCCCCACATCTCTGTACGTCTCCACAAATAAAGAATAACAAAAATATTGTTAGATGGCTAGAGATCTATAAAACTATGATGGTTGTGTAGATAGATGAATGTATTGGCTGGCTAGAGTAATATTTCTGATTCTCGCATCAAGCATCCTGCATAACATAAACAGAGTAAATAGGCTTGTTTTCTTTTTAAAAGTGAATTTTCTTTAATCTTTTTTTTGGTTGAGTTTTTTTGTTGGTATGGTTTGGTTTTTGTTTTTTTGTTTTTGGTTTGGATTTGGATGAATCATTACCTGGGCAGAGTTCCCCCTGGTAGCAGGATTATTATTTTTTCATTTCCTTTTAGGTAGAAACAAACTAAATCTTTCATTGATATCATATTCAATACTTTGCATTAGGAGTTTTCTTCAGACCCAGCATGACATGAACAAAATTAATGCTGTCCTTCAGTTGACACTGGCAGCATTTAAATTTTTGCTAAGACTGTGTAGAGTTCTTCACACATATTGGCACCATACTCCATTATGACTTCATACAGCTAGGATAATGTACATTATTTTTGTACTAAACACTGACATAATTCTATTTAATGGGATTTTGCCTTGTAACAATACTTTATTGGTGTAAATCATGATGATTCCGACTGCTTAAATGGACTCACGAAATTGCACTGAGGTTAATTTCAATCTTGCTTCTATATTTCTGTGTGTTTACAGGGTTCTGCCCAGTTTTTAGACAAGAATGGGCTAGAGGAGAGCCATGGTAGTCAGTAAACCAGACTTTCTCAGTAGTTTTAAAATGCTTTTCAGTACAGGTTTGAACAAAGAATAATGAGTAAGATCAACTGAAGAAATGCTTCACATACACATTTCTGAGGCTGCACCTACAATTGGGAGGATGTGAGATGAAGCAGTTTAAGCACAACAATTTAGCAATATCAAATCCAAGGGAGTTTGTATCACTTTACATCAGCTTACTGTAGCCTCGTCGTCTACAAAATACTTTCAAATGCATCACTGTGTAACCTGTATGTAACCTGCCCTGTGGTATGATGTTCTACCACACACCTCTGTCCTCCACATTACAGTTGTTGTAGGGGTTTGTTTTGGCTTGGTTTTTGTTTGTTTGTTTGTTTGTTTGTTTTTCCCCACAGTGCAGGACAGTTTCTGAAGACAGGAATTTCAAACTGTGACTCAGACTAACACTCTCATTATTGCTTTTTTGACATCCATTATTTCTTCCATTTCTGCTTTTGAACTCCTGTCAAGATACTTGAAGGAATCTTGATTAATGCTGTGAATATAAATCTTATTAATACAAATAGGCTGTGCCTATGCCACTGGAATTTTATAGCAGATGGATATCACTGTGCAGCATTGTGTACCTTCAGATGTCATATCATTTGGCTCATGAAGAGGAGTAGCAGGCTGAAAAGATAATTCTACAGAACATGGTGCAGCTTTTCCTGGTTGGCTTTGGATAGGAAGATACAGCAACTGCAGTGACAAGGACCTGAGCAACGATGCTGCCAACAACAGCAGCAGAATTTCAATCTGACAAAGGCTGCTTTCCTATGTATCTACATGGTTGTTTCCACATCTCACTGTCACCAGAAAGCTCACTTACCTGCTGCTAAGTGTTTCAGCAGGGCACAGTGAAGCCATCATAGGAAGGAACCAGAGGTACTGGGAAGAGTACTCTTTGTGTCCTGTCTGTAACATTGGCTGCTTGGAAAAGTTAACAAAAGTTACAAAACTACGAATTGTGTTGTATGGTTGCATACCTGATTCCTTTAGGCCTCGCAGAGGAATGTATATGACTAGCCATCAGAAAGGTTTGAAGCCAAAATCGTCATTTACGGGACAACATATTTTTTCATGTTGCTGCAAGGCTTCATCAATTATTAAGGAAGGTTCACTAATATTAATATGGAAACACCAATGTTGCCAGGAACTGGGCTTCATTTCCAGCAGTGCCCAAAGACAAATCTGCTCTCTGGATAATTTGGATACTAATGGTTTTCCACACCTCAGTAGGGAATGTCTGATTAATTTCCAGTTCCCCAGCATATGGCGCTTTCTTTGGGTTCCTCAGGCAGAAGAAAGAATAGTTTGGCTTCATTTTGCTTAGTCTGAAAATGGAAAATGCTTTTGGACCGCTTATGGTTAAATCCTGAATTTCTCCCAGGGGCATCTGGAAAAGACTGTTTTATTCTGTAGGCAGGAAATAAGGAATGATTAAGTGATTGCTGTTGGAAGGTGCTATAGCCATTGCTTGAAACAGTGCTTGCCACAGTGACAGCAGCAGAGCCTGGGGACACACGGCTCAGACTTTTGCTGAAGGTGTACTTCGGCACAATTTTTCTTTCATTTTCTTCATCCTCACCCCTTCCAGAGGTTCTTTTGGCTCCAGCTTCGTTGCTTGGTCCTAGCATAAGAAACTATTTGTTTCTCATCTGTCTCTTCACGGATCTCTTAGAACAAATAAAATAATCACACATAGATCTTTTGTTCTTTCCCTGTGGAGGTCCGTCTGCTTCTCAAAGGAGAAGAGCTACCCCCTTTACACAAGCTGGAGCATGACAAATATTCAAGGCACTTGGTGACCCCTCTTCATAATATCAATGCCAATAACATAAAATAATCTTTTTACTTTTCCCCACCTCCCCCACAGTTTTGCGAGAGCTATTTCCAGCTACTCTTCTACCTTGGGATTTCTTTTTACTTCCTTGAGAGGCTTCACTATATTTGAAATTATTTTCTCCAACTTAAAGCTTCTGTGACAGTATCTGGGTGTTTGACCAGCAACGTTAGACTCTAGCGGGAAAGTAGAAAATAAGAAAAACAATTAGATGGTTGCTAATATCATTCTGCATTCATCAAAGCTGTTCTTACTTTTGAGGATGCTTCCCAGAGGGAAGACTTTCCTGAGGTATAGAAGGAGCTTACTCAAAACAGCCAATAGGCAAACTAGAAAAATACACAAGGGTACCCCTTATCGTGATCTTCTCCTCATCTTACTCCCAAGCCTAGATGCACTCCAGGTGCTGGAAAGGGAAGTACTACTTGAGCAGACATAGATGAGTTTTTCTTCCATGAAGAATCTGCACCTTAGTTTTCAGTTCTCTTATATTACACCTGCAAATAATTATAAAATACACTGCAAAATTTATAGCATTCTGCAGAAACTGTTTAGGGGCAAGTAGTGTGCAAGGTCTTAAAAATGTATGATTTGTCTCTGTAACGTGATTATTGTTTACTGTAATGTGATTTTGCTGTTTGTTATAAAATTTCAGTTGCAGGGAAAAGTGAGTGCAGTAATGAAACCATGAGCCAACGTTCTCCAATGTTCTATCACTATTTTTTAATGCTAGATCTGACACTAGAGTGAGCATCAATCCTCTACAAGGCATGATGTTTGTTTCCCTCCAACATCCTGTTTTGTTAGCTTTTTGGAGGAAAAGTGAAGTCCAAAACACTTTAAATTTCCCAAGTCTGAGCTCTAACCATTTCCATACTGAAGTGACACCAGAGCACATATAAATCCTATCTGCGTGTTCTCTGCAGGAGAAATGATGAACAGGAGACTGTGTCTCAGAAGCATGCAACTTTTAAAAGGTTCTGACAGGAATTAATTGAAGGAAATTGATATTCCATAATGAACCTCATGTTAAGAAATACTTACCAGTTAGGAAGGAGACACATGTTAAAATTAGCTTATACAGGATTCTTTGGCTTTATTGGACACGTGATACCAGAAGGAAAACAAATTTACAACTTATTTTTAGATGAGCACCTCCTAAACGATATACCACTTGCTTCAGCAGGAATGTTAAAGGTATTTGGGGGAAAATACTGTGAACGGATATTATACCTTCTACAGCCTTGCATTTATTCATACAATCTGTTCACAAAAGTTGAAATGAAGAAGGATACCAATGGATGGTTACCTGCATGACAAAGTTGCTGTCAAAGGAAAACAGAGTAGCCAAAATCCCCTAAATTTTTTAACTCTTTAGGAATGTGGGAAGTAGAAAGACTTGCCTCTGTATTAGAAAGCAATAGTCAGGGGTTTGCTTTTTGCCACCACCCAGCCAAATACTGTCTTCAGCAGCAATAATCACCAGGTTTTTGTTTTGCCACCATTCCTCAAGAAGAGCCAATACTGTGATTTTAGGGGCCTGAGTCACGATATGGATGTATATGCAAAACTTAGAGAAGCGGCTGAAAAAAATGAACCCTTTCCAAAAATCTGATATTACTCAGCAGTCGTCCAGTTCAGGCTGAAGTTTCTGGAGCTTGCACAGCATCCTGACTGTAGGGCTGTAATAGCACCAGGAAGGAATGGATGTAAGGCAGAGTAAGGTGCATGGACAAAACTCCAAGCCAGCCCAAGGCCCGGCACCTAGTGCATGCAGTACAAAGGTACAGCCACGGATTACATCAGTTGTGTTTTTTGTGGATAACTAAACTCCACATAGTTCTTTGATTTAATGCTACCATGACTCAAGTCCTCACAACTGTGGCACACCCAGTATCAGCAGCCTTCTTTTTGTCCCCTCATCCTTCAGCTTCTCTGTTGGCACTTGTAGCCATTGACACGAGGCCCAGATTTGGAGGGATTTTTCTTCACTAGTTCTGAAAGTCTTGTATGGGTTTACAACTTACTGACTCATCTCCAGGTGGGATTACACATGCCTCTCTTCCAAAGCCTAGGACATGTTCAGGCAGAATCAAGGGGTTCATGGCTGCTTTAATAGATATAGAAACTTCCTATTACTTAGTAGTGGAGTGAAGCACTCCCAGCTTCCCAAGGGCATTTTATCTGTAGAGGCAGTCTGGTCATGATGACTCCGAATCAGTGCAAGGAGAGAATACAGAGAGATGTGAAGTGATGCGTGCCAGACGGAAGTGGAAGGCTGCCAGAAGTGGAGCTGCAAAGAATGCATTTACAAAAGCTTCAGCATGAAGAAAAATAGGGGTTCTTCCTGGAAAAGCCAGATGCTTGGAAAGAAGGGCTGCAGGGTGTGTTTTAGAGCAAAGATGACCATTTGGGGAAACTGTGGTTCTGATTGAGGAGTCAATTGATAACCAAAACAATGGTGTGACAAAAGGGCCAATGTGATCACTGTATTTATTAACAAGGGACCACTGAGTAGGAATCTGGTATGTGTACCCCTTCTGTTTTTCAAATTACAGCATCTGCAATTAGTGTGCAGTTCTAACACCAATGTTTGAAGCAGACTGTTAAAAATTAGAGGGTCAGGGAAGAACTGGAATGTTTATTATATCATTGGGAACTATGTGTTTTAATTAAATACTCAAGGACTTTGATTTAGTTAGCTTAATGAGGAAAAGCTTTGACTTATCAAAGGTAACAGGTCCTGAGTTCCAACACAAGGAATAAACACATGAAAAAGCCACTCTCTGGCTTAGTGCTGAAAGAAGCAAGAGTGAATTAGACCAGTTAGGTAAGTGCTGTCTACTCACGACACAGATATTTTAAAGAGAAGGGTAACTATCCACTGGAACAACTTAGTAAAGCTGACATTAGATTATCAGTAGTTTTTAAAATGAAAATTGATTTTTTTATGAAAAAAAAATTAAATCTAGTTCAAACAGCAAGTACTTCAGCAATGTTTTCTATCCAATATTACATCAAAGGTCAGCCTACAGACTTCTGTTCATTTAATCTAGGACATATAACATTTCAAATCTAACAATTTTAAGGTGGACAAAGAATTCCTGACAACAAAATCTGTGAGGCATACAAGCATTTTCAATGTTTACTTGTTTTTCTCCAAAACCTATGCTTGGCTGTGCAATAACTACTGTGCGATGTAGATACTACTGCAGTAGCATCAGACCAGGTAGCAGCAGCACAAAAGCTCAGTGCTGGATGTAAAATCCTTCTGCAAATCAAAGTGAATACTTGGATGTTTAGCCCATGTTGAGCTCCCTGCTCTTGAACAGACTGGGTTATGGCAGCAGCTGATACTGCACCGTCTCCAAAGTGGTTCAAAGTAAGGCCTAGGTGGAAAAAGTGTCTGCCCCTAACTTGTGAAGTAGACTTTCCACAGAAGCACTGTATTCACTGGAAAAAACTGAACTGTAACAAGACTTCTGCTGGATTCTGTCACTCCAAATCAAGCTTCAGTGTCTGCTTTAAAAACATCCCCTTGCACTGCACAAGTTCTTGGCCTTGTTATGAAAATGACTAGGTAATATTATAAGCCTGTGTTTTGATGAAGTCAAAATAAATTAAAAAAACATTCCCTTCTAATGTCAGAAAATATAAAAAAGTGCATGAGAGCCATTAGCAGCAAAGAAAATTTAAGAGATTTTATTTTAAAACCAAAGAACTGAAGACGCAGATTTTAAGTTATTTATTTGCAGGATCTGCACATGTACTGAATTGTGCTCCTTAACAAAGAAGCAAATTTTGGGCTAGGATTGAAAAAACATAAATTAAAATTCTTCATTTCAGCTCTTAAATACTTCAGTTAAGACTCAGGGGGGGAAAAAAAAGGACAAACTTTTGAACCTGACAAGCACCTCATATTGTTGGTGAGTTTGAACTTAACCAGTGGACTGCATAGAGGTGCAGAGGTGCGCACAGGAAAAAGCTGTTGGGTTTTTGGGTTTTTGTGGTTTGAAGAGCTGTGTCAGACACATTCATGCCCACAGAGATCAGCCTTTCCATAGGACAGATGTTCCTGGCACTGTTAGGACAAAAACTTCAAGTCTCCATCCTGCCAGAGGTCTAATGTAACCAAAGTGAGTTGCCCCAGTGAATAAATGTCTAGTGACTTCCTAAAGTTCAGGTCAATGATCCAGTCAGTAAATTCTGATAGCATTTGGGGATATATTAGGCCTGCATTACTGCAAACCAGAAAGATCTTCAAAATGTCATTTCAGATAAGAAAGTCATTTTGAAGACCTACTAATGTATTTGTTAAAAAAACAGGAAGAAAAAAACCATCAGATTTCTCTGAACATACATAAAATATTTCTGCATGGCCACTTTACTGTCTGTCAAATTTTATCTTGCACTGAACTTTTGCAGACAAATTGTAAACACTTTTAATATGAGCACTACTATTATTAATTTAATTGTCCATAAAAGCAATTTTCCAGATGCTTGAATCCACAATTTCCTAACTTTCTAAATGCTCTAAACTTCTTGAATCCTTGGAACAAACCATATAGTATGTTTATTTCACTCCACAAATTTTTGAAACATTGACCGTGACATGAAACTCTGTTTTCAAAATTGTGTTTTCTCTCCTCAAAGCAGAGAAACAGCATTTCAACTACATTATCATCCTGGGCCATTTTATAGTCTACCTTCATGTTTCCTATGGAAAACATAACTATCACTGTCACAATCTATGACAAAGGAAGGTATTTAATAAGTCTTACTACAGTTGTATAGTTTCTTCACTGGAGGAAGCCATGTTAATGTTGTTATTTAGACCAAGAAAAACTCAAAGCACTACAATATTTTTCCCAGTATTGTATCCAAGAGAAGAATTATCTCAGCCCTTTCCTTCTGCTTACCCTTCAGTACATGTCAGACCCAGCTCCTCCTCCGTGCTGTTGGGGCCTTTCAAAGGGAGCAACAAACTCATGAAAACAGATGGTCCCTACCATCTCTCTGGTGCTTGATACAACAGAAAGGATTAGAAAATCCCAAGCAGCTCCTCCAGTCTCCAAATAGAGGACACTGACTTACTCTGTGAAGATGGCTTGTTTGTAGAATTTTTGCAACACGGCAGTTGTTGGGGGAATAAGAGGTATATTAGATGCAGACAGATCTGTCAGGGGATATAGCTGTGAAACTCTTCTGAACTGTAACAACTTAATTTCCAGGTCTGTAGCAATGCCAGATTTTGGTCACCTTCAACAGAGATTCAGAAAGGCATAGACTCAGCCTGAGAAACATGCTACTCCCAAAGTTAAAGTCCATGCTCCAGATCCTGGAGTAAAATCCCTTAGTGAGATGGCAGTAAAAGTTTTATAACAAAAATCAAGTGACATATTTTCCTTGATCTCTTTCTTCAAAAAGGACAAAGGATTTTTCTGAAGTTTGCAAAAAAGTACTTGGCTTGAAACAGCCGACCAGCCCAGAGAATTCAACTTTGTTAAATAAAAAAAGGAAATATTACAGCAAATGAAAGTAAAATTTGAGGTTAGAAAATATCTAGCATATCTACCAAATTTAAATACATGTGTTAAAAGTTCTGTTTCATAATTAAAGTGACAATCCACATGACTGTAAATCATTAAAATTTTATTGAAGCAAATTATTATCTATGCTGATGTATAATAAACAATTAGGGTTTCGGTTTCTCAATTTTTATTGTCTAGAAATCAGAAGAAGTAAGACTGGTCTTCTGGAAGTTTCCAGCCTTTCTTTTCTGCTGGTGTTACATATATACATTTCCAGAGAAGTTAATGTGTTCATTCACACCAATGAGTTCTGGCTGTGGCTTAAGCTGGAGTCTGGGACTCTGCAGAATCAGAATGAATCAGAAAAAAGTGATACTTCTGATCTCAAGACAATAAAATGATTACTTTATTTCACTGGAAAGCAAATCAAGAAAAAGGAGGTACTTCTCTTCAAATCAGTGAATTATCATCACATTTTTAAAAAAGTAAGAGGAAATATTTATTTACTGGAGCTAACTTTTGTTTAAGAGGCAAGTCCATCTCTTTCTATTCAATACAAAGCAGCTCCCTGAAACTGTAAAACTTTTTTTTTGTGGCGATCAGAAATTATCATAGGTTTTTGTTACGAGTCATCATCTTTTAAGCCCTTTATCATACCATATGATTGAAGCCTTGTTTTGGAAAAGATTTTTTTTTTTTGTAAGATATCCAGCTGAACAGAGATGCTACGCTATGCTGATCAGATGATCTTTTTCTCTATCTTGATTTTCAATAGACACTCTCCAGGCCAAACAGCTTGCAGGCACTGGGCAGTGATGCTGAATAAGATCCCTGGAAGAATGAACTCCATGCACTAGGCTTGATTATGTTGATTTCCACATCATCAAATTAAGGGTATAGCCATAAAGCCAATTATACAATATGCAAATATATCGTATCACATCTGAATTATATATGCTCAGCTTATTCTCCATAGAGAAATCCTTTGAAAAAGTTACTAGCAATTAACACAAATATAACTATGGTGACTGATAATGATTTAGCTATCAGAAAAATTTAAAAAACCAAACAAACAACATCTACTTCCACTAAATCATATATATCTATCCACATACATATAGCAGTAGAAAGAGACTGATGTCGCTGGGGGTTGCTAAAACAGAGACAGAACTGCTTTATTCAACTTTCCTACATCCTAACCCAGCTGATTTTCAAATTTGAGCTGAACAGTCTACAAACTGCTGCAGCTGTGGTTACCTTTCCGTGTCTTGCATTGTCTTAATGTAAAAAACAGGCTGGAGAAACATGCAGGACTGTGCATGTTAAGTAATGAGAGAGCCAGAAAAACCCATGAGGATAAATTTGTTAAGCCCTGTAATAAATTACAAGATACAGTCAAGTAACTAGGACTGCCTTTTTTTTTTTTCCTCTTTCAGAGAACTTAAGTTTTTTTATTTCACACTGGTGATCAACATGAAAAAACATATTTAGAAAAAGAAACTCAGACCAGATAATTCAAAGGTTCACATTTGTTTCTCTTAAGTTTAAGACAGCAGCACTAAAACAATTTTAATTATCCCCATTTTTTAATATTTAAGCTGTTTGGGCTCACTTTTTCTTTCCCACTTGATACTATCTACATAAAACTGCATCCTCCCTGGCCATGCATGAGGATCTGCTTCCTAAAACAATAATTTTCAAGCACTGTCAGCGACTAACAATCTTACAAAATTCCCCTTAGGAATTTTACATGTGTGAAGTTACTATACAGAATATACAAATTTGTGTTTCCCTGTTGCCTGTCACAGACTACTCAGAGTAACTCTGGGGTCTCAAGGGGTTCACAGAGCACAAGTTAAAAAACACTCTCCTAAAAAGTTGAATTTTGGGGTTTTGTGAGTGCTTCTGTTAAAATAATATCCTGAGGAAGCTTGGTTAGCTGTTCGTGTGTATAGCCTTCATGTCATAGTAAGAAACCACTTTTTTTCACTATTTTGATAAAGCTCAGTAACAGGCACTGAATACCCTCAGACCCATTCATTAGGTATCGGTTCTTTTAACAAATAAAGTTATTTCTTTATGTGTAATGAAGAATACAAGGAAACTGGGTAAACTAATATGCCCTTAGTACTTTTGCTTAGTACATTTATGTTTCCACCTTGTAAATACTTAGGCATACAACCAGTGTATGCCCATGCACAATGAGACTCAGATTGCTGAAATCCCATGTATACATGCTTGCCAGATCAAGGCCTAAAGTGTTAGTAAAGTGCTTAATTTGTGTAATTTGAATTGAGAAGAGTAGTAGTAGCAGCACCTGGCAGATTGAACATAAGGGTAGGCCTGCAAGGGAAAAGGCCTTTCTTTTTTTTTTTTCCAAAATATCTGAAGCCATGAGGAATCTAGTAAGTTCCAAATTGAAAACATGCATTTTTTACAGAATTTTTATGAACCTTAGGAATGAAAATTAATTTGGACAAGTTGAAAGAGAGACTCAACTCCATGACTAACATGGGAATTAACCTAATCCTCTCTTCAACTTAATCATGGAATTTTAACAAGGTTTTTCTGGAAGCCCTTGAGCTCTCCTAGGTTGAACATTTAACTTATGTCCGTTATTTTTATACTACTTAAAACACACTCATAAATGCAGTCTGTGGCTGAGTTATGAGATAAACCCTTTGAGTACTAAATCACTTGTTCCAATCTTGGCCAGAAATTGCCAGCATTTACTGGCTTTTGCACGATACATGTGACAGGGTTGATCATCTCAAGTTAGTATCAGTTCTAACCCTGAATTTCCAGTTATGCCTACTTAATGCTAGATTATTTCTTAACAAATAAGAACAAGGAAATAAAGGAGAGTAAAAATCAGCTGTTCTCCTGGGCTGGTGCTACAGATGAACAGCATAAACCCTGTGGATTCATCCATGTCCACAAGCAGTGCTCGAGTTTCTTCTCTGCTCTGCTTGCCCAAACATATGCCCCTCACAAATAAAGTCATGTAGCACAGAGGTTATGCCTCAGATTTAACCCACCCCTACTCTCTTAGTTTCTCTTTATCACAGTACCCAGAACTGGGAAACTGCATGAAGGAAACTTTTGGTCATGGCTGCGTAAATGAGGGAAGCCAACTCTTTTGACAGAAATTTGTTCGAGGCTAAAAGATTCAGAAAAACGGTGTCGGTGAGGGCAATTTTTTACTGCCAGCATTACTATATATTTCTGCTAAGTAAATTTAAAGGCAGCACTAGAACTGTAAGAAGCATCAGGCAGAGCTCAGATCTGTTAACATTCCAGATATGCTGCATAGTCATTTATTTTTCCAGGCCTTCAGGGATGGATGGGTTGAGGGATATGAGGGGCCAGGCTCATTTGGATGATAGGTAATTACTCTCATCTGACAGCTGGTTTATGGAGTTGTTTATATGTGTGCTTTGCATTTTGTAAAACACTTGTAAGAGTGAATAAAACCTCAAACACCATCATTAGTAAATCTTAATATTATGCCTACCTAACTGAAAATACAAATACAATCTGTTACCCAGGGTAAAGCACTATTTCATAAGCATATCCAAGCAAAGACCTTAGAATTACTTAAGAACCTAAACGTATGCTCCTCCAGGTGCAAACCTGGGAAAGCCTTCCTTGTAACAAGATATAAACATCAGCTATGTCCTTTTTGCTTACTTTCCTGCAGTCCCTGGTTAAATTTTAATGCAGAAACTCATTACCAGACATAGCTTCCCTCATTTACTGTTCTCCACAACTGCTGCCTTCAGTACAATTTCATGGGCTACAATTTTAAAGAGGGCAAGGGGGGTGGTGCTGGTGGTGGTGGGGTATTTGTTTTTCTACTTGGGGCCGCCTCTCCTCAGCTGGGTCTTATTTGGCTTTTAAGGCTGGCAGGTGGCTCCTGGCTTGCCCGGGTCCTGCCCTGCTCTGCCCCGCGGAGGCGGCGGGCGGCGAGGCAGCGGCGGGCGCGCATCTTCCGCNGGGGGGGGATGTCTGTCCGGTATCCACTCGACCGTCACGAGGACGGGACCTCGTACCCGCGGTGAGCGCGGGGGAGGAAGTACCGGAGAGAAGGGATGGATGGAGCCAACATCACGCCCCTCCGCCCCGCGTGGGGATGGGGGGAGATGAGGGTGTGGGTGTCAGAGGTGCTGGGCAGGAAGCAGCCCCCACGCCTCTCCTCGGCCGGACTGGAGCTATAGCGGGCCGCGCCTCGGTCAGCGCCGGCTCCGGTGCCCGCTAATCCCTTCCTGGGAAGAATTTAATCAGCCTCCGTTTGGGCGCTGGACTTCCCCATCCTCCACCGTTAACGGGAATTTCCACTGGGACGGTGTCGGGCTCCGAAGTGTTTATTATTACCAAAGTCATGCTGCTGCCTCCCCTCGGCGGACTCGCAGGGGCAGCCCGGGCGGACTCCCCACCTGCCCCGAGCGGCCGGGGTCCCGGGCTTGTAGTGCCGGGCATCACTGGCCGGGGTGTTCTGGGGGTTTCTTCCTAGAGAAAGTTGGGGGTCTGCGGGCCGGCCCCCTAGCGAGGGGGTGTCTGGAGCGAGATGGGACTGATGGGACCCTGCTGCGGGGGAAGGGGGTGGAGGACAAAATGGATGCCGGTTGGGGCAGCGAGGGTACTGCCTGCGGGGCGGTGTTTGGGCTGGGCTCCCCTCCGGAGGAGCAGGGTGTCCCGAGCGAGCGCACAGCCGGGGGGGCCCCGAGTGGTGGCCGAGGGCAGGTGGGGATGGTGGCGGTGGGGACGGA
>JAAWXA010000005.1:19726830-19930225 GCA_038090715.1 Florisuga fusca
GGCAGGAGCATCCCGCGCGTCCTTCCTCCTGTCTCCGCTGCCTCCTGTCTCTGACACACACACACACTCCCCCCACATCCCCTCACGGTGTCCCCGGGAGGCTGAGCTTTTCCCCGCAGTTTCTGAGCAGCTCTTCTCGGGGGTTGATGACTCGCAGCAGGCGAGCGAGGTGCTGAAACGCTGCTCCGCGGCAGCCGGGGATTTTCACTTGAGGCTTAAGAGGACACGGGGATGGCAGGCGTGACACAGGAGTGTCCGGCTGGGCTGGAGCTTCTTCATGTGAAAGCAGCCACCCTGCTCAGAAACTTGTGATATGCATCTTACAGACTGTTGGGTTGGTTTTTTTGGGTGGTTTGTTGTTAGTTTCTGTACTGGTTGTTTTTTTTTTTTTTTTTTTTAATCCTTACGTGCTTTTTGTTGTATATGCTCGCGGTTCTGTTTAGTTTTCCTATCTCAATAAATCTTTAAAGGACAAATTTTGCAGTAAGCTTTTATTCTGTTTTTCCTTACCAGAGCAGGTTTGAAATTAAAGCACAAGTTATGAACTAAGGAGAGGAGCTATCTGTATTGCTGTTATGTATCACTCACTGTCACTGGCATGTTACGGTTGGGGAATCCAATTTCCCCCTTGTTTGGGTATCCATTAAATCAGGTTAGGGTTGATTTTTAATAGTGTGTAACAAAATTGGAACCTGGGTATGAAATCAGATTTATAGACCTGAATCTGTACAACACTTTCATTTCAAAAGCTTTTTATTTTATTTTTATTATTATTATTATTTTATGCATAGTGTGAAGAACCCTCACAAGCTTGTGCAAGGCTAACTTTTTTCCCCCTGTGATCATAGCTGCTACTGTTGGTTTGCAGGTTATTTGTATCAGGTTGTTTTCAAATGTTAAACTTGTTTTTTTCCTCTCTGCTGCACAAGAACTGTCGACCTTTTTTTCTGGAGTTACTCATCAGCAATCTAGAAAAGCTGTTATTATGGAAATACTTGTAAGACCGTAACTGGAAGCAGGTCTGTGTGTGCTGTTTATGTTCAGGAAACAGGGCTTTAGATTTTTTTCAGTATGTAATTTGTATGGGATGTGAGAGAATGACTGCACTTTGTTTTTCTGATTATCAGATTAGTACGTGTTTGAAACTTTTATGTGAAAAAAAAAACCTGACAGAAGAGAGAATAAAAAAGAATCAAGACTTGTTTTTCTGGACGAAACAACAGTTTGAGTTTTGGAACTTGTATTACAACAGGGTTAAAGAAGGAATGGGAAGGATAGTGTGAGTTTACAGGAATGAAACTGCTGTAAGTTAGAAATGAACTGGAAAGGGGAATAGAAATTAAGTAAAAAGCAAGCAATTTTTTTATACGTAGTGCATATAGTGATTGGATCACTCTGTGGATGTTGTCCATTTCTAAACCAGAAACAAACAATAAAGCAGTTTTGGAGCCTTTCATAACTAGGTGATTGGGTTGAATTTGAATTATGATGACAGAGGACGTAAGTTATTACTCTCTGCAGGCAGTCTTGGTCTTATTCCAGGTCTTAGCGAATGTATTCAGGTGATAAAGCTACTACCCGAAATGACACTCCTGTTAAGCTGCCTCCACTGAGAATCTGGCAGAGGCATTTCTTGCCAACTACTCCCCTCTTGTAATCACCCGCAGCAGCAGCCGCTGGCAGAATCAGGGGTGAAGCTTTATTAACATGGTTTTGTGCAGAAATGGCAGTGAGATCTCTTACTGTGGGTGCAGTTGTCTGTCACTCATAATACATCTGTGTGTTAGATTATTATTGTATTTAAACCAGTCTGGTTTAAGTAGTGCAGTAAATATGGGATTGTATAAGCACCAAAATGACTTGCAGGGTGTCTTTCACAAATTTGACTCCAACATAATTAACTCTTTTCCAAGTGAATTGAACACGTTTTATAATGCTTTTCACAAGCCCCAGACCAGGACTGATCTGTCAGTGGCTCAGCCTTTTTGGATGTGGATCTTTCTTTTTGGTTTTGCTTTGTCTCCAGATAATTTATCTGAAAAGTTAAATGTGGCAGGATACTGGAGCAGAGAGCTCTCTAATGCTTGTCTGTGTGGTATAGGCGATAGGGATACCACTGACACATCCTCCAAGTTCCAATTATTGCAGAACGGAAGAAAAAAAAAAGTATCTCTTTGGATATTGAACTGGAGACATTATCTTAAAAAAACAAACAAAAATCCACATTTTGTGAAAAGTCTTTTTTTGCAGATGGTTTTTGCATCTTTTGTAGAGCATACAAATTGGCTTAAGTCAACAATTAATTTTTGGAATTTAAATTGACACAACGGGAGATAATCAGAACTTGTTTAATACAGAAAATTATCTGAGCAGATACTGGAGCAAGCTCAGAAATATATATGCTAATGATGTAATAGAGGTATATATATTTACTTGTATTGTCAATTTCTGTATTTTTTTAAATAAATGTTAACTTGTTTTCTAGAAAGCCTTCAAATGCTCTATCTCTTTCTCTCTTTGTGGGTAGTACTGCTACCTGGACTTGAAGCTTTTAATGTGCTGGAAAGATGAAGGCATAGTTTTTAGTATACAAATTGTTAAAATACTGCCCAAAATAATCATATTTTTGAACTCCATCTAGTCAAGAGTGTGTAATTCAAAAACTTCCCATTTATTATTTTTCTTTCTGCTCCCAGAAATTGGAGAAACTCCCAGAAACATCACTGGAAGAGCCTTGTCATATCTCATCTTAATTAGTTTCAGTGGCTCTTTTGTCAGTAATTTTATTTATTAGTTGTTTATTTTCTTAATCACTGAACATTGTAACATGTAAGGCAATTTACTTGTGATAAAAGTGCATGTGTATATTTAAAAATAGCTTGAGGAAGTTATTTTTACACATTAAAGTCTTGTGTAAGGGACTTTTTGTTAAGTGGCAAAGAGCATGCATTTTTTAATAACTTTTCTTGACTGATTAAGAGGATCCAGAAACACTTTCTTTCCATCTCTGTTTTTATAAATGCTTTTTTAGGTTGAAAAAAAGTTTAGAAAACTTGGAATAATTAGGAGCAGCTCACTGGAGCTCCCATTAGGATGAAAATTTAATTTATTTCTAACGAAGTACACATACAAAACACAAGCCTGGCCCCCAAAGGCTGTGCAACTTTTGATGTTTCCTGGCAAATTTATTTTAAATTGCTTTGTGTTGCACAGTGTAGGAGGAACTCACAGTGACCAGCCTGTGTTCTTCCACTAACCCAGGGTCACTGGTTGTACATAAGATGCAATGAGATGCGTGGGTAGTGGAAAGCAAGGAAAGCAGAGAAGGAATAATGTCTTTTGCAGCAGCCGTGATCGTTCTAGCGTCACTTCTTCTCATCTGCCACTGAACCAAGATTCACTGGTTGGCCAACTTCATACTGGCATACAAAAAGGTGAGACTTGAGAGGAAAAAAGGTGGTGCACATTACTGCAGGATGAAGTTAGGGAGGATTTTTATTGTGTCAAAGCATGTTTGTAGTTTGTTAGTGATCTGAGAGGGAGGGACCCTTTTCACCTGGGTGTTGGGCAGTGCTGCTGTTCACCTTGAGAGGTATAAAACCAAATCTCTGTGATTCATCATTTGATATGATCCTGCAGTTCTCACTGGAAGATCATGGGAGCTTCATCTGAATAAAGAGGGGAAATTAGGCTTTCTATTTTTAAATGGCTTATGAAAACAGATAGAGTATCAGCAGCTTCCAAGATGGAAGGTATATTGCTGCCAAATGTTTTCAACATTTCACCTTAACTATTTGGTTTTAGTCAGTATTTGTGTATTTAATTAAATATCATGTTTCCAGAAGGCACGTTTATCCTCTCCTCTAGGCACTCCTTGACATATTTAAAAAATATATTTTTACCTACAGACTTCTCTGGAGACTCCTCCATTCCTTATAATTAGCATATAATTATCACCCAGCAGCTGAAGACATAGTTAAAATTTTGTGATCCCCCAAAAGAGTTCTTCGAGATAGGCCTTGGAAGGCCTTCCCTGAAGGTCAGGGAAAATACAGCATCCTCCTGAAGAGATCGGCAGCAGTTTCCCCAGGCAGAGATTTTCAACATGAGCAATGCAATGGCTATCATCAAATGAGAGGTCGTTTGCTCTCTTAGAGAAATCAGAATGTATAGGCAACCACAGGGCTTATTTGGTTTTTTTTTAATATTAAAAAAATATGACTTAGACTTACAGAAGTTCCATCTGGTTTTGTTATTGCAGTTGAAACTTGAAGGCATTATTTTCTGAGAGGAGCTGTGGCTTATCTGGAGAACATGTCTTGGAAGGTGCAGCACTCCATGTTCTTCTAGCATGGGGGGAAGGGGAAAGTCCAAACTGTGTTATGTCTTTTTGAGGTGTCAGGTATGCCAAAGAATGTCTCTATGTGTAGTAAAGTTCCTGTTGTCTCTCAGCTGGAGTTAACAGAAAAGGCTACAAATATGGTTTGTGAGACTCTATAGTTTGTAAAGCTACAATAACCTGTGGTAAACAGTGGTGGTTTAAGGCAACTTGTCTTAAAACAGATGGTAGCATAGAAGTTGCAGATACTGTTATTTTGGGAGAGTGAGAGCTTTAAGTGTGGATTTAAGAAGCTGGATTTTCTGTTCTAAAATCATGGTTTGTGAAGTAGAGCACTAATTAGAAGTGAAGATAGCATAACTAAAGCCCTTCCTGATGTGACTGAGTGACCTCTAGGATGACATAGCCTGGCACCCACTTTGGAAGCTTTTGGCTTCCAGAACAATTTGAATAAAAGGCACTTTTTCTCCCCTTGCAATCTTTGGTTGAAAACAAATTGTACTTGACTACATTTAGTGGAGTACTGAGTATGGTGAGGGTATGAACTGCTGCAGCTCTTCACAGCAAGTCGGAGATTAAGAGGGAGTTGCTGAATGTTTTCAAGTTTAGCATCTAAAGCATTTCAGAGATGTTTCTATAATCCTGCAGAGTATCTTTTGTATGCCTTATGGTAGTGAGCAGAAGCTCATTATAAAGTAATGTGATGTACATACAACACCACACAGCATATCCTGCTGGATCAGATGATACACATACACAAAACTGAAACTGAACAAAACAATCCCTAGTTACCTCAGTTGTGAGGTTTTGGTACCGTTGTGGCCTTTAAATTAACAAGGAAACACCCAGTCTTTAAACACAGTTACACATATTTCTGTGATCTATGCTTAAGCTGAATATTGCTGTTATAATTGCAAATTAATGTTGGTTATTATGGAGGGAGAGCTCAAATACCCCGTTCCTCTCTGTCATACATGTAATTATGTTAGATGCTGTTTTGAGCTTTGCACAATACTGCCCTGTGAATTGGCTGGACTTGCAAACTAGCAGCTGTACTACGTCCAATTATAACTTCACAGTATGGTATTTTCTCTCATGCTGCATACACCTCGCTTTCTCACTTATCTACCTAGGCTTATTTTCTTATAGGAATAATCTAAACTGAGCATAAAAGAAAGCAGTCTTTCAAAAACAACTTCCCTTGCATCTCGGTACAGTCAGCATTAAGAAATCTAATGTTGTAGTACATGCAGATTCAAACAGTGGAATAACAGAGACTTTGATATTTCTGATTAATAGCTACTTATGAACTCCAGTGGTGTATGGCATGTGCAGAGAGAACAAGATCAGCCCTGTTTGAATGCTGTAAGATCCCAGTTCTGCAAACTTGGGGATGCTTGTTGTGATACGAAGTTGCTTTTACAGTCATGTTGTAAGCTTGCATTTTTAAGTAGAAGTTTGTTTACATAATTGTGTTCTAAATGTGGCTGCTTCTTGGAAAGTATGGAAATTGGAAAGAGGTATTAGTCCACAACTGTCAACACTGTGAAACAGCCCTGTCTGGCTTTATTGTTGCTTCACTTTACAATCTTTTCACAAGTGTGAGGCCTGTGTTGTTGGAAGACTCTTACATGTGGTGTTTAGCAAGAGATGTAAACACAAATCCTTTAGAATTACGAAGTTGAGGTTGTTAAGGAATTGTTTTTGTTTTTAATAAAGCTGGAGTAGAACCTTTAAGCTAGGCCACAGGTTTCTAGATACTCAGATATCTAGATATGAAACTAAAGTAACTGAGGAGCAGACTGTGAAAAATGTAGGGTTAATTACAGTAAGTATATAAGAATGGCAGTTCTCATAATAGATGGAATAAAAACTTTGACAGAGGACTATTTAATTTACATTATTTTGCTTCATAGCTGCAGCTTGCCTATTGCATTTAATATCTCTGTATGAGATCTACAGTACTGAGTTTATATGCATGACCTGGCACCATATTGGTGTTAGATCTTCAGCATCTGGAGATAGTGATGCTTGTTACTAATTCTGCTATTAAGAATGACTAAATAATCCATAAAAGATGAGGCAAGCAGAATGTTTTTTCAGTAGAAACCCTATTTTGCTTTAGCAAAGCCTGTTAGTACTTGAGGAGAATTTTCCAAGTGTTGAGCTTGTTCAAAAATTTTAACTCCACTAAGCAGGTTTTATATGCGTGCAAACTAAGTTAATTGCTTTCCATCTGAAAAGATAGTTTTTTTAAGTAGTGTCCTTCTGTAGATGAATGTACAAGTAATATTATCTTATGTTTGAAATAGTCTTGGGAATTGTACTAATCATACAAAATCCTGTAAATTACAATAAAGTGCCCCATAATCTTCACTGGCTTTCCCCTTTTGCCCCAGATAAGGGGATAAAAATATTTCAGCGTCCTCTTTTTTTGCAGAGACTTAAAATGGTTGAAGTCTTGCAGTACTCTTAGGCTGAACTTGATATGACCCAGTGGGTCTGAAGCTACAACTGGTACTTAATTCAAAACACTTAACACAAAGCGATTAAGAATTGCTGAAAATTTGAATTCTTCCTTCCCTTGTGTTTTTATTCTGAAACAATCTTTACAAAGCGCTGTTTTTGGAGAGCAGAGTACAGTCTTTTGTTTCTGGATAAAATTGATGGCTGCAAATGAAAGAATAAAGAAGGCTCTCTATTCATGTCCCCCAGCCTTTGTTTCAGTGGGCATTGTTTCAGTTTATAAGAGCTGTTTAGTACATATAGATGGCTAGAAAGCCTGAAAGATTCCCAGGCGCATCAGTGCAAACATATTAAAAATCCTGCTATCTCCTCAGCTGCCCACCCAGGACCTTTTTGTTTCAAGGGTACCATGAAAAGCTGCTTTTTTTTCTTTCTTTCTTTTTTTTTTTTTTTTTTTTCATTTGTTTGGTTGGTTTTATGTTTGGTTTATATTTTGTTCCTTCTCCATCACATTTGCTTTGAGGTCACATTTTATAATGTAGTTGAAATAAGCCTTACTGGGTTTTTTCGTTGAAAATTTGGAAACCTTATCTATCAGACCTGTGATTTAGTTTCTAAAGCTCAGGAAACTGGCAGGTGGAATCACAGTAATTTTTTATTTACCGTCTTTTTATCTTAAAAACTCAGTGCATAAATGGAGTGTTGGGATTTGGCTACAAATCCAAGTTCCAGCTCTGCAGGTGACAGTCCCATGGTAGCTTTACCTGTTACTTATGTTCACTTTCTCTTTAGGGTCCCCATGTAAACACTGTAAAATATGTTAAGTAATTGTACACAGGTGAGATACTTGTATAGTACTTAAGTCACAATTAAATCCACACCACAGTTTAGGTTAATGTGACACTTGATAATTCCAAGTTCTCTGAGTGGGTGCTTGCCTGGCTAGTGTGTTAACAATAACCTAGCCATGAGTTAGGTAGTAAATTTTGGGTAGTAAATTTTAATTTTTTATTTTTTCTGTTAGCGTCAGCATTGAACTGCTTAGTTAGGACCATGTTGCTCTAAGTGCAATGTGTGAACGCCTCCTAGTATTAGTGATAAAGTTACTCTAAGAGGGGTTGGCATGCTGAGCTTGGCCATGTGTGTCAGTGCAGAGATAAGGCTTCTACCCAGTCCCTCTTCCCTCAGGAAAGAGACACTCCTGTCTCACTTCTGCTCTAATGCTCTAAGAAAGATCTCTGAGGTTACTATGGTAAACACGTATAATACCACCATCTCCTCTTTCTCCATCCCTTTTTAAATCTTTTGCCTGTAGGGCTTGCTGTGCCAAGTGTATGCAGACATGCTTACATGGTCTTCAGTAGGTCTACTTGATGGAAGCCCATCTGGGAAAGTAAAAAGGAAAATCTAATTTAAGTCTTGATCAGATTTAGATATGATATAGCAGCACAGTTGCTCGTGCTGTCAACGACCATATACTACATCTGGGCCTGCACATGGATGGGCCTTTACTTGGCACGTGGGAGTGTTTGAGACGGTGCGAGGGCTCTCGCGTTTTCTCGGAGATGTCTCAGCCCAGGCTGGCGTGGGAGCTGGCCCCTCTGCCTTGTGCAGTGTGAAAGGGGTTTTGCCATGTATGGTCACTTAGCCACATGTAAGGTGGGCTGTTGTCTTGTGCAGCACTAAAATGAGACAAAAACAGTCTGTTGAAAAAGAAGTCTCAGTCCTGTGCCACAGAGAACTGCATGTGGTTTTTTTCTTTTCAGCCAGGCAACAAACTGTACTGGAAACAAGCTTAGTGATCAGAAGTGTCTTCTGAATGTGGAACACTACAGAGCAAGTTTCCAAATGCTGCATTATGTTTCTTAATAAAAAGGCATTTATTAAACTTTAAGAACTTTAGAGAACAAATCCTTCCAGTGGGTCAGCTCTTCCCTTGCGTGAATTTAATAATGAGCTGCTCTCCTTTAACTTAATGTCCCTTTGAAAAAGGAGATTGCATTGGAAACTTTGGCATTATGTGTTATCAGTTCGAATGCTCACAAATATAAGTTACTACAGATGTAACATTTTATCTTGGTTTACTTGTTCTGGTGCAGCCTCACATAGAAATACTCTGAATAGAAGTACTTTAAATCAGCAGTTGAAGTCATTCCTCTCAAGTAGTCTGGGTATGAAAAAGTTGCCGATGGGTTTTGTGCAACATTTATTTCCAGAGGAAAGAATGTTTTTGTTCCCCCTCTGATTCCTCTTCTGTCTCAAAGACTGGTTTAGTGGAAATGTTCAGTTGTCAGAAGAATCAAGATTGTGTATTATTTAGATCTTACCAGACAAGTGGGATTTGTTCCTTCCGTTCCAGTTATCAGAAAGATTAACCCTTTGCCCTCTCGGTCCTAATTGCAGTCGTTCAGAAACAAAGACGGTGCTTGTACAAGACAGCAGCAAAATGGAGTGTGTGCCAAGTGGAATGTTTCTCTGGTGAATGAGGGTTGGGAGTATTACATAAATTTTGTCTTGCATTTCAGGCACCGATAAAAGCAACCTGTGAAGAAGATACGTCCTGCAAGACTGGATTTCCTGAAGATGTTCACAGTGCAGTGGTGTCGAGGAGTGTGCATGGAGGACAGCCTCTCCTCAGTGGTATGTTTAGAAAAGATGGTTTGATTCTTACTTTTAATTTTTTTTTTATTTCCTCTAGTTGTAGCCATAAATCACTGTGGAGCATTTTCATCCTTGAATAGGGCACAAACTCTTGCAGGAAAGAACATCAGCTGTGATTGTTTTTTGATTACTGTCAAGGGATGTGGAAAACTGTTGGCACTAGCGGTAGCACATGCACCTCTGTTAAGCGTTGCAAACCTTCCCATCTTTGTTCACTCACTCTCTGTCTCATCACAGCATTCACACTGATGTTTTTCCAACTCCTAACATTCTGTGTGATTCTGTGATTATTACCTCTGATAATACGCACGTCACTGGTCTATACTTAGAGCCCAAGTGGGAATGATGAAGATGGAAAGAAAATTTCCCTTTTACTTGACATCTCTCACAGAAATACTGCTCTTACACGCAGTCCTAGTGCTCACATGAAAGCAAAGGTAGTTTAGTAAAGCCCTTACTTTTTTTTTTTTCCCTGAGGAGGCAACCCTAGGGGAAAGCAAGACACAGGAGAGCAGTTGCCCATGAGCCCTTGGCTGGTGACCGCAGCGCTGCGGGCTCTGAGAGGAGCCATGCCAGGAGAGTGTTGGCACTGCCTGGTGGATGGCACACTGCTCTCTCACCCTGGCATCCACCTGTGTCTGAATGGCACGATGCCCGGGCTGAGGATGACCTGCTCAGCGAGTGTAAGCCCTTGCCTTCCTGCTGGGGATGCGCTTCAGTCAGTACCTCTGCCCGTGGGTCGTCCAGGTTGGGAATTTGGTTCATTGCTTCTCTTGTGTCTCTATTTTTCAGGGGTGGAGCAGTTATCTGAAAGACTGAGATGCTCTCTGAGTCTTCCGTAGATTTCTCAAACAGCGTAGTTTCAGTATACAAGTTTGTGTAAGCAGAATGTTGTTACAAATGTGCATTAATTTGGCTGTTTCCTCAACTGCTAACATAATACATTTTTTTCCCCCATCTAATTTGGAAATTGTGGAACTGACTAAGAACATCAGTTTTAGATGGTTTCAAATACATGTTAAATAAGGACTCATTTAATTTAATTTGTTTTTCACATATAAATGTGGTTACTCAGATCAAGACGTATAAATGAAAAAATTCTAATGAGTCTGCAAAACAAATGGAGTAAAAGCTGCAGTCTTGATTTTACATGCTGTATGTATTAGTTTCTCTCCTTAATTATATTTTTACAGACCTGTTTTGTGCTTTTCTAGAAGCATAATGGAAACTTGAAAAGCAGGATGAATTGATTAGTTTTAGTGTATTTAAACTTGAGTTATTAAAGCTTTTTCTGTTCATTTTCAAGGAAGTATATTCTACCACCACAGACTTTTCTTTTATTAAAGGATGCCTTATAAATTCATGTGTGAAATAATAAAGAGGAAAGAATATTTCTCTTTCCCACCAAACGGGGATTAATAGATGACTCTGCTGTAGGCTTCTGCAATAGCTGTCAGCACAGAGAGCTCCTTTGGTAGGTAATGCACTAACCAGGAGAGAGGTAAAGAAACAGGGACACAGACCTCAGTGAACAGGTGCTTTCCAAAGGTGCTGCCTTGAAACCACCAAAAGTTTGTTACTGGTTGATTATCATGCCATCATGGAGATGGCATGAGTTTTGACATCTAACCCTGTCCTGTGAAAGTTCTCTTCATGGAGCCAAGACCCTTTCTGCAATTTCCCCCACTTTTCCCCCCCCCCCTAGCCAGGAACTACAGTGGACTGCCCACTGCTTCTTAGTTGGCATTGCTTGGAGAAATCTGGTGATAATGACTGACCAGCCCCTACTGAGTCTGAACGTAGGAACGTGGGATGGCAGACTGGCTTCCTTTCTCATTACTCATTGCATTCACACAGTCCTTTCCTGTGATTTTCAGAAGTGAGTGAAGCATGACTGTTGGTTTGTCCTTGAATGGTATTAAAATGCAGAGTGTTTTAGGGAAGTAAGAGATGGAAAAACTGTATGAGGCGTACAATATGTATTGCATCATATCAGCTGGTTGAAAAATGGCCTGGGGGAGTTAGTTTCCTACCACCATTTCTTCAGTTGAATTACTGCAATGGTTAATTCTTTTGAAAATTGACATGCTTAGAAGCATGTAATTTGCTGGTTACACATAAACATAAGGTCCATCATTGCATAACTTTGACTTAAATTTAATTACACTCTCATTTTGAAATACTATTGTTGTCAAAAGCCCATTTTCTGCTTATTAAACTGGATTCAGATGGTGCTGCAAGTTAAGTATAGTTATGTTACATTTGCTTACCATGGACCTGATTCTGATCTTGGTTTCCTTTCCTGTCTAATTGCATACTTATATGAGTATGAATTGAGAAGTTGAGATGTCTGACTTTTCCATGTAGCTTTTCCATATGGTTTAGAAGTGAAAGCTTTCATTTTCTTTGGTTTTGTGCGTTGATACCCTAAGCACAGAGGCTTCATGGTCCTCTCAACTAGATGTAGAATAATTTGAACCTGACTTGATGCTTTCCTGACACATTACTTCTTAAACTTCTAGTAATTTTCTTGGTTAGTATTTTATTATTTGTCGTGCTCATTTGCTTTTATCTTGTGCAGTAGGGTACAAGCCTCTCAAGGTCTTCAGTTCCCACCTTACCAAAATTGCATTAATGTTAGACTTACAGTGTAACTCGTTGATCTGTGCCCTTCATTTGTTACTGTAAAGGAGGATATCTGTTTCATAAAGTGGTATAAGAAGTATTTACCTTGGAATATGGGGCAGAGTTCCACCGTGCACTACAGAATATATTTTCTGGAGAGGTTTCTCTTTCTATACCTGTGTTCAAGTGGTGCTTGTTTTTGAGAGAGGATTGGACTTGTTTCGAGTACGCTAAAAAAAAAACACCCCAAAAGTCTTCAACTGGTAATGGCTCTGTCTTTTCTTTCATATGAATAGGATAATAACGTCAGCCTCTACTAATTTCTTCTGTGCATGAGGGCATGAGTTGCCACTAAGGAAGTAAAGGGAAAGATAGCTGCCCTTGGTTTCAGGATGAGGGAACAGGGACTCCCTTGCAATGAAGAGATGCTGTGCACACCAGAAGTTGGAAACAAGTACTTGATTGGGTTGTGTCTGAGCTGTGTAGGAGGTAGCTTACAGTAATGACTATGTCCTGTTGCCTCCTTCTGGCATAGTGTCACCAGTGTCTATGCTCCCATGTTCCCTGGTGCAGACTTCATCCATTACAGCCTTGCAGATTTTTCAAAGCTGATGTCTTAAAGATCTCTAGATGTGTGTAAGCAGAGTACTGTAGGTCTGATTTTGAATTACTTCGTAATATTTTGCATCTTGTTCCACTTTTGGTACCAGTCACTCCAGTCATATTATGGTGAGTTTTACCAAGGAACTTGATGAGCTCAGAACTACTAGTACCTCCATTTCTGTAAAGGAAGGAAAAAAAAAAAAAGTAATAATCTCTGAAACAAAATTGAAAGAAGCTTTATCCACCTCTAAAAAGCATCTCACTGATGAAACTGGGGAGTTATTTTGACCTCCATGTATTTTAGAATTTAATATACGTCAAAGATTTTTAGGACTAAATGTTCCATCATTCAAAAAAAAAAATTAAATCATACGCAAATAGCAACTCATCAGCCATCACTTAGTTATCTAATAGTTTACAGTCACAGCACTTCTGAACTGTGAATAAAATGTGATTACTGCCCCATACAGAAGATGTAGGCGGTATTTGGAGAAAAAGAGGTTAAGTTAAAGAGGGAGTTAGTGTATTAAATGCCATTAGTTGTGCTGGCTTTATAAGGTTTGTAGTTCATTCAGGGAAAAATACTTTCTACAGTTTGATATGTAAGTCCAGCCTGTTCATCTAATCCTTGTTCTCTATCTTCTAAATTTTCAGATCCAAATAATACATTTCTGCTAAAATCATTCACCAAGAAAGGTTACTTGAATAGTTATTTGCAGAATCATAACTTAAAGTTTGAGATTATTATTCTGATGATTTATTTTAATGTTGTCTTATCTTTCAAATACATTGTCTGTCCTGTTACTAAATGCATGATTTCAGCTTTCTGCTAAACAAATTCATTATCTTATAAACAAGATTCTTAGATGTATCCTTTGAGTGTTGGGCAGCTGTAAAATATTTCTAAGTGTTTTGAATTGCACAATGATAAAAAAAATTTTTTTGGTGTTGATCAGTGAGATGAGTGGTGATTATGGATGAGTAACCATGCAGTTCCATGAGCCATTTTAAGATGGAGCAAGCGAAGAGCATTGCCAAAAGAGGCACACATTTACCTTCCCTCCTCTTTGAGCCTGGTACCAAGTGCTCAGGAAACCATAAAATGAAGGGGGTTAGCCAGTTTATCTGGGGTGGACCTCACACTCTACTCCTTAGGCTTTTGCTGTAAGATCTTGTATGCTTAAACAGAACCATAGTGTCCCAGCTACCTTTCCTAAGCATTGAAATGCTTAGAAAATACTGTTTGTTTTGATGCTTTCAAACTGAGTGACAAAACTTGAATTCAGTGTTCCCACTGACTTACTTTGTAGTTTGCCATTGAAAATGCCAGTTGGGGTGAAACAATGCAGGAACACATTGCTGGGAATGTGATGCTTGGGCATTGCCTGGCATTTAAAAAGAACCAACACAACATTTCTTTGGGAGGCGATAGAAATTATGTGGGTATTCTCTGTCCCAGGTGAAGCAACTCTGCATTTCTTGCTGCCAGTGCTTTTTTATCATTTTATGTATAAAAATGCCTATTGTCAGCTAAGAATAAAATCACTTTTAAAAATATCATCATCATGATTAGAACTGAGGTCAGCATCATATCTTTTAAGGCTTATGTCTCATTCCTTTCAATAAACAACTATTGTACAGTTCTATTCTTAACTATTGTCTGGTGGCTTTGATATTCCAGTGCATATGAACAATAGATACAGGGAAAGTATTTTTAGCAGCATCATATTTTGCAAGAGGGAAATCAGTCTTTCCCCCCCAAAAAAAATTTGGGCTTCATTCCCCTGCCCCCCATGAAAAAAATGAAAATGGTAACCACTTTGTTTGAAGTCTCTTTGCCTTAAGCAAAAAGACAAGTTGACAAGTTCCTTCCAGGCAGACAGCCAAAGAATGTCAGATGGATGGGGTCTCTCTATGAGCTGCTGGCAAGCTGGGGGAAAAAATGTTTCCATTTTTCCCAAATGTATTGTTTTTTGAAATTCTTTTTCTGTATCCTTTCCCTCAGCCCCCCAAAAAAACCAAACCAAAAAACCCCAAGCACCCTAAAACACCATCCTTCTAGCTGTTCTTTTAAGCTTTAGTGGGAGAAGGAATTTTAATATTATTGTGGAAAAACACTGGGAATTTATTTATTTATTTATCTTCCCTCCAGTCTTGCTTAATATTTAGTAGCTTCATTGTCGCCCTCTTGCATGGGAAGCAGTGTAAATTTTAATGCTGTTATTTAGTGATGCTGTGCCTTGTTTATTTATTTTATGTTACAGTTGCATTGCAGTTCTCTGTCTCCTGCCTTTTTAATCCTTTCCCTCTTCCTTTCTCAAACAGCTTTCTTGTTTGTCCTCTTTCCATACCCCACTGCATCCTAAATTCTCCTGTGTCATTATTGAGCTTACTGTGCTGGATTGGTAGAGCTGCTTCTGTTTGCTTTAACTACACTAGCACAGTGCCTGTTTTATGATGCCTGTTGTCTATTCATGTACCAAGTTCTTAATGTATTCTCAGATACTTGTCCCCTGAAAATCAGAGCTTTCTTTTGCTGAAGCAAGACACAGCTTTTCTTGAGATGTAGTTTCCTTCCTCCCTTTTACCCACTCCTTAGTTAAACACAGAAGATAATGTAGAGTATGCATATCATATGCTGAACAGTGGTAAAATACCTACTTGGTGACTCCTTTTTTCTCACTTTAATTTCTGTAAAGGTTTATGTGTGCTTTGTATGGGATACCCGATTTTACTCTTAATCAGTAGCATAGTACTAATGCCATTTTCTCACTGCAAGTGTGCATGTAGAATGTTACATATATATAAACATACAATAAATGTGAATAGTGAAATTCTGATGTTTTGGATGTGTACAAAGGTCAAACATTTCAGAAATGTAAGCTCATTATCTCTTAGTGGACCCGAAAGCTGTTACAGAATTTTAGTACTTGGATCAATTCCTATATACAGGATCAAAGAATTTGTCACTTGAGTTCTAGATAAGTAATTCTAAAATAAACCTATGAACATGTACTAAACAGAGTGTTTTATTTTTGTAGAAGATAAGCTTTACAGGTAGAAATCTGTTCTGAAGTTTAAAAATGCTAAATGCACTATTCTATTCACTTTTTCCAGAGAAGACATTTAGAAGCAGCATTCCTTTTGCAGAGAATAAAGTTGAATTATTTCCAGTATAGAATCTTAGAACTACATTTAGATACAGAGAAAAATGCACTTACAGAAAAATTAGAGAAATCCTGAATTGTTGCAGTGTTCTGGGATGTGTAAGTTACTATCTTAGTTAATTAGTCCAGCTCTGATACTAATTTCTGTTTATGGTGAATTTACTTGGAATGCACTGAATTAATTAGTACTTATTCCCTTTGCCTATATTCAGCTGGGTGTTTTTGAAGATCTCAAATGCAATGTCCTTTCTGTGTGCATAAATATGAATTATGAGGGCTGAATTGTCAGCTGCCCCAGTTAAGTGTAACTCAACAGAGGGTGGCAAAGGCAATGTAGTCTTCTGCCTCCCAAGCTGGGTCTAGCTTTACACTGTTTTTAACACCACTGAGTATAGCCTTAGCTCAGTTTTAAACTATGCCATCTGGCATGATTATCAAGGGGACAATTTCTTCTGGAATCACTATAGTTAGAGCCTTCTCTATGGTTGACCCATGCTCTAGCAGTGACTGTGAGGAATGATGATTGCAAAGCTTTGCAGAAAGTCCCCCCAGCAGATGAAGGTGCCCTTAGGTATGGGAGATTTATTTAGTGATAGAAGTGACTGTTGCTTGCAACAGCTGTATGAAAAAAAAATCTTTATGTGGGTCGTTCAGTACATGGAATACATGGAGCAAAACCTCAGGTGAGGCCATCCGTGATAGGATAATGTGGGACACATGGTAAATATGTTGACTTGTCAGCTTTCTAGCAACCTGGAAGACAAATATATCAGAGCATAACTGATATTAGAGGCAAATTCCCTTTATTACAGAACATGTTACCATACTAAATAGAGATAAGTTCAGTGGTATTTAAACACTTAATGACTACATTACATCAAGTACTACTGTGTTGAAGATCTGGATGTCAATCAACAAATTCAAGTACCATTTGAACTGTGCTGATTTGGGTTGAATACAGTGAGGCAGATTCATTGGTTTTGGTTCAGCTTGTGACACTGAACATGGGGCCACTTTAAAATGATAACTTTGGAAGAGTTCACTTTCACACTTTCAGGGGATGTCCTAGGCATCAGTCAGCCCTGCTGAACTGAGAACATAGGGAGGGACAGAAGGAAGGTGCAAAGGAACTGTGTTGGATTTTGAGTGGAAGAGAAATTACTGAAGTTGCTATTATCTTGTACTTGGGCTGTAGAAGGGAGATAACTGGCCTTTGGTACCCTTTAATCCTTTCTCAATTTAACACAACACGGATGGTTTCTACTCCTCTTCATAAACCCCAGTCGAGAGATTTGTCTTCCAGAAGGCAAGGAGAATAAAGTTGGGGAATGAGTGAGGTGAAACTCTGGAGTGGAGAATGGGGCTGAGGCTGAGGAAAGGATGGAAGCCAAAGAATCCAGATGGTGAAAGATGCTGGAATGGTTGATGGTATGAACAGAGACCCTGGTGTAGTTCAAGGGGGGAAAGAGAAACTTGGCATTGTTTAAAAGAAGAGGGCAGAAACAAACTAAGGCAGGGAGGAAGGTACTTTGGAGTACTTTCACATTTCTTCATTTTTCTCATACAGTTTGATCCAGTCATGGACATCTGATATCCATCCATTTTGGTCAGTAGAGCTCACCAAAGTTAATTTAAGTGAGCAGATAGTTCTCAGCAGCTTTTCTAGAAGCTGCTAGGCTTTTTCAGTATCAGAAGGTCGACCTGATCCCCGTATCTCCCATTTTTTGGGTAACTTTTACTAATGCCAAGAAACTTCATTATTTGAGTATTGTTCAAGATCAGAACATGCACAATGGAGAGCCTTCTGGAGACAAACTGATCTTGTAGCCAGGATATGTGGTTCACAGAAGCTGTACCTATAGCTACACATTGTGCCTTGTCTGCTGTTCTGGAGACAGCATTTAGTTTGAGCACTCAGAATTAACCTACAGAGTGGTCTCAAAACCCACTGCTACAGCTGGCCATAATGTTATTTTCATTGTTTTTCTTCTTGATTACAGATGTGCAGTTTAAGTGCATTTGAAAATACGTTCCTTAAGTAAAGCTAAGAGGGGGTATAAAAAAAAAAAAAAAAAAGCAGCTTTCTTTGGGTTATAAGTACATCACAGAGATGTGCCTGCAGGATGAATGGGTTAGATCAGCCAACTGGTCTGACACAAAACTATCCCTGCTTTTTGTGGTGGGTTAGTTCTCACCTGGGTCAGCTTGCTTTATTGGTTTATTGGGACCTGCTGTGGAAAAGGAGGTAAGTTAATAAGAAGAGGGGTCTGTTAGGGGTCATGAGATAAAAGGAGTTCATAGGTGAATGAGACTCTACTGTGTTGGAGTCTCTGTTAGGTTAGGTTTTCTTGTTTTGTTTCATTGTTGTTTTGTGGGGTTTTTTTTGGGGGGAGGGGGTTGTGGGTTTGTTTTAGGCTTGATTTTATGTGTGTGTGTTTCGTTTGTTTGTTTGTTTTTTTCCTTTTCTCCCTGTAATGCAACCAGAAGCTTTCTTCCTGCTCTTTTTCCCCATCCCAGCCCATCCAGGCATAGCAGCGAATTGTGCTGGTGGTTCTTAGCTGGGTTGCAGATGCTGGCGAGCAATCCCATTAACCCTGCATCCCGGCAGCCCATAATCCCGGAGAACCAGGGCACTGGTGCTGCCCGCAGCTGCCATCCCTCGCCCCGCTGCAGCCCTGCCTGCTGCTGGGCACTGATGCTCTGGGCAGAAGAGCAGAACAGTGTGGCTCATGTGGGTCTCCTCCTCTTCTGAGCTGCCTGCAGAGCTTCAAAAACTGGCCCATTTTGTATTTTTCCTCTTTGCTTTTACTGTCTTCTACAGTTTTGGGTTTTGGTTGGTTTTTTTTTCACCCACCTGTGAGCAGTGAGAGATGTTATCCTCTTGTCTGCTCCCCCGGAAGAGCAAGGTCTTTCTTGTGCCCTGTTCTGCCTTTTAAGAAGTAGGTTTTGTTTGTTGTGAAAGTTAATGGCACATAGCTTCTCAGGTTGTAGGGAAGAGGAATTATTTAAGACCCTCTATGAGTACCAGTTTAACGTTCTCTTAAAGAGGAAAGTTATGAATCCCTAAAAGCATAATTTGTAACATAAAAGCTATCAAAATAGCAGTGCAATCTGTTAAAGTGTTTAAAATTTTGATTCTCTGCAGTTTAAAATGTGACATAAATGTACACTAATTGTTTTCAATGGAGATGAAGATGGTGTTTGAAGCCAGTCTTTAAAGGAATTAGGGAGGTAGCACTGCAGTTAATGGTAGAGCACTATTTTTCTGTAATGGGCTCAGCAATGTTCTCTAATTAGCTAGCAAATTGATATTCAAATACAAGTAAACTGGCAATCAAATACAAGCAAAACATCTATGTAAATAGACTTTGGTTTTTGCATTTAGCATACCTGTATCAAAATGGTGTGTGGGTGGAGGGTAAGTTGTTTTTCAGCTTTTATTAATGGTGGCTCACTGGTTACATTAGGTCAGTATTTTGGTTCAAGCACATGAAAAAAGCAAAAAGAAATGTTTTCTTCCCCAGCTGAGTGGTTTTTAAATATTAGGAACATAATACTGACTATGTATAAGGTTTATTCCTGTCTTCATGTCTTTCAGGTTTTGTCAACTAGTTGTGCACATAGGTTTTAATGCATAGCTGAGCCAGTGGGTATTATTTTGACTTTTCTTGGATATGGATCATGTTCATTATTAAAATCATTGTTGTATGGTATAGCCATTTATCAGAAACTGGATGCAATGAACATTATTGGTGTTTGTGTTGTAGGGTTTTGTGTTGCAGAGTGCAGCTTCTTAAACTTGAATTCAACTCAGTGCCTAGTTTAAGTAGTTTGTAAATTTATTTTTCTACAAAGGAGAACCATATAACAAAGATGATGCATAAAAACTGTTGTGGAGAAAGCTAAATAAAGACCATACACTTCAAATTTGAATTTCAGGGTCTTCTTAAGGTCTTTAGTCTCAAATCTATAAAACATCTCTCAAGTCATTGACACACTGATAAATTGCTAACTACCCTGTGAAAGCCTGTTGTTTGTTGGCAGATAAAAGTGTGACTATATCAGTGGGTCAATTAATGTAGTTTTATCATCCCCACATATTCTCACCATCAGTTGTCTCTGGTGTTTGTTGTTCAGCATCATCTTTTATGCTAAAAGTTCTTTGTACTTTCCTAAATCAAATTCTTATCATTGTGCATTCATTAAATCCAGTTAGTGTTTGAATAGATTTAACTTTCAATGCTGGTTATCATCTGAATTCTTCAAGGAGAAAAAAACCCAAACAAAACCAAAACCCAAATAACTTGTGTCTTCTATAAAGCAGCTATGCTTTTACAGTGAAGGTCTTTGGCTTTCTAATTCAGTATGTACTTTTTTTGTTTTGTCTTGTTAAAATTACCAGTTTTCCCTTTACGGTGCTTTAGTGCATGATTGTGCTTTTATTAAAAAACGATTAATTTTGGTTCTCAGGGGATGGGTGATGGGCGAGTGTAGGTCCCTTGGAGGTCACAGGTTCAGATCCACCCTGTCATCTGCATCCAGTAGCCACTAACTGGTAGCTGCTTGGTAGGCTTTGGAAAAAGATCCCTGGTTGGTTTGGTTTCTTGTGAAGGAGTTTGTTTAAAAAGGTACTTATTATGTAAGAGCAGAAATACTGCTGAAATCAGTGGAAACTGGGGCAGCACATGTGGGCAGGGAGTGTCTGTGTGTATCTGGGTAGCTGCAGAAGGTCATTATTGCAGTGCTTTCCAGGCTGTCTAGAAAGGAGAAGCAATGAAACGGAGTGAAATTTTAACCTCTTGGAGAGAGTTTATGCAGAGCTGAGATCTATTAAAGCAGGAGTTTTAACAGCTTGGAGCAAAAAGCACATCTAGTGTTTCAGGTGGTTTTGCCTATTTGTAATTGATTCAGCCTGTTCTTGCTGAATTGGAATGAAGTTTGTATCACATTGAAACTCATAAACAAATGATAAAAGAAACCCCTCTCCTGCTTACGCTGCATGACACTGTCTGCACTTCTGACTGTCGTCTCATTTAATTAAAATCTTGTCATTATACTTTTGTGCAAGTTAAATATTTAAGAATGTTCCATGTCATTATTTATAAAAATGGATCTTTTTCTCCTCAGAGAAGGTGATTTCATCAGTTTTTACAACTGCAAATGATCTGTTAGTTATTTCCTCCTGATTTTTGCAACAGAGGCTCTCTAACTTACAGATGCTGAACAACAAAGAAACTCCAAGAAGCCAAAGTCACTAAAATGAAAGATTCTGTTTGCCTTCAGTGTGATTGTTACTTACAGGAAGCAAAGCTTGCAAAAGCACAGGTGGACCTGGCTTTAGGGCCCAATTTTGCAAGAGAGAAATATGTCTCATGATCCTTGCAACGCTTTGCATCTCTGCTTCAGTCTGCTGGGCAGGCCGCAGCACGGGGATGAAGCCTGGCTTAAGGTGGCCACTGTCTTGCAGGCTGTGGGTTTTATATTCCAGCTGATTCCAAATGAAAAGGAAAGTTATTATAATTATATAGTATCGAATATATTCTAATCATAACAGTGTTGAATGGCTTGTTCCTCTTAAAAAAACAATTAAAGCACACGAGGATGCTTCTTAATTTTTGAAGACCCTCTTACCATGTAGGACATCAGTCATAAACTGAAGAAGTAACTTATGAATGTTTGTTCTTGTATGTGACTATCGACTTCCGTGAGGTAACAAACTTTTTTAGGGTAACTGAATAAGATCTTGAAAAAAGATGTTTATGAAGGCTGCCTGCTGTCAGCTCCAAGGTGATTGTGTGACTTCTGTTGCACACCGCAGAAGAACGTCCTGCCCGGGTCCACCTGGAGAGGAAAAGATGTTGTGTTGCTTGTCTTGTCAAGCAGCCCACAGCTGTGTGCCACACGTGGCCTTGCAAGCAGCGTGGGGCTTAGCTGGAGCTGATCAATGGATGCGGTCCCCTTTGTTCAGCAGGTCGATAACACTGTAATGAACTCGGTGCTCCAGTTCCCTGGTAAGGACCACTGCAGGGGAGAGGAAGGTGCCTGTTTTTCTGGAATGAATCAAAATAAAAATCATGTTGGAAGACTTTTTTTTTTTTTTTCCCCTCTCATTTAGGGCTTGAATAACGTTTCTTAGTTCCCTTCACAAACTCCGCAAATCCTACAGTATGAATTATTGGGTTATCTGTGAACTGGGTGCTGCATGTTTCTCCTGATGACTTGTTTGAAATCTGAACAGGTTTTCGAATACTTTGTTGTCTATTTGTTTCCTAATTGTTGTTCTTGGAGGTGGTCCGTGTTTATTCCTCTGCGTCAGAGTTGATGGTTTTAATTTTCAAACAATTAAAATACTGGAATGTGAGCCTAGCACATGACTTCTAAAGCATAGCTTTGTAGGAGGTACAGAGGTAGATAAATGGTTTGGTAAGCTGTTACACAAATGTTTTAATAATGTCTGTCAGTCACATGTATTTATGATGCAGATAATTTTCCAGGCTATTCATGGTGTCAAAATGTCATTGAAGGTCAAAAGATGGCTTGTTTGCTTAGAGATCTTTGTTTTTATACTGTGCTGGACTTCTCAAGTCTCTGTTTGCATTACTGCTTTAGTAAAAATCTTCCTGCCTGTCATTTAAAAATTTTTGTTAGCCATGCAATAATCTGGTTCAGTATAAATTGAATTCACAGCGTACCATGCCATAAACTGAGAGGGGGGAAAAAAGTCACCTTTGTGCAATAAATGCAAACTGTGTTGATACCATTACTTGTTTTAACATGAAGTATATGAAATAAGTTCACTAATTTTACCAGCAAAATGTTAATATTAGACAAGTCTTTCAAAAGAGCTGGAGATGTCAAGCAGATAGTAGGGTCTGTCATAGACAGGGAACAGACAAGTGGCTTTGGGTTGTTTCGGAATGTATTGCTTAATTCTGATGAAATGATCAGGTTTAATACTTACTTATACGCAGTTTCTTTACTGCCTTTCCAAACTCTTCTGTGTACAGATGAGCATGGTATTCCTCATCTTCTGAACTGATGCTTCTACAAAATGTTTGAAGTTATTTTCTTCACTATGGTGAATATGAAAATTAAAGTTTAGCTTTGAAAAAGTCTTGCCACAGGCTGCAGAATTTTTAGTGGTTCCATGACTTGAATCATCAGGTGTCCAAAATGCTCCAAGATGGATGTTTCAGGTTTTAGGCAGTATCTTTTCTATGATCGAAAGACTTAAAAGATTCTGTCATGTGGTGCTATTGACAATGGCTAGAAAGATTAGGCCAATTTAGGAGGTAGATTGCCCCAAGCACCCTTATATTATAAGAGTACAATTCTGCTGATTTAGAGCATATAAGAATTGCAGAGGAGCTCCCAGATAGAGAAGCATATCTTGCTAGTTAGAGACAAACATAAAACAGATGTGCAGTAAAATAAGGTTTGCTGATACTAGTCTTCCTTGTGCCTCACTCTCCCAGACCCGGTGCATTGGGTGGTTTGGTGCAGGAAGCACTTGGATTGCTTTGGATGAGGTGCTTAAATTAAAGCTTGGTCTCTGTTTTGGTTCTGTAAAAGGTAGCAAGACCAAAGGGGAGCTGGACTGGGAGGAGAGGGGGAAGAGCTGTTTTGATGAGGGACCGAATGGTACTGCTTTGATTTAAGTCACACTTTGGAGAAGACAACCCAGTCTTCATCTTTGGGCAGATTTGCCTTCTCACATCTAAGGCTGATGTTCCTTATCACAATTAAAGAGTGCTGAGGGTAAATTGCCATTGGAGAGAGCACATCTCTTCTTATCCCTACCTAAAGGTCCAAATTCTTCCTGTGCCCTGGAATAGCAGTTGTGCAGTCTGCGTATGAATCGATGCACTGGGCTGATAAGACAGCAAGCTAACCCTGAAGCAAAAGAGGGATGATGTTCCCTTCAATTGGTTGGATGAATCAACTTGTCCTGTGGCTGTACCACAGCAGCTTCTGGGAGAAGAGGGATATAGGATTCTGGACTACAAAACCTCTTTTTTGGCAGCGCCTTCTGCCTAAATCATTTTAATTATCGTACCAGAAGCGTACATCTTAGCTGTGTTTGTAAATATTCATCATCCTCTACAAAAGTCTTCATCCTGTGTCTGCTGGCTGGCCAAAGTATTGCTTTACTGTCATTTTAGATCTGCCGAACGACAGTGGCTGATTTGAGCATCTAGTATGCAAATGAGATGACCTTTTCGCTATGATTACATTTTTTTTATGAATTTATAAATCATGGATATTTCACCATCAACTCAAGCCCTGCTGTGAAATATGGAAACTATGGGCAGCAGTTTAATCTTTATTCCATTCCATCAAGTCTCACTCTCCCTCTGCTGTAAACCCCTAAACAAGCATCAGTCTCTTCAGACAAGAAGAGTGGTAGGTCTTACTGTAAATCTGCAAGACAGAACGGAACAGGGAAGGCTGACTGCTGTATTTGTAAGCCACTTTTGCATACAGCCCCTCTTGAAGTTTTCATTAGTCACCTGGGGTCATGTAAAACATGACAGTCTACCTGGGCTGCACCAGAGATTTCAGCTTGCTTCTCAAAACTCTTTGAGAGACAACTCTGCTGGAACCTTCTGCTGTAGCTGAGGATGCTGCTGCTGCCTTCTTGGATCTGTGTACTGGCTCTGTGCTGGAGGCTGCCATCCTTGCAGTAAGGCTGATGGCACTGCCTGCCTGCCTGGGCTTTGCCTCTCAGGGTCAGAGCCTCCTGTGAATTAGCGATGAAGCTGTGCTGACACCGAGGCAGCAGCTGAAGAACTAGAGCAGCAAGACAAAGATGCACATGCCCTTCTGTTGGGTCTTGCTAGGTACTGTTCTCAGCAGAGAAGCAAGATAGGTGCCTGGGAGTGGTAGCATTTTGTTGGGGGGAAGGAAGAAGAATCCCCGAGCTCCCCATTTGGTGACAGGGACTTTTGAAGTAGTCTTCAGAAAGTGGTCGACATCTGTTTTCTGCAGTAACTTCCTGTGGTGGAAGGGCTTGCTGCTGTTCAGCTAAGGCTGAAGGTTTGTTCCAGGTGGGAACTGTGGCAGTTGGGGTTAAAAAAAAAACCCAAAACCCAACCAACAAAACCAAAACACCAGAAAACAATATTCCCTGTGACTTGGGATAATCAAGTTGATTCTTGGGGCTGAAAACAACAGAAATGCTTCCTTTTAAGGTGAAGACCGATTTCTTTTGAAAAAAAGACCAAAAAACCCCCCACCAAACTGCCTTTTAAACTATATACTCCAAAGATCTGTATATAGCACAAGCTACTTCTCTTAAATTAGTGGTCAGCATAAAAGTAATTCATCAAAGATGGTGAATTTGCATAAGTAGAAATGTGGCATAAGGGGAAAAACAGTTTGAGAGTTTCTGAGAATACATAAAATTCAAGGCAAATCTGGCTAGTCTAAAATCAACCACAAACTTAGTGAGTTTCTAGTATTTAGTTTTCTTACTTTTTTTTTTAATACCTCAACTCAAAAAGGATGTTTCTGTACAATCTTCTAGATATGTCTTACATTCTGGAAAAGATTTGCAAGTTATTTTTATGCATGTTATGTGAACGTTACAGGGAATGATGGTGGTTTCCTGTTCAGGGACAAGTGGGAATGAGGATGTCTCTGGAGACTAATAATTAGTGTGTCTCTGTGTGTGATGAAGAGAAGGGCATAGGAGTGATTCTTAGGGTGAAGATTTTTTTGGTATCTGATTGTATTTTGACCTTAACCAGTGGTCATGAGTTTTCTGTTGCTTGCTTTTTCTTGTGACTTAAATGTTCTCCTAGAGTGGGTTTTCACTTAAAGTTGAATTCTTGGTAGTGTATTTTCTATTTAATTAGAATACTGATGTGCAACTGCGTAATCTAAGCATCCAAAGTAACATTAGCTTTTCATACTGGTTTCAGTGGTTTTTTTTTTTTTTTTTTTTTTTTTTTTTTTTTTTTTGTTGCCCTTGACTTGTAATAAGCCTATTAGCTACAAGCTATCTCTATGCCCTGGGCAGATCCTGATTCTAAAAGTAAAAGCTGACAGCTGTGGCTGGAGGGGGCTTTACAATGCAATACAGTGTGGCTTTGCCAATCATTTTTATTTCCTAAGCAGACTTTAAAAGGGAGGGAGGGGCAGCTTTTCTTGTTGAGTCAAAAAATTACTGAAAGAGATGTTTCTTTTTTAGTATTTTTCCTTTACATTTGAAGTATTTTGTGTTTTTATGAGAATTTGCAAAAACAGATCTGTAGTATTTAGACAGAAGTAGTACAGAATGATTTCCTCATTTGAATTCAATGACTGCCTACTTTGCCTGGGTGAATACCTGTCATGGTCCAAAAATTCAGGAGTAGACTGCAATACTGGGAAAAGTAGAGCAATTTCAAGACGTGCTAGAAGCTTCAATGTTCACATTTTCTGGAATGGTGTACAAGGCATGAAATGTGAATATTACATTAAAAAAAAAAGATTTTTATATACTTGCATCTGTGCACCTGATGCACCTGTTAAGGGGAAATGAATAAATAGCTCATGGTAGTTCTGGCACATCTTAGTCTTACTGCTGGTGTTCTGGGGAAAGAAAGAGGAGAGCACGAGGAAAAACAGAGGTGAGAAACAAGTCTCAATAGCTTGATCGAGTGCACCATGGATTTGGTGAGGAAGAGGAGGAATCTGCCTCACTTCAGCAGAGGCTCAGAGTTAAACTTGCGAGAAAAGATGAATTTTAGTAACTGCTCACCTTTTGCTGTCAGTAGTGTTAGCATGGAGAAAACTGAGGTTGATGGTTTAAACTTTTTTCTCTCTTCTTTATTTTCCCTCTAGTTTTTAAAAAAGTATCATAGAATGGTGTGGTTTGAAAAGGATGTTAAAGATCATCTATTTTGAATCCCCTGTGCCATGGGCAGGGACAGCTCTCACTAGACCAGGTTACTCAAAGCCTCATCCAGCCTGGCCTTGGACACTTCCAGGGAGGGGCCAGACAATTTCTCTGGGCAACTTGTGCCAGTGTCTCACCACCCTCACAGGAAAGAACTTGTTCCTGATATCTAAATCTGCCCTCTTCCAGTGTAAAGCCATTGCCCCTCATGCCGTTGTTACATGCCCTTATAAAAATTCCTTACCCAGCTTTCCTGTAGCCATCTTCGGGTACTGAAAGGTCTACCCAGAGCATTCTCTTCTTGAAGCTGAACAGCCCCAAATCTCTCAGCCTGTCTTCATAGGAGAGGTGCTCTAGCCTCCTGGTCATCTTCAGGGCCCTCCTCTGGACTCTCCAATAGCTCCACGACCTTTTTAGTTTGGGGGCCCCAGAACTGGACACAGTACTCCAAGTGGAGACTTGTGGGAGTGGAGCGAGCCCAGGAAGTGCACATGCTAGATCTGTTAGTAGTTGATAATCTATTACACTACAAAGTTTTGTGTGTTAAGTAAAGGTAAAATACAAAAGTGAAATTTGTGAAAGTGAACCAAAAATTAAGACACCAAGGGAGAGAAGCAGTGCAGCTTTAAATTCTAAACACTTGTAATAGCATAAGCTATTTTTTAATAGCTGAGCGTGTTTCTGTGGGCATCTTTTACAGCTAAAAGAGGAGCAGTTGGGGTTAAGTCTTGTGTTTCTCCAATGGTACAGTCTGTAAGGTATGACATTCTAATGTGCAAAGGTGACACTAAAAATACTGTTAAAAGAAATAACCTTATGACGTGGGGAAAAAGATCGTAACAATGTGAGCACAAGTCTTGTGGTCCCTGTTTTTCCTTCTGTCTGGCTATGTAAAATCATGTAGATCTAGTAAACTGAAGTTACCATACAGTAATACAAGGAATCTTTGGTCCTTAGGTGGTTAGCCCTGACATGCAATCCAGCTGTCTGTATCCTTTGCCTACTAAGTTAACCTAGTTTTTAAAATACCAAAAGAAAATGTTTAAGGGTAGGAGAGGATTACACTGAGGTACTGGAAGTTATTTTTGATGTAGAAAGAACAGAAGATAGAAATTGTGGCAGTTTTGGTAGTGGGATTTAATTTTTTAGCAGTTGGTGACAATTCATGTTTTTGTGGGTGCAAGGTTTTATGTTTTATTGTCCTTGCAGATCTTGGGTTACTGCTGAAATATGTTGACTTGGAGGGGATGGGCTTTATCAAGTTGTTTCTTAAACCAGCTGTACACTTCCAATTCTGTAGAGCTTGCCTTGATATTCCCTGCCCTAGAAGAAGTCTCAAATTCTCCACTGCCCAGTGTTAGACCTGTGAACCAGTGGCAAGTGCGATAGCGAATTAATACATGAGAGAAGTAATATGACATTGCATTAAATCAAGACGGTATCTGTCACCTTTTACACTCCCTGTGAAGAGACTCAAGCTTGGTAGACTTATTTGCCAGCTGAAGTCTGAAGAGGCACATGGTTAAGAGGGGAAGTAGGAAGATGACATCAGGAGTTTAAAGCTCTTTCATATTTTTCCAGGCAAAATCTTGTCAGGATGCGGTGATGCTTTTTTTGTTTGCAAAGCTCGCTGACAATGAAAAGCCTCATGTAGCACAGGCTATCATTATTGCTATCTGTGGTCTAACCATTGCTCAGTACACATATTTTGTGCTCTCTGTAATCTTCTGACAGGATGGGGCTGCTTAAAATGCCACATAAAGTTCACTCCATCCTTTTCACTAGTTAGCTAAATTATCTTGAAAAAGCTGATTTTGCTTCGTGGCAAACCTTGGAAGACGTTCTCTAAGGTTTTCTGTAAGAACTAATGACAGCATTACAAAAATATCTCCAAATGTCTTTGCTTCTTGCTCCACCCTTCATTTGTTTTCAGAGTAGTAGCACATAAGCTAAAAGGATCTTTTTGATTTCTGATTACACTATACAACAAGAAGGTCTGGAGTTACTTGAAGGACTCCCAGATCTGTCTTTCCTGTATACACACTGTGTTCCCACCTCCCTGAAAGAAGGACCCAGGCCTACACCATTGGATGTTTTCATCCTGTTTTCCTAAGTACAGCCCCCAGCACTGCTTTTGCCACCACTCCTGCTGTTCTCCTCCATATCCCTGGCCTGCCAAGCCAGAAAAACCTTATCTTTTCCATGTGTACTTCAGAAGCCAAGTGTACCTTTGTTGCAGTATTGCAGGAGCAGTACTCTCCTACAGGAACAGGTTATTGTTGTCACTTAGCAGCTGACAACCTCCTTGTGCATATGCTTTAGTTATGGCATGTCCAGAAGGTGGAAAAGCAAAACCTGCCATCTATTGCTGGCATATGCCAACAACATTTGTAGGTGTAAGGCAGGTATTTCTGCTGTAACTGGTTCTGACTTGATCACTCTGCAGATTTACCTCTCCTTTCCTGTAGAGCCTTCTCATCTCTTGTAGGCAGCCCTGTGAAAAGTGTGATGTTGGGAGGTGGGACATCAGGCCCACATGAGGTTTGTGTGCCAAGAACTGACCATTTCATAAGGGTCACAGTGGAGTAGGGGTTGGTTTTTATTATGTCAATTGTTGTGTGTCAATGATATGTTGTATAGTGGAATTATTCTTGACAAGAGATGGCAGGCATTCTTGAGAGTGTAATGAAAGACCAGAATTGTAGAGGTTACACAACAGGGACATAAATGGTTCTTCAGGAATAATGAAAAGCTATGCTGAAGTTTTTGCTTGGGATGTTGTGCAAAGCCAAAGTTAACTTCTGTTGTAAACCCCATAATCTGTCAAGTTACTGAAATGTTTGTGGTTTTTGCTTTGCAGGAAGCCTTTCCTCAAGACGCAGTATTCAAAGAGCTGTGTTCATTCTCCAAGTGAGATTACAGAGTGAGGAGAGGGTTTAAAAATGGGAAGCTGGCTCCTCCTTTTAACTTGCTTTGTAGCAATGATAAGGCTAACTAGACTTCATGGTCAGTATACATTTTTAGTTATTTGCTGAGGCAGGAAAACGTCACTGGTTGATTTTACTACAGAGGTGTTCAGGATGACCAGGATATAACAAGCTATGGAAAGTTTTTAAGTAAACACTGTACCTTTTTAGAGTGAAGATGAAGCATTGAAGTCCAAACACCTTCCTGCTCAGAGCAAACTCAGTTTCTGGTATCTTTGGGTTTGTTTTTGCTGCTGTGCTTGACCCTCCTATTGGGATGGAAAGATTTGGGCAGCAACTGTGTGTTGAAACCCAGAGACCCAAGTGCAGGCAATTATATTTCAGCTGATCCCTATTGCAGCAGCGTGGACCTGTTCAGCTGTTTTCTTCCTCTGTCCTTCAGAAACAGCTTCCTTGGAGTATGTCCAAAGAAGCACAGTGAAGCTGGTGAAGGGTCTAGAGCACAGGTCTATATAAAGAGCAGCTGAGGGATCTTGTGATTGTTTAATCTGGAGGACAGGAGGCTGGGGGAAGACCTTATTGCTCTCCATAATTAACCTGAAAGGAGGTTGTAGTGATTTGAGGCTTGGTCTCTTCTCCCAATTTACAAGTGATGGAACAAGAGGAAATGGCCTCAGGTTGTGCCAAGGGAAGCTTAGGTTGTATATTAGGAAAAAAAAACTCTACTGTAGGGATTGTCAGGCACTGGAACAGGCTGGTTGGGGGAATGGTGGAGTCACCATCCCTGGAGGTGTCTAAAAGACAGGTGTGGTGCTTAGGGCATGGTTTAGTGGTGGAGTTGGCAGTGTGCTACATGAATGGTTAGACTTGATGATCTTCAAGGTCTTTTCTAACCAGAATGATTCCGTGTTCTGAAATAAATAAATAAATAAATTACTGACTTAGATTTCAATTTGAAGAAAGTTCATGAGGGCATATGTTACAAATGAATAAATGTCCAAAAGAAGTTTATACTTAGAGCTGTGTCGAGTGGTCAGTAGCTTGCCGGGCTTTATTTCCTTGCTGGGAAGGAATCTCTTGGTCAAATGCCAAGACTAAAGTGTTAGAAAATGAGTCTGTTTATTGTATCACCATTTGTCATGCTCCCTGAGCATCTAGGGTTTGTTTTTTTTTTTAATTAACTGGCTTGCAAGCCCTTTCTCCCATATTTCCTACTTCCCACCCTCACCAGCCCCTCCACACCAGTTGCAGGTTAGTGTTTTCTTTGTCAACCAAAACAGTGTTAGTGGATTTAAACTGTTTCAACATAAAAATATTAAAACTGTTCAATATAAAAAACTCTAGATAATTTGATTTCATTCATGCCAGAGTAGTAACTGTATTGTAAACAAGGAGTTCTTTCAAGATAGATCTTGTCAGTAGCTACAGGGAGGGTACTACAGGAAAACCAGTCCAGCCCAACATGTGAGGATTTTCTTTCGGTAGAGCTAGAGAAATTGTTCACTGTTTATCTTCATCTCCTTTCTGGTTTCCAAGCTCACTAAGGAAAATGAATAAAAAAAAGGTTTTGCTTAATCTTTTTAAGAAAGTGTGCCTCAGAGTAAGTCATTTGCAAACAATTTTCAATATTTTTTTTCTTTGTGCTGGTAGACTCAAGAAGCAAGTTTTAGGTTGTGAGCAGTTCCCGGAACACGAATTAATGTTATATATATATAGACATATGTAATTGTCTATGGTACATTCCATATGCATACAAGAATTAGAAATTTACAAGCAAACATAATTTCTAATACAGTTAATCTTCCTAAAATTATTTTTTTTATATTCACTTGTGAAACAGAATGATCAAAATAAGCATTCTTGTTGATTTTATCTTAATTTTTTTTCACATATATAATAACTTGTAAAGATAGAAGGATCTAATTTCTTTAATGGCTTATATTTACAAAACTGTTCAAGAGATACTTCTTTGGTGGTTTTGCTTTTGTTTTTTTTTTTCTCTCTCTCCTTTGTTTTTTTGGGGTTGTTTTGTTTTGTTTTTTTTTTTCCCTCTCAGTGTTTATTTGGATTCTGTGATGGTCATTTTGATTCCATACCATGCTTTCCCCAACATCTACATCAGTTACTTGGGTATAGGTTAAAGCTTCTTGCTTTCCATGAAGTTTTGAGATGTTGATCATTTTAAGGCAGCATCTTAGTAATTGAAAAAAGAGCTGGCCAAAATGCTGTGCTCTGCGGTATTACAATTACTGATTTTTAAATTTCTTTTTTGGAGAGCAAACTCAAAATGCATAGAGTTAGCTTAGGAAACTGAGGGTCTGTTTGACTGACGACTCGGTGCTTTCTTCCCTTTTCCATTTGAACTCAGATAATCTCATTTCTGATGCTGCTCAGACTTCCATAACGTAATTCTGAGTAGTTCAGCTTCATCTAATGACTTCGTGTACTCTTGAGCTGACTGCATAAATTATGTAGTAGAAGATTCATGCACAAAATACACAGACACTGAGTAGCAGTTTGCAGGAGGAGGGAGGATAGTAAAAGGATGAAATGTAATCCTGGCACCTTCTAAAAGGACAAGCTGTAAGCAAGTATCTTGACAGGCGGTCCAGGATTTGGAAATTGGATAACTTGGGACATTTCTTTACAAAACAAACAAAACTAAAAGAGACTGAAACAAATAGTGCCTCAGTAGTAGAAAGAGAAGTAAAATGTGGGTTTTGCTTAAGGACTTGGTTATTAAAGGGGCAGCAGTCATATTAAGGAGTGGTTACGTGGCAGCCTGAGTGCCATCCCTCAAACAAGATAAAATCTAATTGCTATCTGGTGTGCAGAGCCAAGGGATGCTATATTGAATAAAGATTTAAAATTAGATTCCAAGAAGGGAAATGCAAATTCTATGAACTGTGCCTAAGTTACAGTGAAAAATCAAAGAGAACAAAGAGTCTGGGCAGGGCTGTGGGAGGTGCCCTTTGGGATAGCACCGTGTTGGAACAGGGGTAGGCAGAAATTACTACATTACCTTGTTAAAATAAAATCGACATGAGCAATTTTTTTCTTTTTTTAAGGAAAGAGCATCCTTTAAATCTGACATTATTTAGGGTCTTTATTTGTATTTATAGCTATTAATAGTTTCCTATCACATTTAGAGGAAAGTAATGTTTTTCTCCTTCTAAAAGATAATTACTGTAAGCAGCAAACATCAAAGGTCAGTGTTGCCAGAAAACTCTTCACAACATTTGAACAAGCAATTACCAATTAAGCAGCTATATCTTATACCTAAGGGGTGTTTTTTGTTTTTTTAATTCAACCCCTAAGTTGAAGGGAAGCCCTATAAAAGTTACTGTAATGACCTTTTATTGAAAATCAGAAGCTCTCCCAGGCACAGTAACATTTCACAGAATGGGTCTCCTAGAAGTTGAGTTGAAAGCCATGGTGTGTACAGGATTCAGACAGTGGACTAAGAAAAAGTCAACAGAGGATGCTGTATTCTGTTCACACCCTAAAATGTGTGTGTTCTGGAAAGCATGAGTGTAAAAATGGCATTGTACATTGCAGTGTGTTGTTCATCAATGAGATCTACATCAAATACACTTACTATGCAAGTTTAATTATGTTCCCTCTTATTGCTAGCCTTGCATTTTCAGTCTGGAACCTAAGTTTAAAGTACATTTTTCTCTATTACTGTCAATATTTAAATAATTGTGGATTCAGCTAAGCCTTTATTTTTGCTTTCTAGTTCTAGCAGGTTTGCCCAGTGATGCCAGTGTAGCCATATTGTTTATACTCTTACAAAAGGAACTTTTTCCTCCTGGTACTTAGTCAAAGCATCACTCTCCAGAAATAATTTTCTGTACACTTTCATGGGTATATTGGCTTTTTGCGTTTGGTTGACACTGTTGAAGAAGTGCAATGCTTTGTTCAGGAAAGCATCTTCCTAGAAAGGATGCCATAATGCCATTCTTCATCTTTCCTTTTGTATTTATATGTCTGCTCCATCTCTATGAAGTATTCAGTGTTGCCTTTGTTTGTTTAGTATTGTTTGGTTTTTTGTTTTGTGTTTTTTTGTTGTTTTCCCTGAGCTTTTGTTATGGCCAGATATTTTTGTTGTATGTGTTTTTGCATCATTTCTAGTCCAGTAATTCTGAGAATCGCAGATCCTTTTAAAAATTAGAGGTAAATTTGCTGCCCTGGAGTTGCTGACCTTGAACTTTATCCAACATCTCCTTGATCTTGGGGGGTCCTACACAGGCCTTCATGAGTGAAACATAGCCAAACCTACTTTTTTTCTTTTCCCATGATTATTTTTCTAAACCAGTTCCAGTTAGAAAGCTGATGTGAGGAAATTCCTACAAAGAAGTACATGAACTGCTGGGATTTGAAGCTTTCTGCCATCTGCTCTGTCTTAGACTGGTTTGACACATACATGGATATGCAGGTTCAGCAGCCTCACTGGTTTGCCTCTGCTCTGTTCAACCTTGTTTCTGGAAAGTGTTTAAAAAAAAAAAAAAAAAAAAAAAGGCTAAGATTTAGCAAATCTTACTCAACACTTAAGGAAGAAGGGGCATGCTTCTGATTTCTTTCCCCCTTTTGCATGTGGAAAGGTGGAATGTTTCAGAATATCACCTTCAGATTCTTCTGGGGAAGTAGCTGGGGGTTTGGTAGGGTTTTTTTATTCAAAGGTTCGGTTGTGGGTTTTTTCATATTTGAGAAGCATTCTCTAAGGGCTTTCATATTTTACTATTCCTTTTTGTGGTTTTTATTTTTTAAAAAATAAATAAATCATCTCTTACGTGTCTGGCCAGTGATAGCACTTTTCAGATCCATGTTTTATAACTCCTGCTGTACCAGCAAAGCCCATGTGGGGAATCACTGAAGGGAAAACATTGAAGTTGCAGAGAAGAGAACAAATTCTCCAGGAGAATGACACGAAGTGGCTGCTGGCATGGTGCATGCGGAGAACCAATCCCACCAGAATTGCTTTTTTTCTTCAGAGATCCTACAGGCTTTTGGAAGTTAAGAGAGTCAGGGGAAGTGTTACTTATTTCAACACAACTGCATGGTAGATGTTTCTTACTTAAGACTTTTCTTCATACTTTGCTTCCACTGTCCTTACATGTGCAGGCTGATGCTCTTGTGGTACCCTCATGGGTTGTGCAGTCTTACAGAATTCTGTTTGCTGTCTGGTTTTTGTCCTTCAACTGCTTCGCAGATAATTATCATGACTCCCTCACTTGTCACTTAGCCAAGACATACAGTGTGTTCAGCTCTTTAATCGTCCAATATTAATAGCTCTTGACAGGCTTCTCAGGTTTTTTGCTTAACTTCATTTGGTTTGTCTTTCTTCTTCTTTTTCTTAGGCTTGGAGAAACAAAGAATTTTGAGGACTAGTAAGGGAAGAAAGTAGAGTAACATGAGCATTTATCACTAATTATCCTGCCTCTAAGCTTCCTGGATGATGTAGCCACATGCTGTGTTCTTTTTCCTCTGTAGGTCATTAGAAGAGGAAAGTCATCTCTAGTATGATTGTGTTGACTTAAAAGGGAGTGTCAGCATCAAGTAGATGGAATGAATGCAAGCCTTTTTTGATGGAGGGGAAAATGAATTAAAGAAACATAGCAACTTAGCCATACTCTCGTTTTGAGAGAGACCACAGGTTTGTAGTTCTTCTGGAGCTGTATTTTCTTGACCTGGTAACCCTTAGTCACTTCGTATGTTTGAATGGTGTTTTTCAAACAAAAATCAAGGATCTGTTGACAGAAAGGAGGGGGTTGTTACGAATATATAAATGATGACAACTCTTATTCTAGTGAGATCTAGTAGAATTTTTTATGGCAAGTTACAGAAGAAATATGTATGACTTCCTGCCAGGCATTTTATGTCAGACAATTAAAATTATTTAGGAAAACTGGGTATCCGAAACAGAATCAGAAAGCAGATCAGTCTGGGGAATTGTCCCATCTGGCAGCTATCTGGAACAGCTCGCTGCAAGCAAGAATGATCTTTTCTTTCCCCCCTAATAGTACATGCTTTTCCTAATCTAACAGCAGCCTTTTAAGAAATAATGTGTTTTGAGTTTCATTGCCCCCACTGGGTGCAAGTAAGCACCAGTAAGAAAAGACATCTCCAAACTAAAGCAAATAAAAGTATCATTGCTCTCTAAAATTGTTATCTAATAGATAAAATGTCTCAGATTTTTTTTTTTTTTCACATGGAAGATTTTTTTAAAAAACATCTTATGACAGAGCACAACAGTAATTATAATAGGGTTTGAAATGCACTGATCAACCCTGGCTTCCTTGTCACCAGAGCCAGCTGCCTTACATCAGTTCTAGATCTCACTTGTAATGAAGATAGGTATTTTATTACTGTGTCTTCTGTCTGTTGTTTGTGTATCTTGCAAGGTCTGCTGGAAATGTATTTCTTAAAGTCCTGCTACCAGGAGGTTTAAGTTTGTTAACTGGAGAGGTACACATCCCATGGAAAATGTTTTAGATCTCCATAAAGGGAAAAAAAAATCAACTGGGATTGTTTTGTTTTGTTTTGTTTTAATGTAAATCACCAGACACCACAGTTCTGTCTGAAGCTTGGATCAAACTACCTGGGTGTTAGATGCTGGATATTTATTTTCTACTGAAATAAGCATTAGAAATCAAAAAAGAGTATTCAGGATAGCAAAGACTTACTTGCAAACACCAGCTTTCTTTACATGGAAAGTATTGTCATTTGCCTTGTTTTGGCTTCCTCCAGCTTCTTTCCTTTTGGAAGTCATCAACATTTTATTGACTACAGCACATAGATCCCTTATACTAAGAAGATGGCTGGTTAGACCTAGAATGATTTCACTGATAAACCTTGGTTTCTGTATGAGTGTATATGTTTACAACTGAAAAACTCAAAACTTAGGGAGATAATGTATATACTAGGGAAAGAAATGGGGGAGAAATGTCCATTACTTTACAACAGTAAGGGACATGTCACTTTTGCTCTGCTCTAACAGCGTGGTGCTGGTGTCATGTGCAGGGAATTGAAGAACTACACAGGATAGAAATCAAAAGCAGAAGTTTAGACTGTTCTCTGCATTGCAAGGACCAAATTCTAGTACACATAACTGGTTTATCTAACAGCAAGATAAGCCTGTTTACTTAGTGAAATAATCACTCTGAGGTGCTTTAAAGCCCCTCAGCCCCCCCAGTAATAAAGTAAGCTACAGAAGGATCATCCTGGAATCACAATTCTTTTCCTATAAAAAAGCAGCACAATTTTAGAAGTAGTTTATTGTGTTCTGTTCTTGGTCTAGTGTTTAATTGTGGAAAATTTTTTTTTTTTTTTTTGGTCTGAATGGTTTTACCTCTGAAATGAGCACAAGAGAGAACCATGTATTGTGCAGCATATTTCTCTGCCTCAGTTGCCTACACAGTGTTTCTGTCCCTGCAGCACGTACCAACCCTGTACTGTGCTTGGTCACATGAGGAATTTCAGCTGTTGTGGTGGAGCTATGGGATGCTTTAATTGTGAATCAGGATTTATACTGTGGTCTGCAGTATTGTGAAAATGTTATTCAGTTGAGTTCTATACTCATAAAGAAACATGTGCTGAGGTGTGAATTCTGCTCTGCAGTGAACAATGCATTAGCTTTCTGAAAAGAGGGTTTGCTTGTCTCTGTTCATATAATTACTCTGAAATGAAAAAACAAAGAAAAAAGGTAACCCTTTGATTCACCATGTTTCAGGGTATTGGAGTAATGTATTTTAAATGCCTTTAGTGTTATATTTTAGACTTTATTAAATTTTGAGTCCCTTCCAAAGCAGAGAAGATTGGATGGCTCTGTGGTCATCATGATGTCCTTAATAAAAGCCTGAGATGAGCACTTTTAAAGTAATATTTGAGGTTGATATTGGCAAAAAGTCTGTTGTTTTTTTTTTTTATGTAACCATAATGGGGAACTTCTATTGATAGAAATTTATTACTGTTTAACTATCCCTGAACTGGGGAGGTTCAGTGTTTTGAAGTTGGATTTGGTATCCAGCTCTATATTGGCTCTTTATTTATTCTGACTACATAAACAGCTGTAAGGTGTTATCTTGCTGTGTATAGGAAAAGTGTGTATTTCCTTGTTCCCAGAAATGGGAAAATGCATTGGCCACACTTCTGCTTTTCAGAGCATTTGCACATTTTTTGCTGAAACTGTATTATGCAAAGATAACTCCTAATACCACAGAAAAACCAACAAACAAACAGCCCTTGTCAAATACTTAATTGAATCTACTTGAAATGATTGTATTTCCTAAAGAGAAGCCTGATCAAGGCAAAAACTCAAGGGGGTGGGAAACACTGCTTCATTGCAAATCCCATCCTCTTCTAATTTTGCAGGAATAAGTGATGCAGAGGGTTTGCACTGCTGTAAAATGTTGCACCCATTATGTTGTGTGAGATTGGCATCTGTGCAGCTGCACTGGTGCATGAGCAGAAAAGAAAAGAACCTGACTGAGCAATTAAAAAGACCCTCTGTTGGGATGAGGCCTAAAACTAGTTCTCTGCAGCCTGAATTTTTGTCACTGTTATTGTTCCTGCTGGTTATTCTCTAAGAATAGAAACAAAAGCACTTTTATATCTGGGTAAAGAATAGAGTTTCTAACAAGGTGGAACCAGTAACTGAGAATTAAGAACCTGGTAGTTGGGAGAGCCAGAAGTGGGGGGGGACTTTCCTTTAGGAGACATCTGTTAATAAACCAAATACAAGATGTTCCAGCCATCTTCAGCTCAGTCTCAAAATGAAATTTCCCATGGATCTTCAGGTTTTGCTTTGTCAGGCTGTTAAATGGATGCCTGGATTGCTACATAAATTAAACAAATTTGAGACTTAAGTTGCAGAAATGAATCCTGTCTGGCATCTTTGTCTAGCATTACAATTTCATTGGCCACCACTGCTAAATTTTAGGAGTAAATTCCCATTATACACACTTACACATATATCCACATGAGGAAGCAGGCATTCAAATTGTGTCTTCGTAGTGGATGAGAAGATAAAATGCTCTAAGGTTACAGCTTATGTTGAAGCAATCTGAATTTATCACATCATTCATTGATAAATTGTACTCAACCAAGGTTTTTTCCAAAATTCGGTTTACTTGCATAAACCATCTTAGGAAAAAAAAGTAGAAAGTGATGGGGATAAAATTAGTATTAAAGAAACCAAGTTTGATACTATTTAAGTCCTTTGTAAATTCTGAAGTAGAAAATTATGTTTAGCTTTGGTGGTCATTTGTTTTATTTGTTCCTTCAGGGAAAGATTACTGTAATCTCAACACCTTGAATTGGGCTTTGGTAGAAAGACTGTATACCATTTCAAAAGCATCTGTTTCAGGCAGCTGTGCTCTGGGAACTTCTGAGAACTTCTGAGAAAACGTGGTACACAGTCTGAACCTTACCCTGTTAGCAAACAAAGTGGTCTCATCAGCAAATTGGCATTTCTGTGCTTTAGTTACATGCTCATCTGGATTACTGGGGAAAATGACTTTGGAAATAGTTTTCCATGTTCGGTGGATATTTTCATTAGTAGTTGTCCTCTCCCTTGTCTTTTTATCTGCCCTGTGTACTTCTCCAGTAAAAACGCATTTTCCATGCGAATAATGATAATCATTCTGTGCAAATCCATTTGACTCGGTTTTAAAGGAGCAGAACTGAATTGACTGAAGGAAGAGGATCCTTGACAAACTCATGCTATGTGATGCATGATACGTTGTCTTTTCCTGTGTCTTATATAAAGAAAATAAGTTGGAAAACTGGTAAACTACATCTTCTGTGCTTGGGTTTAAAAAGACTGCAGTAACTTTACTAAGAACATTCATGTTTGATTAACCAATTATTTGACTGAGAACTCCTGAAAGCAGGAAGAAGAAAAGAAGCTTTTCCTTTTGAAAGCAATTCTACTTCAGAACTTACTTCATTAGCCGTATTTTTTCAAATGAGGATTAGTTTTAATACAGTGTAATGTACTTAAATTATTTTCTTTATATGGTAAATTTCTTTGAAAACTACTCTTAATAAGCCATTAACAAGGAAGACTAGAATAATACATTAACAGAATGAATGTTTGACAAGCATGATTTTATAAAATGTACATTGTTTTTTGTTTTCATATGATTGTAAAATTAGAAGTGCTTCTAGTGTGATTCAGTTTCAACAAATGGTGCATTTAACCAATTGAAAAATAATCACTTTTTCCGTCTATTAAGCAATTTAACTATTTTTACCAGGCAAATATATTATTAGCTTAATGTACATCAGTTATTTTGACCAATACGTAAAGAAGAAAAAGCAGTGCAGTTCTTACTTAAGATAGTCACTCTTTAGTAACAAGCCCCCTGCCCCCCCCCCAAAAAAAGTTGATGCAGTAGATCATATTGCAATAATTCCATGGTATAAAAACTATAATTTTGTCTTACTGATACAGGTGTGCAAAAAAAGAATGATGTAGAGGGAGTGGGGAGGTAAGTCAGAACAGCTGAAAACTAAATGCTGTGACTGTTCAAGCTGTTCTTTGCTCCATGATATTTTTAGAGAGGGTGGGTACACAGTTAGAAAGAATAATATGTATGGAAATTGAGTTTGCTTCAGGTAAGGTGACCATACTGACACAAAGTCTAATCTTTCACTGTTTCCATGCTAACTTGATTTCAATATTAGTAACTTTGGTCTGAAGTTTAATTTTTCTGTCACAACTTCGCACTTCCAGTTAACTACAGGTAAAAATTAGTAGGTAGATGTGTAACTATTTACATGCCATTTGACACCAGACATGATTGTTTACCATTAAAGAAGGTACTCTTTTTAAAAGGAGCTTGGAACATTAGTTTTTAAAACTAATGTTACAACTAACACATCAAATTACTTCAATACAGAATGATTAAAAAGATAATTGTCTTTTTTGCATTTAGTAGCCCACAAATAAGTGTCCTTATTTGTAATTTTCTGTAAAATCAGCAGGGAGGCCCAAACTTACGAAGCAGTATAGGAATCTCTTCTTTCATGCATCCATCCATATGTGGTTGAGTAGAAGCATGGGAGTATGGCACTGTGTAGGTGGAAGGGTCTGTTTGATTCATCTTCCGGAGTTCTGGTACCTCACCTGGACCTGCAAGAAGGAAGTTATCCATGGCTGCAGGTTGGTGGTCTACCTGGTCTTGTCAGTTTATATTTCTTTGTTTTACTGCTTATAGTAACATATTAGTATTTTGTGTAATAAATGCACCATTGTTTTTTATATAACTGAAAACACACTGATGAAAATTGGATAGTTAGAAGGACTTGCCCTGTCTTTTGGAATGATTGGTGGGTGTATTTAAACATTTTGTTTAATTGTTCTATATTATTGTGGTTTGATTGGCTGAATCAGCAGGTGTTCTCTTTCTTGGTGTGAGAAGCTCAGTTTCTCTTGTTACATTTTTGTCCATGCTTTTGTTCCCACTCTAGTTAGTTTCTTTGATGGCCTTGATTTACCTCATGACATCTTAGTGTTTCATCTCGGATCAGCAGCAGAGCTGCTTTGCCATGCTTTTTTTTCTTTGGGCAGATGTGCAGCCCTTTGTGTGCCTGCCTTCCAGCTTTCATCCACCTTTTGTCACTTCTGCCTGGAAATTGATCTTTCCTAAAGAGTGCTGTCAAATTCAGCCAGTGGTAAAAGGGATGCCTCCTCAAAGCTGGAGGAGAAAAATCTACAGGTCCCGAAGGATGAGTCTGTTTCAACGTGGCTGCTTAGCTAAAATATGAAAGCTGGTGGCTCTGTTCGTGCCATCTTAAGAATTTGTCTGTGTGAATAACCCCCGACCCTCCGACTGTATGCAAAGCAAGGAGGCCTGAATAACATCTTTGTGCTGTAGAAACTCAACACAAGGGAGCAGGACTCAAAGCCGGGTTTCAGTGGTAATTTTGGACATTTAACATTCAAGCAGCGTAAAAAGAAAGAAGCTCGTTATGACTCAGTTCCGTTAATTAGACGTAAATTACTGCCTTTAGTGCCTTAGCACAAAGGAAGGTAAGGGGAGTTCTGCAGGACCAGAGGATGCAGAAATTATAATTAGATGAGGGCATGGGCTGGGAAAGGGTGGCTGAGCACAAGCCCCCATTGAACTCGGGGAGCTCATACTGAAGTGTGCCTCTGCAAGGACTGAAGTCGGAATAATCACTTTTTTAACCTTCACCCAGATAGGTTGTGTTTTATTCCAAGATGATTGGTGTGGCTGACTCTAAATGATGTGATGAACAGATGTAGTTCATCTAGTAAAGATTTTATCTACTGTGGAAAGCTTTAAGCAATCTCCCCTTTAAAAAGGAGATTAGCCTTTAATTCTTTAAAGTTCAAAGATTGAACTAAAATGTTTCCTGACTTCTCATGGGCCTGCGATAGCCCTGGGCTTCTTACACTTATTTAGCATCTCTTTATCATGTATAGGCTAAAAATTGTATGCCTATTACATATTGTCTAGCATATTTTGTCCTGAAAACAGTTTTTAAGAAGCAGCAATGTAAAAGCATTAAGGAAAAAAATGAATATACCTGTGTCTGTATTAAAGCAAAGATAATTTGAGTTGAAGGTAACAGTCCTTAATTAAATGCTGTGGGTTTTTTCTGTTGCTTGCAAAATTAACTGTATCTAAAATATATGGCTTAAAAGATGCTTTAATCCACTAAGACAGATTTCTCAAAAACATTTTGTAGTTTTGCTTGTAGGTTGCTTCAGATTCAGAGCTGAAAGGATTGTTTACCATAATGTGAACATGGGAATGTTTCTTGTCCACCTTAATAATGAATAACAATAGGTACAATCTTCCCTCTTCCACCAGGATTTAGTCCAATGGTAGCACTAACAAGCCATGTGCACTCAACAGTCTTTGTACTTTAGTCCCCCTCTCTTGAGCTGTATTCAGAAGTAACACATTAGCATAATGTCTAAATGATTAGAGGCAAGACAATGGAGTAGTCCTTTTTGAGAGACTGAAAGAAATAGGTGCACTTAAAGCAGCATTTGATTTGTTTTTGAATGTTGGTATCTAATGAGGAAGAGCTAGTTGTAGAGAAATAATGCAAAATGATGGGGCAGGCTTATCACTATTTTTTTTGTTCTTGTTCCTTCGTGGTTATCTGTTTTACTGTTCAGTCAATACTTTTTAGGTCCAAACAGTTAATCTTTCTGTAGCTTTTATGCTGTTTCTCTGAGAATATTTTTCTGTTCTTTGGATAATAATGTATGTGGGTAAGTAGAGAGAGAGAGACTGGGATTTGTGGTCTCACCTCCTTTTTTTGTAGATTTTCTGTTTTCACTAGCAAAAAGCCATTGATATATTAATAAAGAAACAGCAGGTTGCTCAGTACCGTTCAGAAGCCAATGTAGCAGGAGGAGGCAAGGAGACATTGTTAAAGTAAAAGCAGGATCTGCTGTGCTCACAAAGGTGTTGTTTGGTTTTTTGTTGTTTATTTTAAACTGATACTCATTTTCTAATCCTTAAGCTGTCTCTGAAGTAACAACCCTAAGAGGACAGAAACAGTTTCACAAAGTTCCATACTCAAGAGGCACATCAAACCCTCAGGCATGTACTTACCTGTAGGCATATTTGCTACTGGGAGTGCTGAGGGTGATTCTGAAAGCAGCTGCCTTGCATCTAGGCTGTTGTAGAACTATAAAACCTTAACTTGTTCTGAGGTGTCCTAGAAAAAGCAAAGAAAGTTCTTTCTCTGAAGAAAGTGAATTCTTTTATTCTTATCTAAAACCTCTTTGGCCTGTAAATCCCACTTTAGCCTTGTCACTTAATTCAGCAAATTGATAGGGAAACATTGCGTTCTTCGCTATGCAATCTTATTCATTAAGTGTAGTCACTGCAAATCATCATCACAGTGATAATCCCCTAGTGACAGGCTGGAAGAAACCATGTTTGTCCATGCAGCTGGAAGGGCATAATTGTTACCACTAGAGATCATTTCTGAATGCTGAAGGAATAGTGGGTATTTATTTTAATAACAGTTTTGGAAAGCCAGTGTTACATATTTCATATATTCAGATTGTGAGAATGTTTTCTACAGATAAGTACAATTTTTCCTGCTTAGAATGCTGCCAACTGTGAAGAGCTTTATAGATGTTACTGATGTGATTCTTGTTTTATGCAGGGCAGAGTTCTGCACCGATTCTTTCTGGTCAATCAATTTACCATGTAGACCATTTAGCGAAATGCTTATTAAACCAGAGCTCTTATGAACTATATAAATAATTTGAGATGCAAATCCTGGAGCAAACCTAGGAGCCTTGCTGTAACAGCCTATGTCCCTCATGTCCCACCTTCTGCATCATCTGACGCTAATCTAATATACTGAAGCTCATAAAACATGAGCCTAGTTAAGTCTGTAGTTATCAGGCTTGTGTCTGTGGAAGGACTGGCCTGGTACTTACTCCTGTGTCCTGGCACGTGTTTCTCTCCCTTCTGTTAGTGGAATAATGGTTGTTGAAGAGGTTGAGCCAAGGTAATTAAATACATGAATAGAATAAATGAGGAAGTATTCTAACATAAATGATTTCTTAATCTCGAAGCACAAATAGCAGGCATGCCTCTCTCATGTATAACTTGGATGGGACTCCTTCCAAGCAGTGGATCTTCTGCAGTTACATATTTGTTAGGAGTAAGTATGTGATCTCTTCTGCCAGCTTGTCTGAAGGGCTCAGCTTCCAGCTGCTAATTTTGCTCCCTTCTGTCTGTGTGTATTTCTTACCTCAAATCTCAGAAATTTTCAAAGAGAATAAAGCCTCCTTCTCTAAAGAAGAAAATGTCTTTCTCTAAGACTAGCTTCTCTAAGACTACAAGTATCTTCCTTAGCCAGGTAGTGTATCTTCATTCAGCAGCTGGTACTCTTTTAAGCCTGGAAGGGTCTTGATTGGGAAATGCCTTGTCATAGCAGTCCAAATTCATGTTTGGTTAGCTGCTTGGGCATTTTGAGAGATGTGTTATGTTTTCAGTAGCTTCAGTGGTTATGTAAGATCTTAATTCCACAGAGGGAAGAAGTATATCCAAAGGTTCAGAAAACCTGAACCTTTGTCTCTTCCACTCTGTACATGATTTCCCTCTGTAATCACAATTCATTTTTTTCCATAAATGGAAACTACATGAATTGGAAACCTTGCACCATCTTCTGATTTTGTTTGATGTCCTTTAGTCTTTGTGGCCTCTCTGCCACTGTGAGGTTGTACTGAGAGCAAAGCAGAGCCTCTCCAAAGTGTAGTCTGTTCTTTTGGGAGATGTTATGTCGCAGCTTGACCACGATTCTTAGCAGAACAATATCTAGGCCGTAAACTTCAGAATTAAGTTTTAGAGGCAAATCTTCCATGCTATGGAAAGAGCGAGAGGTAAAGCAGTCAGCAGTCTGTCTCCATCTGAGCAGACTGAACTCTGCAAGTGTGAGCATGGGTTTGTGGGGCCCCTTTGCTGGGAGGGGAGCAGGTGGCACAAAGTGCTGCTGTCTGCTGAGAACAGGGCAGGGAGCATGGTGAAATGGCAGGGCAGCATCCCCCGGTAGGCAGTGAAGCTAAGTGCATCACAGGCTAGACACAATGGGAACCTGTTATTTTTCTCTGACTCATTGGACTCAGAACTGCGTTGTGATTTCTCCTTTCCAGCGTAAGATCCTTCCTCCTTCCAACTGGCACATCTTTTCGTATATTAGGCCTTATGCCCTTGTTTTGCAATCTTCCACTATTATTTCTGTTGCTCTTCCATACTTAGCTCATCACAGTTTTCTTCAATGGCCTATTAAAGCTTCCCTCTGGATTCTTCCTGCTCAGTTGGGTACTGCTCAACCATTTATGGGAAGCTTTTTGTTTGTGCTCGTCAACTGCAACATGAACTAGAGAAGTCGTTCCTCCTTGTCAAGTGACAGCACTAATTGCAACCCACACTGGGTATATCATCAAGGCTATTTCGGATCTAGTGGTAGGAGCATTTGCCAGGCCAGCTGGTACCCATTCAAGGTCAGGACGTGTATGAGTTCCCAAGGGGCAAGTCTACACACATCTAGCAATAGCTCACTGGAAGGGTTATATCAGAACACAGACTTTAGAAAGGCTGGTCACCCTCAGACACTAATTCTTGTCTAGACTATTTACCTGTAGGCAGTCTCGACCTCAGAATTGTAAACAAATTTTTCAGTAGTTTTTTTCCTCTGGATATCTATGTATAAACAGCCTCTGATCTGTACTGACTCTCTCCTTTTCAGAAGCACTACCTAAAAACAGGCCCTTGTTTCAGTCCAGTTAATCTTGCTAAGAACAGAACTGTTTCTGCTTTATACAGATGTTATCATTTTTACATTAAAAAAAAACAACACAGATTAAAAAAAAACTAGCCAAAACACCCTTACTCCTCATTGCAATCACTGTTTTTGACTTAGTGGAAATATTTGCATAGGTGGATTAGACCATTTTACTGGTAGGGCATGGAGTTTTCTTGTGACTTCAGTTGGTTTCATTTATCATCAGCAGCCAAGGTATTAATTTGGATAACACCAAAGTACCTTTTTGGTTTGAATATTCCCTGCAAAAACTCACTTAAGGCATTATCACAGCTCGCTATGCAATGCAAGCACTTCAGAAGTTTCAGAGAAGTGATGTTAGCTGTGGAAGGAGCCCCCCAGATGTACATCCAGAACCAATTGATCTTGGATCTTAGTTTGCTGGTTGTTTGCACAGTAGCCCTGTGCAAGTCTTTTGGCTTTGTATGTTTGCCTTTCCTCAGCTGCAGAGTAAGAATACTTGCCCAGCTGAGGATAATATTGTGAGGATTTAAAAAAACAAACAAACAAAAACTGCAACCAAACAAAAAAACCAAAAAAAAAAAAAAAAGAAGTTAGTGTGCCCAAAGTCTTGGCATTTTTAAAAAAACTATGCGACTTGGCTTAATAGAAGATACTCCTTCATTTAAAACTTGTCCTTCACTGTTAGGCATCTCATGTTTGCTGCCTGGGCTTCTGGCCTCTCCAGTGAAGAGCGGGGAGATATTTTTAGATGGCAGTTTGCCCAGCCTGCCTTAACCCTTTAGGAAAGCAATTTGTCTGTTGACTGAGTACAGAAAGCATCCAGATGATGAGACATTTGGATTCGCTACACTTGATTGAAATGAATTCCACCAACTTCTGCCAGCCATTGCTATCTTTAAGATGTTTATATTTATTCAATAAATTGAGTAGAAAATGGGGTAAAAGATATACCAGATACTTTTCTGGAAGTCAGGTTCTTTGGAGGATGAGCTGGAGACATGAGCCTTTTCATGAATATTGGACATTAGAAGCATCCCCATGTCAAGGATTTAAATACACAGTTCACTTAGGGCTGGGATATATAGCACTTGGTGTCGTAAGGCATTGATATGCATTCATATGTATTTGCTAGTATGCTCACTTAGAGCATGCGTTTATAGACAGACAATGCAAGTATCCTAAAATGTAGAAAACCTGTTGGTTTACATTCTGAGTACCTTTTGCATTTTTCTGTATCCCTAACTACTTATAACATCAATTTTGTTAGGGGTAAGCTGTAATTCTGAAAAATATTTATGTGAGGTTCTCTTGGCATCTAATCTTTGTTTTTGGATGAAAGCCAAAGAAAACATTTTTGAATGGAAACATGTTAATGCAAACAGTTTTGTTGTTGGTTTTTTATTCTTTTGTTCTGCTCTGAAAATGGAAATTGAGCTTTTAATATCAATTACAGTTACCGTCTTAAAAAAGAGTTTTCAGCAGTGTTACTAGCAAACTTACTGATTGTGGAATGTGACCACTCTGGAGTAAGTGTAGCAACATATATTTTGAAGTCTTAAATATTGAAATTATTTTGAAAATAAGGTTCTAATCCATCAGAGACTTGAATGACTCATGTGAGAACTCAAATGGTTCTGAGTCTACTTAGCAACTTCACAGGCAACCAGATTTCTTCTGTGAAGTATACTTAGCTATGTCTTTAGCAGAAAAGGAGCTTGTCAGACTTGATGTTATGAATATTGCATTAGAGGGGAAAAACATTTAATTTTTAATGTATAGTTTATGCAACATTATTGAGTTAGCAATGATTTACCCCCAACTCCATAAAACACATCCACACCTATAATTTGGAAGCAAATTGGAAGACTGTTGATTATAGAACTGGTGTTCCTGTTGCTTCTGCTTAGCAAGCTGTTATGCACACAGTCAAGATCTCTAATATTTATTATAGGGCCAGGATTCTCATTTTGCTTTTCTCCCCACACACATATTTTCTGCATGCTAGAGCATTCTGTTTCTGCTCCCTCCTGTACAGTAAGACACTTCGTGAGCATCGGTGGGAGCTGACGGTAGATAATTCTAGTGAACTTCCCTCTGATTTGGTGACACAATCCCACAGCAGGAATAGAGGCTGGTTTTGCAATTTTATTTTTTTGGATCTGCACAGTAGAAAAGAGATTTAGCTGGAGAAGATGGGGAGAGGATATAATACATAGATTTTTAAAAGTACGGGGAAAATGAGCTAGAGGAAATAATGTTAAATTATAGTATTAAAAGCCTGCTCTGATGGGCTTGAAGTTATTTTTTTTGTTATTTTGGAAGCAGATAACTAAATAAAGCAATCAGTCATAGATACCTTTTTACTGGCATCTCATACCATTATTTTTTTACCCTGGCTGTTTCCACCACAGGAACAGCATGGATGTAAATACCAGCTAGAGCTTATAAAAGTGATCTTAGCACCAGGAGTGTAAAAATTAAGTATTTCAGCTACTGCATGAATAAAAGATGTGTTAACATTCCAGGACTGCATCTTCACAGGGATTTATACATACATCTAATTATAAGCATATAATTAGGTTTGTTAACCGTATTTTTATTGCTACAGAAATGATGTTACTGGTTCAGACTTTGATTTCCAGTCAGTCAAATCCTAAAATTTACTTCATTGTGATTTGTATTAGTTAGGGCTGCTGAATATGCTATTTGATTGTGTGGTGTAATACTATGTATGTTTATGTTACAAATGTCATTCCTCAATGATCATCCTTTGTTCTGTGATTTTTCACTTGATTTGTTAGGATGAAGGTTTGGCTTTGGAAAATTGGAAGCAGACTTATGTTTAGAATTGTATCCATAAGCCACGCAGCCCTTGGTGCTGAAGTCTAAACAAGGATCAGAATTCCCATAAAACAGCATAATGGAAGCAAGTGGCTTCTTCTGTGAAGAATGAGACGACCTGCTCTATTTAGTGATAAAAGTATCAATATGGTAGCTTGCAAATATTTATTTTGGGCATTGATTTTATGAAAATTTAGTCCCTTGGCTGGTCATTGCTGATCCAGAAAACATACAGAGGTTTCTTGGCCCAGATGTTACTACGTGCACAGAGTTTTCATTCTCTTTTATGAAATAAAGAAAGGGAGAAAATATTCCAGATTCTAGTTTTTACAGTTACGTTCCTTTCTGTTGATTTTAGGGTTTGGTTTACCAGGACACAGTAGGTGGGTCAGTGCTAACTTGGAAATTTGGCAGTCCCTGTACATGGAGCACAGACCCTTACAAAAGGTCTGCTAAACTGAGCTGCAGTGATACTCTAGAGTTTGAGCTGGGGCAGAGGGGAATGCTCTCTAAGTGACTAACCTCTGATTTGCTGTTTCCCAGCTTTGCGATGGAGAAGTAATTTTAATAGGTGTCTAGTATATAGGCACAAAGGAACAATTCAGCTATTGGTAAAAGTATGTTATCTTTTCAACTGCACCTGGCTATAAATAGATGTGGTAGAAGATCTTAATTATAGTTTGCCTGAAAAATAGAATTAGAACTTTTCAGGTTTTTTTCTGGGTGTCAAGAGGAGACCTGTGCATATGGTTTTGAGGTTTTTGAATAGGATCCAAGGGGAAGATGAAAGGGCTAGCTGAAAGTTTCCTTGTCATTATTATTATGATCATTGTGTAATTTTTTTGCCAAATGCCATGGATTTGATCTGTAAACGTATCTCATGCCCCATGCCCCAATTCTGAGCAGGATGTAAAAACATCCACTTTAAAAATGAGATAGGCCATGCACGGTCATGAAACCTGAAAAATTATTTTGATGCAAAAGTGTACACAAATTTCTAGCTTGTTTATCCTCTGGTTGCTCTGCCTGCCTGTTAGAATGTATCTCTAGTGCAAGATCACAAAATACATGCTATTGTTTGCTTTATGAATCTCAGATAATATTCCTTTAGTTTAGTTTAAAAGCAGGTGGATGGAGAAAGGTTATTATATAGTGTGTTCATATGCTGTCATCAAAACATTTTCTGTTTTTTCTGAGCCTGGTCTTAACTATTGGGATCAATTTCTGAAATGGTAGCATCAACTTTATAGAAGGGATGATGATATTAGGAGTGCAAAATTCACCTGTAGCCATATCAGAGGACCCTCTGTGGGAGGCAGGATCTTGCACTGTACTACTGATGTTCCCTGTTGGATAACTGAGGCTTTGATTTTGCTAACTGAAGAAATAAAATATTTTTTCCTCATAAATGCTGATGAACTGTACTGTCACAGATGCTTTAGGTATACAGGGTAGCCACACCAAGGAGTAGGTCATCTGTATACAGAATGTTATCAATTTTGTCATCAAAGAAACTCTAAATGATGCATCAGAGACATTTTTATTCTGCTGAATTGGCCCAGTCTGGAAAACTAACAAGAGTTTTAAGATTTGTAATTCTGCTGCTGCTGTTTTTAAGGCAGTAGTGGCTGATTTGCATAATACACTTGGGGATGACTGACAAATCAAAGATTGTGCTTTGAAGAGAATGACCAAGCATTGGTCAATAGGATGCTGCAGCCATAGCAGCATTCCAAATTCCTCAGATTTTTGGCTTGTACTCTAAAGGAAGCTGGGATGTTGAGTAGATCTCGTGTGTTTCAAGTATGGACCCATGAAATTACAAACAGAAAAGAGGGATTTGTCAGTGTCAACCAGTTAGGTAAGCTTCACAGTGTGAGATTAAAGAGGTGTAGCCAATGTGGACAGCTGTATGCCCTATTCATGGTATACCTCTGTACAAAAAAACGTTGCTGGAGTATACTGAGCCTTTAGCAGAAAAGCAACCACCTCAGACTGAGCCCTGGAAGGGTCCAGTCAGATGCTGTTTTGGGTGGCATTTGAGGCACACTTTATAGGGGAACAGTATGTCTGGGATTTTTTTAACTGAAAATTACAGGCTCTCCAACTTAGAGGTATTCTGCTTGGTCTTGATATGTCTGAGCCATATGAGGCTGGAAATGAGGTTCCAGAATCCATAGTGTGGTATCTATAAATAATTCAGTTTGTAGCAGTACCAAAAAACACAGCTGCTGTCAGCAATTCAGTCAATACAAGATACTGTTTTATGTTCAGTGGCAAGGCAAATGGGCCAAAATTAAGAGAGATGGTGATCTTAACACTGCTTTACTGTGTAGGCAGATCTGATTTGGAAAGACACCACCAGCAGTTGATATGATCAGACTGAGTGTTTTTTGCATAATTTGACCCAGATTTTCTGCTGTTGCCAGTTATGTATCTACAGATGTGTAGTTCTGCATAAAGGTTTTAAGAGATCTTCTACATGTATGGTGCTGGTGCTGATTATTCCAATATCTCTTTGTTAGGTATGCATTATCTTCCATTTTGTAACCCTTCAGAACAGACTGGGATGGCAAGGAGTTATCTTTTCATAGCTATGCTCCTTCCCTTCTTTTCAGTTGACTGTACAAACAAAAGAAAGTATCATGAAGGAAGAGGTTATGATGTGGAAAATTATCAATTTTTACCTGTTTGTCTCCTCTTCACCCAGCCTACTATCAGTCAGAACTAAGTGTTGATATATCACGCATAACTTTTGGGCATACTCACAGAATTTGAAAGTGGGCATATAACAGTCAGCAGCCCATGAAATCAGGAAATTTATAAACATTCATACGCAGCCTCTGTCAGGGTAAGACCTTCCATCTTTTTGGGGGGATGGGGACAAATAGTTACAACCCTTGTGCTCTCTTTGCAAGTAACACTCTGTAAAGTTTAGATTGAGAAGGCAGAGAGCCAGAACCCTTACAGCAAAGTATTTGAGCTTGTGCTATAACTCTATCAGGCTAGACATAAGCGTTAGCGCTTTGTTCAGGGATTGATGGGTACATGTGACAGTGTGTATCTGAAGCCAGCAGTTACTATTGTTGTCATGGCATCCTCTGATGTAGGTCTGAATTATCAATGAGAAGTGCTGCAAATTGAAAAGATGCTTGTACATGACATACATACTACAGTGCAGCGTGGAAGAGGTCCATTCAAACTGAGAGCTGCTTCGTGGCAATAGCCTCCCTCTCCAAGCAGGTTAAAGGGGGAGAAAAATCACATGCCTGGCCTATCTCCTCACAAAACTAGGATCTGACAGTTTGGTAGCTTGCAAGTTACACATTACAGAGTTACAGGAGTTACTTCATAATTGGAATAGGAAGCATTCTTCCTTCATGGCCTATTTAGAAAATAAACTTCCACTGAGATACCTCTCTGTGCATATCTCATCTGCAGTGAGACTGAAGTTGCTGTTTTCATAGTTACAGCCTAAATGCCACCAGCCATTCCTCTGCTAGCTGCTGTAGACTCTGACTCTGTTGCCTTAAAGTACATTGCTGGATTTCTGCCTATAGCTTGGAAAGAGCCTTGCAGAAGACAACACGATAAAAGGAGAAAGTCTCCAGGGCACCTCCAAGACCTTTGCACAAACCAGGAGACAGCACTTGCTTCACTTCTTTTAAATCCAATGATAAGGATGATATGCTTTATTTCTCTTAAATATTATATGATACATGATCCTTAGGTGGAAGGGTTTAATGCCGATACAAGAGCTAAACCTTCCAAGTGAGCAAATGCAATTCTTGTTTGTTGAAGCTGCTGTGTGGCATGTTCCTGGGGACAAAGAGTGCTCTGGGGCTGCCTGAAACAAGTCTGAAGCAAGTGGAGATTTCTTCCTCAATGAGCTGGTCCTGCTGCCAGCATTCTCAGCATACCCATCCCAGGGAGGCCCTCCTCCGTAAACTCCACATGAAAGAGAGCAGACTAAAAGCCTTAGAAAGTGCATCCAGCTTTTTGTTTCCTTTGTCATCAATACAGTGTGTTCTGGTGTCTCCAAGACAACCATGGCTAAAAGGCTGACTGCATCTTTCACTGCTGCTCTATAGCGAGCTTGCTGGGATGGGGCTGTGAAGGCCAACCTCTAGCTGTTTTTATCCAGGAGCTTTTTGGGTAGTTGCTTCAGTTTCAGTTTCATTGCAAGAATTAAGTCTGTCGGTTTTAAACACAGTACTATGGGGGTTATCCCTGCTTGTCTTTCTTTGAATTAATTTAAGGAACAGTATGTTTCCTCCAACAATGCTGGCTTTCTTTACATTTCAGGACCGTTCTGTGTCTGATGCCTTCCTGCCGCTGAATAGAGATGTACTGAATCTTGTGATCTTCATTGCCCATGTGTGCTGCCTTCTTGAGTAGTTTCAAATTTAAGCTTAGATAGTCAAAATACTTACAGCTTTAGGATTTCTGTATAGTTGTGTTGTCAGTTTGCAGACTTGTGAATCTGCAGAATTTGGAACGGGAAGGGAATCATTCTCTGAGCAGCAATGTTAGCAGTGTTTTTGCAGTGCTCTCTGCCCCAAAACTGTGGCCTTTAATGCCTTCTTCTGTGTAAGGTGCTTCTCTGCCACTTCGAGAAAACTGATGATGAAATATGGTTTCAAGGGCAGCACATGTTGTTTCCCATGAGGTTGAGGGCTTTGGGAATCATGGTGGTTGTTTCATTATGGTTGTGTAGGAGAAGCTGTATCCAAGACTAGTCTCTTGTCTAAAGCAAAGAGTAGTTAACATTATTATTTGTGGTTTATAGCTCCACCAATCAAGAATGCTACCCCATCCCTGCAGCGGACCTTGTCAAGGTAGTTATTGCGAGCATCTGTAGGAGTAAAACAATTGCTTTTCCTGCTCACAAATGGCTGAGACTCAATATGCTGAGGTAAAGGAAATGGAAATAAAATTGTGTCACGGCAAATTCCGGTCTTGGTGGTTGTAATTTTGCTGTTTTGGCAACCTCAATGTACTGAAAATATATGGATAAACATCTAGATAGTTAACATTTACATATATTGGGAAATGTTTATTAAGGCTCTTTCGTCAAATCTGCTTGTGTTATCTGTGTCTTCAAATCCATCTCAAATCATGAAGGTGCTGCATCCATTTAGTGTTTGTTGTAGATCATTAATTTATGTCAGAATGCAGTATCTTAAATATAACATCAATTTCTGCAACCAGTCTGTGTTGGTATAGTTGAAAGGGTAAGCAAGGACTTGGCCTGTAGACTGCAAGAAAGGACTGGCAATAAGACAGTAGTAGTGGAGCTGTGGTCTGCAGTGGAATGAATGAGAGCAACCTGTGATGTGCATGATCAGGACCATAATTAACTTGGCAGAGGCATTTCCCCCTTACCTGCATGCGATTGTTGACACCAGTCCTGTATTCCCTTAGCACTGTCTGTTTAGAAACTTTTCCTCTGGTTTTCTTTCAGAGTCTCAGCAGAGCAATCTAACTGAGGGAGGAAGGGGTTATGCTGTCAAGGAGTGGGGAGGCTGGGACATGTTTCATGCTTTTTCAGCTTTTCCCTGCCCCGTTGCCCCCCCACCTCTCCTTCCTTCCTTCTTGCCTTCCTTAACATTATCCAGGAGAAATTTTAGGAGAATTCACAGAAGCAAATGCTGTTTGGTGGAATGATTCAGAAATCGTGTCATAGTTCATTTCCCTAGGTTGCAGTTTTGCCGTTCTCATGCATACCAAACTCCCAAATCAATACAGTGTGTAATAGAGAGAGGTTTCTGGTATTTTGTGTTTCTTTGCAGACACAGTGACTTTATTCTGGAAAAGCTGGTCTTTGGTTGCAGATGGTTTATTTATTTATTAAGTATCAATTTGAGTTGCCTGTCCAAGAAGTTTTTTGTTTGACTTCCAAATGAAATCACAAGTGAAAACTCCTTCATTTCCCTTTTTAATAAGTCTCTTCCTCTCTTGCCTCGTTCAAAGCAAGTATAAATAATACCAAAATTACTCAAATGCTTTCAGTCTTTGGGATTTTTTGGAAAACAACTTCAACTTCAGTCTCCACTAGATATCATCCAACAATTTTAATTGAGCAGTAAACAATACTGAGAGATTGGAGGGGAGGCTTACTTAATTTTTTTTAGGTTTTAGAATTTAATATATACTTGAAATAACTTAGAGTTGATTAGATTGGTCTTACTACACTAACAAGCTATGGATGGTTGGTTCAGGCTTTTCTATTCCTGCTTAAATTTGCCATAATAGTGTAGCTGCCCTCTTTTAGAATTGTTCAGTTGCACCATAAATCTTTTGTTTCATGTGTATGTAATGTTTTTAGTAACTTGTCTGATGTGGGCATTGAGTTTACGTAATGATGAAGACCTTGAAAGTATAATTAGTTTTACTCTACCACATGCTGTCAAAATGACCTAAAAGACAAAGCACTTTTCTCTTGAGTTATTGTTGGTAGTTGCATTTAATAATAACAATTTACAATATGCTCAAATTTTAATCATTTCAGTGTTTCATAGTAAATGAACATTTTTGTTTTGAAAGGTGGACTGTACCTTTCTGTAAATGGATCGGTATTAACTGAAGTCACCCTCTTAGATTTTAAGAATGTAATATTTTACAGTTGAATTCCATTTTTGGAGTTTTGACAAAAATTGCACTTTTACCTAGATAAAGGTTGAGTGGGAAAGATAAAATGCTTCTTCAAGGTTATTACTGAAATTCCCTGTTGTCACCAGCTGTGTTGTAACTTCTCATTTAACATGTGATAGTGGCGCAACATAAACTACATAATGGCCCATAAATAAATTTTTAAAATCCGTATTTCTGTTTTTATCATTGGTAGTCCCTGCTAGCAGGCACTGTCACTTAACTTCTACCACGCTGAAAATAAAATTATTTTTCAGACATTTACTGCTTCTTTCAGCTTGCTGTTCAAATCTTCATCCATGTGGAGGTGTTTCTCAAGAAGAATTTGCATGGCATTGCATTTTCTTAAGAAGATGAGGGCTAATTCTTGCACAAACAGGGAACCTTCGCAAAAGCACCTTCCCAGATACTGAGTCTTGGAAGGGTTTGTTTGCTTTTTGTTTGCTTTTGGACTGGCATGCTTAATGCTCTTTCTGGGTGTGTTACATGAAATAATTGGGGCTGGGAGAGGGAGGAAAAAAAAAAGTAATTGTGCCACACATAGCATACCACATGGCAAACTTGGTAAAGAAACAGGCCTAGGATTCGGTCTGATTTCCCTGGATACCAGTCAAGTACAAACGCTTTTATAGCTTTCACTGCCCAAGGCAAGCTGGAAAGAATTACCACTCCTCCTAGTCAAAAGCCACTTGCACAGTAAACAAAACAGTCACTAAACAATTTGCTGCCCTTGATATTTTGCTGACCGGTGTGACCTCTCCTCCTGCCTGCGCGGCAGAGCTGCCCCTGCAGTGGCGACACTGGGGAGCTCAGGGCTGCAGTATTTCTGTGTCATTCCAATTTCTGCAGCATTCCTCCGGGGCCGTGTTCTGTAGCTGTATGTTTGTGTGTCAGAGCATCAGTTCCGAGGCTGAGGATGGCTTCTCTTGGCTGGGAGGACAGAGGTCTGTAGCAATTATAGAAGGAGTAGAAACTGCTGGTGGTGGGGCTCAGATGGTGCTTGCCCTGTGCTCAGTGGGAAGCTGCCTGGCTCAGCCATGGCAGTGGTCACAGTGGATGCTCCTCATCGCTCAATCTCTCGACCTACGTTTTGCTTTCTGCAGGGAAAATCCTCCTGTTTGACCAGGGGCAGATGCTCCTTGGTGTCACACAGTACAGCATCACTAATAGGGGCAGGCACAGATGTTAGGCCCCATTCCTTGTCTCCTTTGCAGGGAATCTATATCATCTATTTATTTGAGAGGATATTCTGTAGTAGATTCGTTTGAAGCCCCCAAGAAGTTTCTTGTCTCTTAATTTATCATCCAATTTAAGGAAAAGGAAAAAGTCACATCATAACTGTATGTGCATAATGTTTATGAGCAGATGAGAAATGCAGACTTTGCTATTGGTCCAGTAAATGTAATGAAGTACTACGTCAGGAAACATAATTTGGGAAAGCAGCAATATGTTACAATGCAGCATTAAACAGTATCAAACTGCATTTAGTTTTGATGAGCCAGCCCTCTATTTCAAAGTTACATACATGTGCTAACAAGGCCTTCTAAGTGTATTTCAGCCTTGGATGAAAAAAGGGCAAAGCCTTCTTTCTTACATTAATAGAAAAACCCCACAGTGTGGCCTTCTGCAGTTGATTACTGCAACCAAGAGAAGGATCAAGTTTTATTGAATAAATACTATTGATATAAAACCTGCTGCCTTTCTGAACAGACAGTAGGGAAATGGATCCTTTCCATTTTCATCTAGAGAAAATACATTGCTAGTGAATGGTCCTACTTGAAGAGAGGAGGCATTTACATTAATCACACTGGTTTATTTTGTTCATTTGAATAAGATGACAATGATTTCTGGATGCAATTTAAGTGGTGACTGGTTTTCAGGAGAGTGTTTTGAGAGCAATGCCTTGTTTTTCCTCATTCATTTTTTTGATAACTCAGTATGACTTCCCCATTTTTCTTTACTTATCTTTGTGCTGATTTTTGATTCCTTTGTGGAAGTCTTAAGAATTTAGGTCTGTTTGTTAGAATGGCTTTAAGAATTGTTTCTGATAGCATGAGTTACATTCACTCTTCATCTGTCATTTGATAAAAGCATCTGTAGTTTTGATGGGGAGAATGCTTTTGACAGAATAGTGGAAAGAAGTGATGTGTCCCGTGTTGTTATCTGCTAAAAAACCGTGGGGTAAGTCATCCCAGGTGAGGGAGGTATTTCCTTAAGGCACTGCTGTTTGTCTTGGTTCTGCCACCCTGCATCAAGGTTTTGGTGAGACCATTGTGTCTGCTACCTTTGAAGCTGAAACACTTTCTCCCATCTTTCCCCTTTGGGACAATAATAGAAGAGCTCTAACTGGCACCTAAAAGATGAAGGACTTGCATAGCAATAGTATTGCCCTAAACAACATGGACATACTTTCTGACAAACACCTCTTGGAGACATCTAGTTGAAAAATGTGAAGGCAAATATTTGGATTGTGTCACGTGGAAGGCAGGTGAACAAAAGACATAGTGAAGACAGTGTGGAATAAGGAAAGGGAGATTAATACTAAAACAAGTTAATGTTGCAATACTTGGCAAAAGAGCACAAATCTATGAGGTTTGAGGGTAAGCTAAAGTGAAAACAAAGCTATGTAGCAGTGTATGAGACTGAATGTGATTTATATATTGAATACAGTTACTAATTTTTGTCCTGAGGGCTTTTTGAGTGCCTAAGATAAATCACAGTTGCATGACTAAAATATCAGATGTCTCAAGTTAATTCTGTTTCCTTTTTCCTTAAAGAAAATGTAGAATTGTAGTATTGGAGACATCCAGCAGCAAAGGAGTTAAGGAAAAAACACGTAGATTGGTTACGTCTATAAGGGGCAAAATGCCAACAGTTGCACATTAACAGTGACATCTCTGCATTTCTTTTTTAAAAAGCACTGTAGTGACCTTTATCAAAATGTTAACTTCTAATAAAGGACAGCAGCCATGTTGTGTGCTTGTAAGCTTACAGAAGTCTTGTTAATTCTACCCAAGTACCTTCTTCCATACCCATTACTGCATGTAATTAATTTGTGGCATCACTTATATGTTCTTTGGTAATTTTTCTGATTTATGACACTAGCAAGCATCAATCTGCTAAGACCTTCATGTGGCAGTAATATTTTATGACATCATAGTCTGTTGTCTTTTGTAACATACTTAAAAGTTATGTACACAGTACTACAAGGATCATTGAAAAATGGACGTGACATCTAAAAGGAGTTCAATTTTCAGTGGCTCTTTGCTTTCCTTTGGCAGCATATCAAAGCAAAGTAATAATGTCTTGGTGCCAGTCTTTTAAAATGTAACTCAGATGCTTAGTGTAAGGTCAGGTCTGCTCCATTTCACTTGCTGCTTTCTTCTTCTGCTAGAGAGGCTGATTTTAGTTTGTAGAAATGCCTTCCTTGTGGGAAGATGAGCTTTAAATACCAAGACCTGAGTCCTGGGTGGCAAATCTAATGCCGTTTACCATAGGCATTGACCAAACTTTGTTATTCTGAATAAGAGCACTAAGCTGGGATGCTCAAATTTATTGTATTGCTTGCAGGAAGGTCTGCAGTATTGTCCCTGTGAGCAGCCTGTCCGAACAAAGCTGAAGATCCATGATGCCACAAGTTCTGGATAGTGCCTTTTGGATAACTACTGAGCTTGTGTTTACAGGCTCTCAGGCTCTGTTTTTTGGGAGCCTCCTCCCATGACAACTGAATTTTCCTCACTTCTAATATCAAATGGGTGGATATGACTCCGTTCTCCAAAGACAGTGTACGCACTTAAATAGAAAGTAGATTGTAGTGGAGAACACCTGCACTGAAGTTACTTGAACAGAAAACATTGAGCCTTGGTTTTCTTTTGGCTTGATCTTCAGGGTGAGCCTGTGTTGAGGGAGTTGTTTTGTGTTGAGGTGGTTTGTATTTCTGTTTCTGTATTTTTGGTGCCACTGTTGTTGGGGCGTTTGTTTTCTTTTTTGTGTGTGTTTCTGTTTGGTTTTGGGTTTTTTGGTTTTGTTTGTTTTAGGTTTTGATTTTTTTTTCTTTTAAACCTCCTGAACACAGCCCTAAATGCCAGTGCAGTAGATCCTAACCAGCTTAGCAGAGACTGATTTCAGCCTTTGCCTGCAGGATATAGGCTGGCCCAGCCTGTTTGCAGACGGGTGTTAATTCCCTCAGACATAAGTGGGAGAAGCAGGTGGTTTTAGCTCCTGCTGATGAACATTAGACTCCCAACATCTGATGACAGGTTGCTATTTCACACTCTACAGTTTTGTTTCAACAGAAATTCAGTGTGTTATCTCGCTGAATTACTTTGTCTTCTCTCAATAGGTGAAACTATTGCATTTATGGACCAAAAGCATTTTCATCTATATAAAAAGACATGTCTTGGTTATAGTGAATTTCTGAAATTTATTGGCCAGGAACCAAGCATCATGCACTGGGAAGGAGAAGAATTTTGCCATGAGTAACCTTCACAATCATTTTGAGAAATCATGAATCTGATTATGTTAGCTATCAAAGTACAGTGTTTCAGTGATCTTTGTACAAGATGTTCATGATAATGCTTATCCTAAGGGAAAATATCACTGCATCAGTGGTTGTTACTGTAGAACCCACTGGGTAGTATTTTCTGAAGTACACAGTGAGTGTAGTGGGGCTTGCAAACCAACATTGTTTTAGAAAAGAGGAAGTAAAAAGAGGTGTTTGTTCTCATGAGTGAATGCCACAGGTGCCTGTCATGGAAATTCAAACATGTGGAGGAAAAATGAAAGGAGTAAAAGAGGGCATTTGAAATTGCCACTGAAAATTTTATTACAATGGGACTTTTCCACTCAGATTCCTTTTGGAAACAAATATTTAGTATTCTCTGGGAAGCAAAGCAAGGACTGCCTTCCTATTGGGGTAACAGACTACTTGGGTTCCTAAAGGCAAATTTAGTTTCATTTTTGTGATGTATTGATTCTGCAAGTTATCCATGTGCCTTACTTGATTTGTGTAAATGCTAGAAGTTCATTATTTTCATCTGTTACCTAGGACTCAATCAAGGATCAGTCCCTTTAGACTGACTGCTGTAGGGATAATCCCCATACACTTTGCAGTCTGGGCATTAGGAGGGCAATGCTACATGATCTTTACTAAGAAACCTAGGATGTCATGACTAATAATTGAAAAATCAAGGCAGATCCAAGTACAATATCTTACTGCTTCTCAGCAAAATAGTCTTGCCTTGACTTGACTGTAATAGGTTAATTGCCACATCCAGAAATGAATCCTAATGATCCCCTTTATGAGCCATTGTCACATGTGGGGTTTTTATTGCAATATTTATACCTGTAATCTTTGGTCTCGAAGCTCATGTAACTGTTCAACTCAGAAAAAAGGTTCAGAAAGGTAATAGCCTGCTCCCGTCCTTAGGCTTTGCTAAAAGTAGAATTTTCAGTTCTAGTTCAATCAGTCAAGCCCCTGCCATTTTCAGGCATTATTCTAATCTAACACAATTTGAATGTCAAGTGTCTTGTGTTTTGCGCTCACGGGGCCCACGGGAAAGTCTAGACACGCATTAAAAAAAATTGCTGCATTTATCATAGGAAGTGTATCTTCAAATATATCAGCAGTTCTTTTTCTTTTCTGTTCTTCTGTGGCTGGACTGAATAATGATTGTTAAATGCAAGTCTGTTCAGCTAGGTTTTTTTCTCTGTCCCCACCTAAAATAAATTGCATGAATTTGCCCAGCATTGTCTTGGCATAGGATCCTAGAGTATGTCTCAATTTTGCATGGGTCTATTGAAAGATGCCTCTTAAATGAAGTCTGTCTGTATCCCTCTCATTTGTCTGCATATTGTACAAGGATTATTTTTCTATCTCCTTCCTGTATTAGCCCAGGTACCATGTTGTGCTGGTGTCACGCTTTTCTGCGTTTTGTGAAGAAAACAGTTTTTATCAGTATGTTTTCCTAGCATAACACCTTTTTCATTCCCCTCAATTTTATTACTCTCAATTTGAATGTAAGTGGATTATTTGAGCCTTGCAATTTTGTAATCCCTAGCCAAGATACACAAAGAATGGTAAATGTTCTTGAAGGAAAGTAGCATCACTTGAATTTTGACTTAAACTGTGTGAGCTATACACAAGTGACCTCACATTGGTTATTTTAAAGATGTTGCACTATGTAATGCAATCAAGACATGAAGCAATAATACTATTTCTGTTTGTGGCTACTGTTTCTCTAACTCACCTAGAGTCAGGTGGACCTTATATGAAATAAAATACTAATTTGAAAAAGACTCAAGTCTGAGATCGTGGGATATATAGCTCAGACCCAAAGAGGCTGAATTTCTTCCTCTTTTTTTTTTTTCTTTTTGTGCTATTGAGATTTGGTAATGTTGCTGTGATGGATTATTTTCTTTTGACTGAGAATGTGGTAGGTAATCAGAAGATAAAAATTAGTTAATAATCTGTGAGCATTCACTAAGTGCCAGTCTCTAAAACATATTTTAGCACTGGATTATTATTTTTTCTGATCACTGTATTTCTTTTAGCTCAAGAGGAAAAATGTGTAAAATATGTACTAATTACTTTGCTGCTGTGTATAGGACTGAACACAACTTTAAGGTTTCACTTACGGTGTTGCAGTGTTTTAGGTGAACTTCCTTGGTCAGCAATGTCACGTGAGTCCCTGTATATTTCTAAATCATTTAAGCAGGATGGCTAATATTAGTGGGCTTACATTTATTTCTAAGGTGTCCACACACATTCGTTGCATCTAGGGGGAATGAGAGGTGCTGTAACGTGCTACTGAATGAACAACCCAGGAGACAAAGGTACCTTCAAGTATCAAATTAGGCATATTCCTGCTGGTTCTTTTGGTATTTCCCCTCTTTAATGATTAATTAATGATTAATTAGTATGTCATCATTGCCATTTTAAATGATGAAAGCAGTACTGTCAGGAAGAGAACACCCCTTTAGAGGTTGCTTTCACCCACAGGTACTCACTTCTAATGAGACAGCCATTATTGCCCTAGCTTTTTGAGTCCTCTGCTTTGTTAGGGAAAGTATTACTGTGGCCTGGCTGTGAAATACACTGTACTAGCCTCCACCAGTCACCATGTGTTTTTTTTTTTAAGGTCAGATATCACTGTTTAATAATAATAAATAATAATAGAAAAAAAGCCCTGAAGTCTGACTAGATAACATTAAGCTGCCATGGCAACTAGTTTTCTGCCTGAGGCCTACTGGACATGATCCAGTGATAGCATAATCCCTGGGATTTATGATTTTTATTACTATCTAACACATCACTGTAAATACTGCTGGGCTGTCCCTGCTCCTCTTCCACCCTGTTCAGCAACTGCTAGGATTTTTTGCCCTTGTTTGATACAAAAGCACATCTTCTGAGCAGATAGGGTATTTTTTTCACCATTTGACCATTTGCTAAGGTGATGAGCACCCCTATATTTACAGGGTGGTTCTGCTTTGACATCAGCTGGACCTACTGTTTGCTGGAGGGCTGCTGATGCAGTTGTGTCCATGTGTCCACATCAAGCTCTGATGGCTCAGAGGTTCTCCAGGTTCTCCCTGGAGATAACAGAATTCATCTACTTAGGAATCAAGTGGCACACACAGCTGCTGCGGTAACTTGAGGATGACTAAGGACCTTTTAAAAATAATTGCAGCTTTGGAAAATTAGACCATAGTGTAGTCAGAGGAGTGACATGTGGAAGAGTGACAAAAGCTGCCAGTGCTGGACAGACAGAGGAAGAAAGAAGAAGGGAGAGGAAAAGTAGCACTGATGTTTGTGGGGGTCATCACACTCATTTGTGAATCTGAAGGGCAAATTAGGAAAATCAGACTCCTTTCCCCTTGCTGCATCCATAGCCACAGGGGAGGGACTGCAAAATGTATTTGCATGGGATGGGTGGAATTTTGGGGTCTGGGGCAGAATATTAAATGGCCTTGCACCTGTTTAAATACACTTAAGGAAAAAAAAAAAAGGAAGTGGGGAGTGTTGGCAGGATCACTGCCTTTTATTCAGAGCTGGGAATTCTTGTTTGTTGCAATGTGGTGCTCTGCTAGAGCAGTCCTATAATTTAACTAATAAAATGCTTAATATTGTTTTATTTCTTTTCATGGTAAGAAGTGATGTATAGCCTAAACGTGATATATGCACGCTTCTCCTCTATGTTCTGTTGTTCCTAAACCCTTTTTGTATGGGGGCTTAAGCCATTATGTAGAAATGCTGACTGCTTGAATTGGTGAAACAGGTCATCAGCTCTTTTGAAAGTACATCCCCATTTGATATCTCAGCAAGTCATAGCTCTTTACAGGAACTCCAGGAGCCTGCATTTTTATTTATTTGGTGAATTAGGTTGTTGGGTTTTTTTTTAAAGACACCTCTCCAGTGACAGGCACTTTATGCCCAGGTGTGCTTGAAGCTTGAGCTGCAACCTGGGGTTGTCAGCCTGAAATTAATAGCAGGTCGGCACTTTTGTCAGGAGCATGGTTGAAAGAGAGGGCAGAAAAAGTGGGAGCATCAGGGAATAAAGTAAGTTTAGAAGAATCTAGAAAACAGAACACCTAGAGAGAAGAGGGGGAGGAAGAATGAAGAAGAAAGAAAGAAGTGCTAGGGGAAAAAAAAACCTGAAGCCTAGAAGGATTTTGGGACAGGAACAGTTAGCAAAGAGGAAATACAAAAGCATCTATTCCTGTTCCCTCTCTCCTTCTTGCTAATGAGAAGAAAAAAAAAAAAAGAGAATAAACTAACTTTTTTTTTTTTCCTAAAGATAGGCTAAAAGGCAAACCTGCTTATCTAGTTTCTACTATTTAAGTCATTACTGTAATAATAAAACTGCCCTTTAATTGCTGCACCATAATTGTAGGTATTTGTTTCTTACACTGCTTAAGGTCACATGAAAATGAATAGAGGTAAAAATAGGTTTCTGTTAAGTGCCTGAATTTTGAAATGGTTTTCTGCTAGCTATCTGCAGAGACAGTACTTTCCCTTTAGTCTCCCGGTTTGACTGTTCTGTAGATATATTTTTTAATTACTAAACTGGATTTTAGCAGGTGTAGTCAGTTGATGCATTATGGGTATAAGAGATTAGTGTTTAATCCTTCTTTTTATTACTGTGTAGAATGGTATACTTGGGAAAGTATTAAAGGTGCATTGCGTACTCCAGAGTACAGAAATGACATTTATTACTGAGTTTTCTTTCAGCTAGCATCATTTAGAAAAAAGCTGGCACAGAACTCTGCAGGGGCCTTTAGGCTCATCTGTACTGAAACTGCCTGAAACAATACAGAACGGAGGAAAAGGGAAAGAAACCTTTTTGTGTTTGAAAACAAAAGCAGTTGTCGAAATAGAAGTACTTCCCCTTCTGGAAGATGCTTATTCTCTTTTTCTGCATTTTATTTTTTTCTGAAATAAAAGACAAAAGGGGTGTCAAAGCGCAGCAGATCTTTGTGTCAGTGAGTGGTAGAGGCAAGGACTGAAAAGGATCAGTGAATCGGATATAATTTGGACTCTGTTTGAGATACCAGTCCTGTGTTTTGCTGATGGCTGGTATTCCCGTTCTGAAAAGCTGCAGAGGCATTTCTATCGAATAGAAAGAACATTATCCCCATTTTCATTCTGGCATGCCTGTTACGACTTTGTTCTGTAAACAAAGAGGATTATGGGAACTGGAAACTAGATGGCATTTTATTAAAGAACTCTGTGAGTCTTTCTCTGTGAATGCAAGAATTGAACAGTCTGGTGATAGTTACCTGTGATAAAAATACAACTTGGTGTGTGAGTTAGTTGGGTTCATGGAAGTAAGTCCCCTAATTTAGGACAGAGTATGTGCTGGGCTTCCCATTTAAACCCTATAACAAAACACTTGAAAAAAATTTCAAAATTAGTACTGAAAAGTATATGCTACAGAAATAAGGAATGGGAAGTCTGTGCCCTCTAACCTATTGTTGTGTAGACTGCCAGATTGCTTTGTTATTTTAGGAAATCTGCATATTCATCCATCTAAAACTAGCTGCCTGGGTAGTGGGGCAGGAAAGAGAATTACATTTGAAGAATGTCAGTTGCCGTAACCAGCACAAATTATTTTTACCAGCACATCATACAACTTTATAGCTTTTCTAGTACTCACTTAGCATCTTAATTCCATAGAGTAAAGTTATATATTATTACTAGGTTTTACCTAATGCCTGCTGCAGATCATCCTGGAACTGCTCGCAGTTAATGAAATAAGTGTACAGTATGAATTAAACCATAACTCTTGCAAATCACTTTTCCTTTTAATTATTATTTTCCTAACTGAATAGACAAATGATTAAGGAAACAGCACAGCATGGAAATGTGGAAAGCTAAGCTGCTATGAATCAGATCATGAAACACTGAGAGTTTGTGAACAGTCAAAATCAGGAAGTAGAAGCAAGTGGACATATTTGGTCCTTACTAAGTGGCAGAACTCCAGCTGATTTTTTGTGACCCACTGACACGGGTGGGCTTCTACTCAGCGTGGGCTGGGGTGGTAGAATGAAATGCCCAGCACAAAGGCAGAGGTTTTCAAAAGCAATTACTGAATTAGCAGGCTTGCCTTTCAGAAAGTGGTAAGCAGCTGCCTTTTCACAGCCAGGCTTTCTTTCAAAGTGTTGTTGGTTGGTTACTCAAAATGCGTAGCACTTTGAGATTTTTCTGGTTGGTTTGGAGTATGGGGTAAGCTACAGTGCATGAATATTAAAGTAGAAAAGCCTAGAAGAAGCTATTAGAAACAAAACTGGTGTACTGAAGTAGAATATAATGACAAATTGAGCTACACAGGTAGGAAAATGCTGTTGTCTAAAATAGCCCGATTATATTCCATATTTACTTTGCATCAGCAATTTCTGTAGTTAATTTTCTCAGCTTACAGGTGAGAACAAGACATTTTTGTGGCTCCAGTAGACCACTCATTTATAAAAAAAATGAAGTAATGTTTTTTAGCTGGTCTCAAGAAGTTCTAAAAGCAGACCCTCTTCAGATGTGCTGCCAGTGATGGAAGATTCAAGTTAAAATGTTGTTCAATTCTTTGTGATTATAACAGTCCCCCATGGTGTCAAAACCCCTCTTGAAGGCCGTCTGTAGTTGTAGTAAAGGATTGCAGTTGAGGGTCTCTTTTGGGCAATACACATGCCATTCCTGCAAGCCATGAGCTGAAATAGGAGCATCTGCACTGTTAGTACAACTAACAGATCACCTTACGGATACACAAGTAATCAGTCTGAATAAATTACTAATTTATAAAGCAGTTACTATTTTTCATGTGTTTTAGTGTAGTTTTCTCCAGTTTCTCTTTCTAAAAAGCAGCAAGACTTGTTAAATACAGAGCATTCTTGGAGAAGGTAGCGTTCAGATATTAAGTATGCAGAGAGATAGGCAGTTCAAGGAGACTGTTCCCTTATAATTCTAATTCTGTCAGAGGCAGAAGTGGTGTCTAGCAGGTAGTTGTCTGTAAGCTGCTTTCTTAGTCTACTTATTTGCTGCAGGGTGGGTGATCCTGACTGGATTAAATACACTTAGGGTTTCCATTTTATGGTGTACACTTCTGACTGTACTGCTGAAGTGTGTATGTTGTTAGAACTTGGAGTTTATTGCAGTTTCCATAATGTCATCTAAGGGAATCTTACCTTGAGGTTGATGCTTAGTCATTGAGTATTGAATTCAGGAGGAGTAATGATGTTCCAGGAAATTTACTGAAGGAAATGCACTTTTTTTTTTTTGTTTGTATGCATATGGACGTTACCTAGAAGTGAACTGTGGATATTTCCAAAGTGCAGAAATCCAGATGGCAAACTCAACACAACTGCCTTGAGAAGGAAAGCGAGTAATGAAAATACTGTTTTAATGGTCTATATTGTATGCAAGTATTTTCACAAAAAGTTGATATTATAATACAGCCCGTTATAATAATTCTGTGCTTACTCCTTGCATCAAGGAATTACGGTGTTAATTTGCCTAAGAAAAAAGAAAGGGGGGAAACAGGTTGTCAAAGAGTGCAGACCAACATGAGTATCTGAAAAAGGGGTTTTATTGTCTGAGAAATGGTTCTAGTTAATTGAAGATTGTTAGTAAGGTACGTGAGGTTAGACATGTATTTTATAGATACTATGAATCATTCATCTTATTAAACCTGAGTGTGAATGCTGTGAATGGTGCAAGTCTCTAGTGCACTTTAAATGAATTTGCGTGTTTAGTTCTTAACCATTTTGTACACTACACATGTGTGCATACATTTTAATTGCTTTCATGCAAGAGTGTTAACTTGAAAGCTTGCTTTAATACCACAGAGCTGTACATTTTCATTTTAGAATGTTGTAGTCACAGAAGTTCTAATTGATAATACTTGTCTTGGTTTTAGGGCAAGGAGACTCCTGAATTACTACCCGGTCTTTTGTCTTAGGGTCTAAAGCTTAATCATCATATGCTAATATTAAATACAATTTTTCTTTTGTTTAAAGGCTCTGTTTTGTAAATCCTTCTGCAGTGTCTTATTTTCAGCATGTGAACTAATTGCATTTAGTCGCATGTGTCGAAGCTGATGTTCAATGTTATTGTTTTGATATGACCAAAGGTATTATCTTTAGAACCAAAATAGTTTTATTTCAGATTATGATTTAATAATCCTAGAATTAATACAAAATACATACTTAGAAATCTTTTCAAAATGAAGATGCAGAAAATAGTCAAAAGAGGAATACTTAAATCAGCAAGTTGTTTTTACAGATTGTTAGATACTTGCATCTGATAATTTATGTGGAGACTGCTATTAAAAGTAGTAAAACAAGGTACTTGATTACTATTCCCATTGCATATGAAATTACTAGATGCTATATGCTATATGGGGTTAACCCCTTTTAAAATTAGAAGAATCCATATGATAGATTTCTCAGCAGAAAATGATTTGCAGAAAGCATGCTTCCCTCCCTTGTGCTTGTTAGAGAGAACATGACTGGTATAAACAGTCTTTATTCTCTGTGGAGAAAAAAACAACTTCTGTCTCATTTTTGCAAAATCTTTACCTAAAAACCTAGTCAGAAATCACTCTTTGTTCATACCAGTTGAACACAAAAAATGAATCAAAGTGATCTAAATTGAATTTACAAGACTGATAACCACACAGTTGGGGGGAGAGTAGCTACTGTACAACCTGTACTCTGTCATGGTAATTTAATTATGGGTGGTTATACTTGAGTATAATTTGTTAATGTGTGCTCCTTGCAATGGGAGAATCATTCTCACAAAGCACTGACAATTTTACACATTTTTACCAGGATACTGTCAAAGGAAAGAGTTTTTCATTGAATTTCATAGTATGCAGTTGCCTGGAGGAGAAACGTCAATGAAATGGCTAGCAGAGTGGGATTTTTCTTAAATTTTCTTGGCTACTGGTGTCTTATACATAAGAAGATGGGGGAAATAAATTATTCTTCTTTGTGATTTTGAATATGTAAAAAATGAATTAGTTTTGTTAATGTGCAGTAATTGGACAATAATTTCTTATAAAATAATGTGTTATCTAGTCTTTTGAACCACAGTGATGCTACTATGCATTTTATATTTTACCTTTTTTAAAAACAGTAATGATCAAAGTTTAGATTAATATTCATGTTCTTGCCTACTCCCTACTTCTAAGAAGTAAGTCTAAGAAGAGGCAGAGGTGAATCTGGCTCATTCTTTGTCCTTTTAGTCCAGACACTTTTTTGAAGAGCAGATTTCGAGAGTGCTGCAGCTGAGATGAAAGGTCAGCAGAGCACAGCGCTATGGTGTATTTCAGGCTGTTTTCTTTCTCCTTAGTCTCTTAATGTGAATTGTTTTTAACTGAAGGTTTTGTTTGTGAATAGAGATGATGCTTGGAGGAGGCCCAGCTTTCTCCATGCCTGGGGTATGGGTGGTCTGGGCCAGTGAACCCAAGTACTAGCAGCTCTGTTTGGTAGTCCAGTCATTAAGTCCTTAAATCATTAGATGTGGTGACTTTTGAATAAACTCTTCTTAGACATCACTTTGATTTTTTGCTAAACAATATAGAATATCCAGCTTTGAAGACTGAGTCACCAGAATTACAGAATTGAGGTTGTGCTATTTCTGGGTACTGATAATAGTTGGTTTAAGGGCTAGTTTTCTATCCTTGACTTAGAATTTTGTTTTCTCTGTTGGCTGACTCCAGCCACTGGGCTCAGTGTTGAAAAGACTGAGATCACTGGGTTGAGTAGGGGGCACATGGGAGCTGGACCTTCTGCCTGTTGATTTTCTCCTTCTATGCAAACAGCAAACCAGACATTCTGTTACCTTCTCCAAATCTTGCAAACCTGTAGTCTATGGATCTATAGGAGAGGAAGTCAGTTGTACTTTATGGAGCAGATAGGATGGAGTTGAGGGGCAGTTGGGATTGCCTGGAGAATAATACATATGAAAACTTAAGTGAGAGGCTGAGTACTGATTAGTATTTCAGTGAAGCAGTCTCACCACTAATGAGGAAGACCTAAAGCAACATTTAAAAGGAGGACCACAGGACCAGTGCTAGGACTCTTCAAATGGTGAGGCTTCAGCCTTTTAACCAGGCAGATTTGTTCTTCCTGGGTTTAGTGCTCTGTGGGACATGGCACAGTCTTCTCCCTGAGGTGAGGCTGGTGTTTCATGGAGGGAGACCTTCAAATTCTGCAATTTATCTGGTAAGAGCAGTTATCCTTGCCAACCCAGCAAGATCAGTATTAACAAGGTTGATGTTTTAGTGTTTATTTTGAGGAGTGTTGTCCTTTGTCTCATTTTTTAATGTGATTGACCCCTCCAGTGGAGGATTTTGTATAGTCTCTTCTGTCAGGAGAGGGCAGATAACTGAAAGGGTGCAGTAAGGAAACAAATTTTATATGTCATCTGAACATCAGCTACCTCCTTGAAGGATACAAAAAGATAGAATTCTTCTCAGTACATTTCTGGTAAGAGGTCATTACAGAAAGAAGCACATGATGCATGACATTGAGTAGTGATTTTTCTTGAGAAAGGGACCTTTAGGTTTTGAAGCTAAACAGTTTGTGCATGGTTTAGCACAATATAAAAAGTCCAATAAATGAAATGAGGCAGAAAGCTTCATCTTCATCTTCACTATGTGCGTTTCACAATGAAGTTTTGCACTTCTATTACCCATAGAATCAAAATACTTAATAATTATTTAGAAACAGCAAAGAACCAATCATTGGTTATAAAAGCACATTTCCATTATTTACCTACTATTCTTTGCAGTAACCCAGAAGATAACTCTCAGTGAAAGCAGTTGGGTAAGGAAAGCAGCAACCAACTTGTTATCATTGCTATTTGGTGCACTTCACATCCTTATCTGTACAATCAGTTTGACTGACTTTGTGTTCCAATGTGCATCTTTCAGATGAGACAAAGGGAAGGAGGGAGGTTATTAAGCAAGAACAGGTAACTCCTAAGTAGATGAATAGGCAAGAGGTACATGAAATTACTTTTTTTTTTAAAAGCTGACTTTAACTTAGATTTTTCTCTGTGAGTTAACTGTTTACTGCTGCCCCTATCTTGTAGATGAGGAAAATCAGGCATGTAGCTCGTAAGTGGCCTACCTAAGGTGACATAGCTGAATGGCAGGCTGGGCTGGGCACAGAATCTCTTAATGGACTTTTTTGGATTTCTGTCTTGCCCCCATTGGCAGAAAAGGCACTGGAAGCATGAGTTTGTTTGCAATTATTGTTGCAGCATAGCTGAATTTGTTGAGTGTATGTGATTACTTGATTTGGCTGGATCTTTTACGTGAGGCTTGAGGTTCAAATCCTTTCAGCTGTACCAATGGAAGAAGACTGAAATGTAGTGTAGGGCCTGAAGGGAAATCATAGAATGGTTTGGGTTGGAAGGGACCTTAAAGATCACATACATCCAACCGTCCTGCCATGGGTAGGAACACCTATCACTGTACTCAGGTTGGTTAGAGCCCCAATTGGTGTTCTTGTGGGGGGAGTAGGGAGGCATCTTTGGTTCATCAGTGTATCTGGGGTTAAAAACTTACCTCTGCCTAGCAGTGCATCCAAGGATAGTGCTGTCATGTGGACTGACCCTAGAAGTCTTAACTGATAATTGCATGTGATAGTAGCAGCAACAAGTTAAGTCCTTCTGGTTTTGCATATTTGTTCTTAATGCATTTTATGTCACACTGAGTTCAAGTGGGCTGCTTTTTCATTTTTTATTCTTCATTATGTGTGTCTGCTCTACAGTGAGGTTTCGAAGCTGTGATGGAAACAAAAAAATACACTTTGGAAGCAGTGAGCCAGAAGATTTCAGAGTAGGTGAAGATGGTGTGGTCTATGCAGAGAGAAGCTTTCAACTTTCAGCAGAGCCCACGGAGTTTGTCGTGTCTGCTCAAGACAAGGAAACACAGGAAGAATGGCAAATGAGGGTGAAGCTAACCCCTGAACCAGCCTTCACAGGGGCTTCAGAAAAGGTAAAACAACTAAACATAGCCTGTATAAATGTATTTCCACAAACAAGCCTAAAAATAGGGGTTCCATTCTATCTGTCATACCTCTCCATGAGGCATTTTATTAATGGATAGCTAGTGAGCACAAAGCTGGAGCCTCAGGAAAAGAGGTTTTATAGCCTGTTGTTCTGTAGCTTTACTAAAGCAGGGAAAGGTATGCCTGTTTAAGTATATAGGATTCATTTATGTTGGAGCTTTTTGTTTGTATAATTTGAGATTTATACCTGAATTGAAGTTGGAGACGGTCATTTCTTTATTTTAAATTGCTTCAAAGTATTGCAGTATTTATTCAAGCAGTTAAATATAACCACAAAATAAACAAATTTGTGCAAGAATGCATCAGTCACGTTTATTAGATGGGAACTGTAGATTTACAGCAGTAACAGGAAAGTGGTTCTGGCAGGGAATATTGGCTTTGTCTTGTCCCTTCGTAATCAAATGGAGATTGTAAATTATTCATGATTCCAGCACTACTTGGTAAGGAAGATAGTCTCCCTCTGCTGGAAGCTGCCACAGGATAAACCACGTACTTAAACAGAAATCAATCCTAGCAATATACAAATAACAATGCATTTACCTTAGGAAAACAGTACTAAGCTACCTTATTCTCTTATAATTCTTGCTGCCTGCTGTTTCCTCCCTTCTCTTCGTTTGTAAACTAAAATTCTTAGTTTACAAAGAACAAAATGCATTCATAGATTAACATACCTGTAATAGGTAGGTGCGCATTAAAGACTTAAGCATAATGTCAAAATACAATGTGGTTGTGCAAGACATTTTTCTTAAGAACACACTGGAGACCAAAGTTGTGTAATTCTTAGGTTTCAGTTTGCTTGCTTGATGATTCTTTTAAATCTTAGACATGTTTATAACAAAGGAAATATCATTTTACCTGTAAAGTCTAGTAAAAGAGCAGATGGATAGGTATGCCAGGGCATGCCGTGCTCTTCTCAAACATCCAGTTCAGACATCCTTGCCATCAGCAGAATGTAGAATAGTGGAATATGGGCTACAGTTGGGCATCTGTTTTTACTTTGTGTCGTATTTGATTACCTTTTTTTTTGTGAATAAGTTTTTCTCTTAAAAAAATTCGGAAGAAGTTTTTGTTGCCCTGTCTTTATCCTTAAGCAACCTAGTGTGGCCAGATGTGTGCTGGCATCAAAAAGGCTGAAATGAGTGCAGATATAGAAGGGAGCAGGAAGGGAATGTTGACACCCAGCAGAGATTAATGCCCAGTGTGTAAAGTGGGTCATCTACTGCATCCATCATGGCTGACATAGGTTTAAAATAATTACAGCATTAATTCTATGGGATTTAATAGGGTCATAAATATTTGAGACATTCCTTACCACTATGTATTAAACTTCTCTTGGAACTCAAATTATATTTTAGCACACTCAGATCTAAATTTAATGTACAGTAGCACATTACCTGAACTGAAGTCCTGGGTAATGAGAAATACATAAAGGCTTACTATTAAATTCTGCAAAATATTAACTACTTCTCAGAAAGTGCAGAATAGTTTACACAGTAGTGCCATGTTATAAATGGTTTATAATTCCACTTCTCCTCCAACTTAAGGAAAAAGAAAATGGAGTTCTTAAAATTTTGCAGCGCAGTTATAAGCAATATTGATTATTTCCATCCTGCACTGTGAATGCCAATAAAAACAGTTCTGTGAACAGAGGACAGGCAGCCTTTAAGTCAGTTGTAAAATTGTATCCGAGTTATTTTATAGAGTCTACTAGTAATTCTTCTAACATGTTCTTAATCTTGTACCTGGGAAAGGACCAAAAGAAAACTGAAGACATCATATTTCCATGGCAACAGTACAAGCACAGCAGCCCTCTGAAGAGGCAGAAGAGAGACTGGGTTATTCCTCCAATCAACCTACCAGAAAACTCCAGAGGACCTTTTCCTCAGGAATTAGTTAGGGTAAGGAAATTAATAGAAATGTGGTTTCACTGTCTCTCAGAGGGCTTTTGGAAGAGATTTTGTGTGAAGGTTGTCTTGTTCATAGTCCAAATGTTTATCACAGTTTTTTGGGCTGGTGTATGTAGCTGCCTCTGTACATGATGTGCTGTGCTGCATTTGCTAGGTTTTTTTTAAGTTGCCCTTATGCTCCTGTAATACTGAACGATGACCTTGGTGTGGGTGGTAAGTGCAGTGTTGACCTCTTTAAGTGGTTAAGGAGGATCTCTTCTGGTTGAGCAGTTCTTGTAGCTGCTCCATAGGATCCTGCAGCACAGACACAGCCATTGCCAGAGACCCAGCACAGGACAGGGCTTCCAGCCACAGCCCTGGTTGGTCGTGAACTTCTACAAGGATTTTTTGGCACTTGGTAGAGCATTAGCCCAGGTTGCTTGGATGTAGTTTTGCTCTGCTTTGTTAATATGCATGCTGGTGATTCACCTGCTCCTCACAGATGCACTGCCCCATCAGTATTTTGCTTTGAAGATGAGACCAAAGTTCAGCCTTTAAAGAAAAAAGGCAAGGTTTTTAAAGGGCTGTTTTGAGTAGTTGGAAGAGAATCTTTAGTGTGGTATGCTATGGGGTGAGGACAACAGACAACATGACAAAACAAACTATTTAATTTCTTAGGAAATTTTATTACAGTGCATGTTTTCTCTAGGATCTAAACAGTTCTGCTTAAGAAGACTTAACTTATTTTGGTTTAATACAATTTATCCTATTATGAGAAATAAGCAGGGATATTTTTAGGTTCCTGAAAATCCATTGACTAGCTTTCTAACAAAGAGTGCAATTGAAACCAGCAAGCTTTATACTATTTCCAGAATAATGACTTTAACAATTTTTTTCTCATCTTTAAGTTATAAAAGAGCCACTGCTTGTCTCAGCAGCACAGTTCCATCCACTGGTTGTCTGCAACTAATGTAATCATTACCTTTTTTTTTTTTTTTTTTTTTTTTCAGTGTGACTGGTCCAGGAGCTGACCAGCCTCCAACAGGCATCTTCATCATCAACCCCATCTCAGGACAGCTGTCTGTGACAAAGCCTTTAGACCGGGAACAGATTGCTTCTTTTCATGTAAGAGTTTAATTTACCATAAATCAGATTATCAAATTGAAGATTAACATCTGCTTCAAACATGACTTGAGCAGCCGGCATTTAGTATTCTGTGAGATATGATGTGAAGAGTTTGTAGCAGATTCATATTTATTGTACTTACTAAGGCTAACTCTTACTATGTTTAAGCAGCTTAAATGTATTAACATATGTAAACAGTGATTAAATGTGTTTAGATGAAGTCATTTTAAAAGACTGAAATGTGGATACTGTAGCTTATATTTCAAATAGAGACCACTGGTTCATAGTCTCCACTGTACTGTATATTTTTCAAAAGTTTTCCTTTGATTCATCAACTTAAATTGGGACGTGACTGCTATTAGAATTGCAGCAGCTGTGATTTGAGAAATGGATGGGAAGAATAAGCTACCAATTTTCATTTTCAGGGGCAAATCTAAGCATTTTAATGGAATTGTAAATTAGAGCTGTCAGCTTAGGAAAATGATATTCTTTGCCCTAAAGAAATTGACAAAGTAGTCCATGGAGTCCAGTAGTGGTAGGGAAGAAAGGTTCTAAGGAAGGGGGGAGACCAGGCTCTGACCTCATGTTGTCTCTGCCTTAGAGACACCACGCTGAAATCATTACAGAATGTGCTCAGCTCCTAGTGAGAGTTTCCACTATGTTGTGGATTAAAACACTCCTTGCCTCCTGCGTGCTGCTCCTGAGCAGAGGACACAGTGGGAGGCATCTGGGGGGAGGTGAAGGGAATTGCTCTCACAGGAGCACAACAGCTCCAGCACTTGTAAGATTTTTACTGAGAATTTAGCATTGGCAATTCAAGATTTACTGACTTAGGAATTTACATTTATATGAGTCATTTCCATCGTGATGAGGTAATAATGCCCTCTTTGCTCCTTTCTAGTAGGTTTGTAGCCAGAAGATAAGTATGTGTGTATAGATATAAAATGGGCTTCAGCAAACCTGCTACAGGAGAATGTTGCTCTCTTGCCTAACAGTTGACAGATTCTGGCCTGGATACATATATTTACATTTTCAGAAAGCACTGTATTCCTTTTTTTTTTTTTTTTTTTTTTTTTTTTTTTTTGACTGTCCAATTTAAGATGATTTAGGTAAACCTAGCTGTCAAAGGTTACTCAGTTCTTTTTGACAATCAGGGACATTATATTTAAGTGCCTCAGAATCTTTGAAACTCAGTCCATAAACTTTATATTAGTTTTAGCTTGGAATTTCAGTGTGCTTACTGACAATGATTTATCACAAACCTTACTTTGGTGCACCAGGTAACACAAATCTATTGTATATGCTCCTCCTATGCACTCACGCCTATTAGATAGCCATAATATCAGAAAATTTTTGAAAGTGATGCCAGTATTCATTCATTCCTTTTGTGCAGTTAAGAAGTTGTTATCTGTTTAATATAAATCGGCATATTTCTAGAGTCAGTTTTCTAATGGTCATTATTAAAAACTGGTCTATATATGACAGTACACATCAGTATTGATTGAAATGTTATGATTCAAAATAATATTCAGCAAATCAAAGTAATAAGTCTGCATCTTAGTTTAAAAGTCCAAACAGCAGTTCCATTATCAACCTGCAGACTCAAATGGTTGGTATGAGGGACCAGTGGCAGGTGTAACAAAATACATGGAGCTAAAAATGTCTAAAAGTTCTGTCACCATTATTGTATCTATTTGTGCCTCTGTCTTGTGCAAATTCTAATACTTAGAATGTTTTTTGCAGCTGAGAGCACATGCAGTGGATGTAAATGGAAACCAAGTGGAAAATCCTATTGACATTGTTATTAATGTCATTGATATGAATGACAATAGACCTGAATTCTTACACCAGGTTTGGAACGGGACAGTGCCTGAAGGATCAAAGCCAGGTAATACACAGGTTTTCAACACATGTGGAGGGACAAGAATTGTGGTAACATTTTGAAGATGATGAAGAGGATGCTTTCAGACCTTGTAACAATTTGGGATGTGTCATTAGTCTGATGAGCACAATCCCAGATACTGTCTTCCTATCTCACCTTACTTGTAATTCACTTTTTAGCATCCTAAAGTTAATTTCCAAAGAACAAAGTATTACGTACATAAACTAAACCAGAGAAGTCTTTAAGAATATGACTTTCCTGTTTTTAAAAAGACTATTTATAGTTTCACAGTTCTTACAGTAATGTTCACGTTACCCATTGACGTTCATTTAGTTGACAGCTCAGGGTATAAGAGACTTCCAAAATACTACCACATTCAGTTCTGGTTCTGAGCCTCAGAGGCTTTGGAAATACTGGGATTTGAAATCAAACAGTTTCATTTGAATTCTCGAGAAAACCGTAAATGTTGTTCACATCTCATTAAAATTCTATCTGCTCAGACTAAAGTTTGCACTATGGCTGGAGCCACTTGCTTAATTTGTCAGTAATGCAAAATGAATTTTTTAGAAAGGTTAGCACAAGAAATGTCATTTCTCACTTTGCAGTGTTGACTTAGCTTTTGAGATGGAAAGAACATGTGTCTCAAAGACCTTTGAAAGAGTATTATTTACATTGATTTTCAATCACTGTCAGGATGTGCTCCAATTCTGAAAATTAATTATATTTCCTTTGGCCCAATTAATAACACTTTTATCCAAACGTGAGGAGCTCTGTTGTTAGAGAAATGTTATTTATGGCAGGATTGTAGGATTTCATTGTTTATGGAGCTTCTTCAGTTATAAGCAAATCTGATATTTTATAAACACATAGTATTTTTATCTCCTCTTATGTATTTTAATTACTTTGTTGGTGAGTCTTGAGTTTAACCAGTTTGTTTTAAGTAAGAGAAGGAATGCGGAGACTTGACCAAAAGAAACACTTGCTTTGACCATCGCTTGTAAGTGATCTTGTGTAATCTGAATAAACTGTTTATATAACACCAATTATTTATCCTGCTGCTAGGAACCTATGTCATGACTGTTACTGCCATTGATGCTGATGATCCCAATACACAAAATGGGATGCTGAGATACAGAATCTTGTCACAGACTCCAAGCAGCCCCTCTCCAAACATGTTTACAATCAACAACGAGACCGGTGACATTATCACCGTAGCAGCCGGGCTTGACAGAGAGGTAAGGCAGGTCTTAATCCCATAGATTGTGTTGTACTTTGTATTTTGAAGAAGCACATTTTTTTGCTAGTAACTTCTTACCGTTCTTAAAATACTTCTTGCCCTCCCTGGTCTGAACTTTCTCTCTGGAAGAGAGGATGTTAGTATGGGGATAAAAACTGGACCTAAATGTTCTGTATGTATAGATGCTCTGGGTTCCAAGTGGGTCATGGAAAGGAACTTGTCTCAAAAGCTTGTTTGCTTTTAAGGAACAGGTACAAACTGAAGTAGTGGAATCCAGGTAAGGACCTCTGTGCTTGGCCTGAATGCAGAGAGGAGAGTTTTCCTCAGCTCCAGCCCTTTACTCTTGCAGAGCTTCGTAGGCAAAGAGTAGATGGAAAATGGAATTGGCTATGGCTTATTTATTTTGGAAGTTCCAGAAGAGCTTCTGTCCTCTTGCTTGCTCTTCACAGAGATATTGTAAATATTTGAAATATTCTGGATTCTGTTTTGCTAAATTTGCAGTAATTCCCTGATCTGAATTTTGCTTCTAAAAATAAATCAGGAAAAATATTACTGATTTTAAGATTTGAAAAGTATCTTTTTAAGAAATAAACCAGTCATGCTGGAAACATTGTAGATGGGAGATTTATCTCCAGACCTGGACACGTTCCAAAACTTAAAAAAAAAAAATCTTTGTCTATCAGTAATTCCCTGGTAATGCTGGGCAAGTTCTGTTCTGCCCAGACAGTTTTTAACTGCACCTACCACTGGAGAAGGAAGGTGCCAGATCCTCTGCTCTAGGTCACCCATCTGTGAGGTGGGAATAAAAATACTTCCCTCCCAGCTCCGGATCTGTCACATGGACTAACTGTGCTTTTGAACCATTTGAAAATTTCAGAAGAGATAAGCATTGTTTTATAAACAAACTATAAAACCCAAACAAATCTTACTGCAGCACATCTTGTTTCATCTTCTGTTTTACTAACCTCAATTTAGCTTGTTAAATCTGAAGGGTTTTTTTAAACGGGATTTGCTATTCAGCTTTTAGCTGTTTGCTTATACTTATTTAAAATGGAGAACAAAAATAGTTTTCTGATGCTCTGGGTGGGCTATTAATATTCTGATGTATTTCAGTTTTAAAGAGGCAATCAGAAGATTTGAAAAGCTAAACAGACTGTTAGATACTGCAATTAATTTTTAAAGTTTTGTTAACATTCATTATATTTAAGTTGGCATTGAAGAGGATGGATTTGAGGAAAGCAAAACCCTGGACTTTACAGTATTGCCCTATTAAATCTGAAGAATGATGATCAGATTTACCATTGTTTTTAAACCCCCCTGGTCATCTTTGACAAGAGAACATTCAGAAGGACACAGTGGTAACTCTGGAGTTCTGTTACTTAGTGACTACATGTACTGGAGAGATTTATCTTGAAAGAAACCAGCTGTCTGTGGAGCTTAGACCCTTGCATTAATAGTTCAAAAAGCGTTGTCATTTGCCATCAGTTCTCCTGATAGATCACTGTACTCGTGCCCAAATGAGTATTTATAAACATTTCTTGCACGTGTTGAATATTAATGATTAATGTTAAATCATTCAGATATTAAATTAGACTAATATGAGATAAAATGGTTTCCTTCCCAAGCCATTGCTCTGCTTCCTTCATTTCCGCAGTAATTTTGTGGAAGTCAATTAAATTAAAACGACCAGATTTGAATCAAGCTGGTCTTCTGACAGTGGGCTAGGAAATGCCTTGTTGTCCAGGAACCTCAGCTGTCCCACCCACTTCTGCCATTCTGCCTTTTTCTCTCTGTTTTGACTCCCTTTGTAAAGCTCTAATTAGGCTAATAAAACACTAGACACGATTATAAATTATTACATTATGTGATGTCTTACATAAAAAAAAAAAGAGTAAGGAGTGTTTCCTCTGATAGCCTTCGTCATCTCCAAGTATTTTAGGTCAATGTGCACAATGCATGATCTGTGCTAACATGAACAGGAGGAGATTGGCTTAGGTAGGGGACTCAGCTCAAGGCAGAAGATACCTTTTGCTTTCTATCAAAAAAGATGCTCCCTCCTGAAATCCAGCTGTTCTCATTTATTCTGCTGTTGCTGTGGAACTCACTTCAGCATTAAAACATCTGCCTTACTGATGGAGGTGCTGAAGAAGTACTTAAACTTACATTCCTGCCTCACGTGAGGGTAATTCAGTGCAGTGCTCTTTTGTTTGGCCTCTGTTGAAGTGGAAAGATGTGACCTGATGAGGTCTGTGTTTTTTTCTTGAAACTGCCAGTACGTTTTCAGATTTGTTGCTGTGAAGTCTCTGTGCCAGGCTGCTGACACATGCTCTGTGGCTTATTCCTGGCTGCTCCTCAACCCACAGTAAAAAGAGGAGAGATGCCTCCCCTAGCTTCCCCAGGCTTGGAAAGTTGTGTTTTTTCTTGCTGCTTTCTGAAATTTCATTCCCAGCAGTTGATCTTCTATATGTGAGTGATTGGAATGGGGAAAAGCAACCAAACCCACATATGTGCTGTCTTTTGGGGCACTTTTGGGGGCAGTTTCTAGTGCCCTACTTCTGTTGGCATTAAATAAGAAGACTGTATGGAAGCTGAGTCTCCATGTAATAATCATGGAGTTTCTTTAATGAAATTTACTTCTTGGGATCAGTGTGTTAAGACCCAGATGAATCAGAAGCACCTGCTGTTTCAATAACATAGAATCATCTGGCTGCAAGATTTGCTTCAATGCTGCTATAGATTTTATTTCTTCACAATAACTGAAGTATACTTTTTTTCCTGGATGAAAGTTATAAAAGTATTTCTTTGATTCCATTGTGACTACTTCTCTTGTTGGTGCCACAAAGGTAACCTTTAGGATGTTGATTTAAGCCTTTTGAAGGTCACTGTGCAAGTACATTTTCCCAGACAGGACTACTGTATGTATTTATACATTATTAAAAATATATATTACACTTCTGTATTAATAATATTAGTCTTGTTTTTAGAAAGGATGGATATGCAGTTAATACACATTTGATGTGTTGTAAGGGCTCCTTTGTGAAAGATGAGAAGAGCATAAATTATATTCATTAGGTGATAAAGATTCATAAAGCTTATTTTAAAATAACTTCTTTAATTCAATAACTCATGTTTGCTGTGTATAACCATTAAATCTCTCGTGTCTGCCACAGTGTCTGGCCAAAATCTGAAAGAAAGTTAGACATTATCAATGGAATTGCCCTTGCTATTTTTTCATACCGATATCCACAGTCCCGTTTTCTAAAGTTTCCATTAGAAGCCATCTGTCATCTATTATCCCAGTCTTTAAGTTGTGGGAGAAAATAAAGTACTGAGTGGAAAAATAATACGCTTTTCTTTAAGCATTTTTATTTTGCCAGCAGTTTTTTTGCCAGTGTTAGTAAACCATTCATGAAAGTGGTATTTCAAAGTGACAGCAACTTCTTATGCTTGTGCATTTTCTTTTTGGGGAAAGAAGTGAATGACAACAGAGAGAGCTAGGAGACGGGTAAATGAAAGAGCACGCACACAGTATTTGCATTTCACGGCAGAAGCCTGTGATGAGTTTAAAGTACCGACTTCTCAGCAACTCCACACACAGACACACACACACACACACGCACAATTGTGTTGTTAAAAAATAAACAAACAACAACAAAAAAACCACCCTAACCACGTCGAGTTTGTTTTAAACTTCTCACCCGTTTGAGGTCCTCAGGCCTCTGCCCGTCGTTCCTTGTGCCTGAGGCAGCTCTGGCCCCGCTCCCGCCCGGGCAGAGGAAGGGGGAGGCGGTGTGAGGGGAGGTGGTGGCAGCGGCCATCTTTGCCCGGGGAGTTTTAACATTTATGGAAATATCCCGTGTGGTTTGTTCCCTCCCCTTTCGCTCCCGGTGCCCTTAACTCGTCCCCGCTACTTAGCCGTGACACCTCCGGTTTCCATAGCGATCGCAACAAGTTGCAGCAGGGGTTTTACACTTGGGCTGAGCTGAAACAAAACCTTGGCGGTTGCGGCCGTTTGGCAGACGAACCGTCCTTGGTGCAGTTCTTCCAAATGCTTTTGAGGACTTGCCCTGTTTTAGTATGAACCGCACTCCTGAGGTTTTGTTTCCTCCCGCTTTAAAAAACGTTGCTAAATGTGTGATAATAGCATTAACTGTATGTAGTGGGTTTGATTTTGAGCAGGCAGTCTGTCCTCTTGCTGATGTTTGAGGAAAATGAAGCGTTTAGATACAGCTAGATGCAGGCCTGTGCTGTATTCCTGCCACACAAACTTTGCTCCTGTCATTTTGGGTTGATGCTAACTAGAATAAACAGTGTGATAGGCTCCACTGCTTAGCAAAGTGCAATTTTGGAAACATCTGCTGTCCTGCGGTAATGTGAGTTTTGTCTAAAACTTATGTTGATGTCATTTTGTGTTTTAGAAAGTACAACAATATACATTAATAATTCAAGCTACGGACATGGAAGGAAACCCAACATATGGTCTTTCAAACACAGCAGCTGCCGTCATCACTGTGACAGATGTCAATGACAATCCTCCGGAGTTCACTGCCATGACTGTACGTACAGGGTGGGAGTAACTGTGCATATTTATAACCCTTTCCCACTTTTCTCATTACATTCACAGGCAGTAAATATTTATTACTTATTAAATAGTGCACTGACGGGCAGGATTGAAGTGTGTGCAGAATATATATCCCTTAGATACAGTGTTCTGCTTAGGCCAAAAGGCAAAAGCTGACAAGGGAATCAAACCATCAGTTTTCTGGGTGGCCTCAAGTAAACTTCATTAAATACATTGTCAGGGCTCTGGTGAAGAGAGATGCGCTCCTTAACGTTGATGAATGTTCAGTATGGCATGGCTCTAGCGAGCTTCTGCAGCCAAGGTGAAATGTGTTCTTGGGTTTTTTGCAGTTCTACGGGGAAGTACCAGAAAACAGGGTAGATGTGATCGTAGCAAATCTGACGGTAACAGACAAAGATCAGCCCCACACGCCTGCGTGGAACGCGATGTACCGAATGACCGGAGGAGACCCGACAGGTCGATTTACCATCCTGACTGATCCCAATAGCAATGATGGGTTGGTGACTGTCGTGAAGGTAAGAGATGCTTGTGATTCAGGGAATGAAGCAGAGACAGAATGAGTGGGAGAACAATGAGGGGGAAAAAATAGGAACTCCTGAGGCCAGCATGAGCCAGAGATGGACGCTTTCTGTCTTGGGGAAGTAAGCCATCCGGCTCTCGGAGCATTCCCTTGCTTAAGCTAGCAGGAGTATTCTAACTGATCAGTTTCAAAAATCAGGCTAGGCTGTTGAAACTAACAGATTTTGAAGCTTTATTTGCTTCAAATAAAGGGGTATTATATTTAAGAATTAGTCTGTGAAAAAGCATTTGCCTAGTATTTCTTGCTAGTGTAAAGAACAGTTTCCTACTTCTTGGCTGCCTCCATTGCTCGTTATGCTTGTTGTCTAGACACAGGTTTTATTTCAACATGTTGCCATTAAGGAGAAGATACAGGCAGTCACAGATGAGAAAGTGATAGGTAGGAGGCTACTGCTACAAGAGCTCTTAAAGACTGGCTATTTTAAAACCTCATTTAAACTCCTTTTATGGAATAACTTGTCTGTCTTCATTCTTAAGCCAACACAGCTATATGGTGAGAGGTGACGTATTTCAAGTGATAATAACAATGTGGTTCTATAATTAAACATGCCAGGCCTCTTGGCCCTCCGATAAGTGTCTCATCTCTTGAGCTGGCCTGTTCTGGTTTTGGCTGAACCACTTACCAAGTCAAGTGTGAGATGCCAGTGTTCCCATTTGGAGATTAAAACACTTTTTTTTTTTTTTTTTTCTCCTCAGTGTCTAGGTAAGAAAAAGAAAAAAAATTCCATGCAGCTGTAGTGGTAGTTCACACTTGTTTGGGGTTATTGGGTGTTTGTTTGTTTTTTAAGAACTGTCTCTGTTTTATAACTGCACTTCTCCAGAGGTACCAATTGTTGTATTGCAGTCTTACAGAAAGAACTATTTGAGTGTCTGTCCGAATGTCTGTGCTTTGTAATTAGGCACGTAAGCATCTTGCACAGATTTGGGAGTGATACCAAACTAGAAACATCTGGAAAAGTGAATTTTAAAAATGCGCAGATTAAACTAAAGCTTTATTAAGGGAAGTGAGCCTAAGATTCCAGATCTCTGACCTTTTTGATACAGCTTTGCTTACTTACAACTTTATTTTTATGAAGTTCTATGCCTTCTACTGACAGAGTATCTCAGCTTTCTGCTACATCTGACCTGGTTGTGGGAGCCTAAATGGAAAAGAAGCTTTTTTCTACAAATGTTAGGAAATGATAGGCCTGTTCAGAAGGGGGCTATCCATACCACCTGAAATCAGAAGCTCTTAAACAGCATAGGAGAGTCAGTCTAAAGGTGGTAAATGGCAGTTCTTTCTGCAGTCTATCCAGCAGCACACCTTTAAGCACACAGACTTGGGAATAGTTGGGACCCCGCCTACAGTTTTTATTGGCAGTGCAATGAATTGATCTGTCAGCTTGTAATGAAGATTGGATTGTCTCTTGTCACTGACTTCATACTGTCACGTGCCAACTGTGCCTGTAAGGTACAGGATTCCTTCAGGTCTAGAATCAATGTGAGTAATACAGTGCATAGTACTTAGGCAAATCAGGTCTTGGGGAATGCCTCACCCCTGTGCAGTGCAACAGAACTTTAGCCTCAAACTGTTTTTACTCGTCTTTAAACAGCTCAGTGAGGAAGTCCCCAAAATGAAAGTTGTATGGACTGTGAAGGTGGGAGTGGTAGGTATACCAGAAGTGGGATTAGCTGGGATTACAGAGATTTTCTTGTGAAGCATTAAGGGCATGGGAATCTCTGATCTAAGGGCTAGGTACGGTCATGATCTTGTTTGAAGGAAATCTTTGTTGTAAGAGAGAGATGCAGGTTTCTCTCCTGAGGAGAACTCCTCGGGAGGGACCATCTGTTCACATGAGTGCCTGGCACAAAACTGGGATTTTCAGCATTTTCTTGTGAAACTACTTATTTCCTCAATTATCTCTAATGGCACTTCCAGAGTAAGTAGAATCCAAGTCACGGTTTCTAGCTGTTCTGACTTCACAACTGCTTCTGATTTTAAACAAAACCCCAACCTCTTTTCGTGTTAAAATGTTACGTTGATTGAGTTCTCTTTAGGCTCTGTGGTCATTTTTGAGAAAAGCAGTACAAGTAATGTACAAGTTTAAAAATGAGCTTTACAGCAGAAATGTTCTGTGTTACCATCACTATTATGAATAAAAGTTAACACTTCATGCTCTTTGCTTTTCCCAGCCCATTGACTTCGAGACCAACAGGATGTTCGTACTTACTGTAGCTGCGGAAAATCAAGTGCCTTTGGCTAAGGGTATTCAGCATCCTCCTCAGTCAACAGCAACCGTGTCCATTACAGTTATTGATGTGAATGAGAGCCCATATTTTGTTCCAAACCCTAAGCTTGTACGTCAGGAAGAAGGGCTACTTGCTGGTAGCATGTTGACAACTTTCACGGCTCAGGACCCCGATCGCTACATGCAGCAAACCTCTCTAAGGTCTGTATAAACATTTTGTATTTATTTAACAGTTCAAGTGCAATATCCAGGTTAGAGAATGGGTGGGGAAAAAAAGGCTGCATATAAAATGGCTGCGTTTACCACAGCACACAGCTGTACCAATACATCCTGTAGCTTTTGTGCAGCACTCTCTAAAGGACTTTTTTTCTGGTTTTATTGGTGCTGTAACCAGCATAGATTTGTAAATTGGGTCACCTTCTAATGCGAAATCCCACTTCATCAGAGTAGAATGAAATTCTGCACCTGTGTTAAAATATATTTGGCATTCCAACAAATTCATTCAGAGCAGTCACATTCTTGTGTCAACTAGGATAATTTGCAGTTTAAATTTAATTTAATGAGGGCAAATTTAGATTAAATATTAAGAAGTAATAGGCAAGGGTAAGGTGACAAGAACAGGTTGCCCAGGGAAGTTGTGGCTGTGCCTTACTTGCACGTGTTCCAAGGCCAGGTTGGATGGGGCATTGAGCAACCTGGTCTAGTGGGAGGTGTCCCTGCCCATGCAGAGATTGGAAGGTTGGAACTAGATGATCTTTAATGTCCTTTCCAAGCCAAACCATTCTATGATTCTATGGTATTAACCAATAATTTGCCAGAACAGTAAAACAACATCAGATTGTTTACCATGTCCTTTTTCTTACTTATACTTCAGCAATGCAAAGTGCTGCTGTTGTCCACCTGTGAACATTTGTACTGATCATAATTTGTCTATGCTAAATGAGTGAAGTGAAGGAAGCATGCTTTATCATTTAAAATATGGTGACTGACTGCAAAGCTAAGGCACAGCATCTAGCTGTGGGCTAGGACTCAGGTTCCTAACTTACCCAGCAGCTACATAAGCTCTTGTGAATGAAACTCCAGAACTTAGTTTCTGTTTTTCCTTTCAAAATCAAGGTTCTTAAAAATTTTATTTTCTCCTAATTTTGGCTAGCTGTTTCTGATACTTTGCTCATTTCTGGACATAACTCATACCATGACCATAACCCATAACCATTATACTGTGAGGACTTAAGGATATATGCATTTTTAATGATATAAGATAGCTTGCACTCGATTAATGCAAAGGGCAAATTTATCTAATAGAATGATGATTTTGAAATACACTGTTTTTTTAATTAAGTTAATACACAGTAAAACCAAGGCCACTAAAAAAATAACTTTTAAGTGATACTGGAAGTGCTAGAATAATGTGACCTATTGCTAATTTAACACTCTTCACTCTTTCTCCACTGTTACCTCTCCTGCTCTCAGCACTCTATGAAATTTAGTAGAAACAGCTCCATAGGTATAGCACAAGCAGGAGAGATCCTTAATAAAATATTTTAATGGAGTCTGAATATGTTTGTTAGACAGTTTACAATAAATGTGAGATTTATTCCAATTACATGGTCACTTCATGGCAAGGCACACAAAGAATGTAGATACAGGACTGCTTTTAATGTGTTTTCAGTGACAAGACTTACTAAATGTAAATTTGTGAAATACTGTCTTAACATTCCAAAAATGTCTACAGAAGATAAAGTAAAATATTAATATTGTCTTTGCTGATACTTAAGTTGACAGATAAAATTAACACATCTTGTGATCAAACACACAGGTACTCAAAACTTTCAGATCCTGCAAACTGGCTGAAAATTGACCCTGTTAATGGACAAATAACTACTACAGCTGTTTTGGACAGAGAATCAATATATGTTCAAAACAATATGTATAATGCAACATTTCTTGCTACTGATAATGGTATGTGTCAATATCGTAAATATTTTCAAGAAGTTTTATTCTTTGTGGTTGAATGCACTCCGTTTCACTGGGACAAAACCCAAGAAATTATCAGAATTCATCCAGTCTGAAGCTCTTATTGGTATTAAACCTTGTATTTTACGCAGCTACCCAGCAAAAGAGCTGAAAAATATTTCTGTGAGTTTGAAAGGCACTGTCTGAGTTACACTGGTCAAGGTTACAGAGAACTGAAAAAACCTGCACGAGAGTGCAGTAGGCTGAGTGAGTGCACAGCATTGAGTGGACTTCACGAGAAGTAATGTTTTGGAGGAGACATGTATTTTTTCACATTCTGTCTAAAGCACTGCAGGTGGCAAATTGTCTTCTCATTGCCGGTTTGTTACTGACAATTAAAAATCTCTGATCAGAAATGAGTTCTTTTGAGTTCAGCTGGAGCTCTGTACTGCCCATAGCTACTACCAGAAAGATGGACAGGCAGGTACAGTTAGGATTGTTCTTAGATTTGAGAGGAAAACTGAAACACTGGGGCTATTCACCTTGCAGAAAACACAAGTGGTAAAGTTTTGTGAACTTATAAGTTATAAAAAAGCTAGATGGACTATTTCTATCCTTTTGTCTCTGTTCTGAAGAACAAAATTAAATGGAACTGGAAGATTATGAGGGCTTGTGAAAGGAGAATCACTGCTAATTATACTTAGAAATTTAGTACCATATGTTCACATAAAAGTGTGACTCCAGCAAGGTTTACAGAAGCATCACACATTTGATACAGATATTAAGAATGTCTAGAAGCAGTGTGCTGAAAGTAAGCATTAGAAAGAATTGAAATACTGCACTTGTGATAAAGGGTGATTGTAAGTCTTCAAAGTTAGAAAATATTTTCTCCAGAGGATAAACTATCAGAATTTTGCTCTCTTTTCTCTGAATCATTTGATGGGCACTGTCTGTGGAAGGGAATTAGCTGTCTAGTCAGTAAAGTAGTTGAATCCCTGATGTGCAGATCAGCAATTATTTGCTGATTTTTGCCAAGTAGGGAAGTTTTTCTGAGTGCAGACAGAATTTGTGTGTTAGCACGGGTAGTGACTGCTAGATCAGCTTGGTAAAGACAGAATTCCAAAACTGAGGTAGATGCAACATGTACGTGGTAATTGAAAAGTGTTGGTATAGATTAATTTAGGTAACTTTCCAATTGGAAACTGGCTCAGTACCATTTTCTTTTCTTTAAGGAATCCCTCCAATGAGTGGAACTGGCACACTTCAGATACACCTGCTGGACATCAACGATAATGCCCCCCAAGTGAATCCAAAAGAAGCCACAACGTGTGAAACACTACAGCCTAATGCTATTAACATCACTGCTGTAGACCCTGATATAGATCCAAATGCAGGCCCGTTTGCCTTTGAGCTGCCTGACACACCTGCTAGTATTAAGAGGAATTGGACTATTGTTCGAATTAGTGGTAATTAACTGTATAGAAATCTTAATCTTTTTAAAGACATTATTGCATGTGTTTTTCTGTGCTTTACTTTGTTATTTATTACTTTATTTTAATAATAATTTTAATAATATTTTAAATGATAATTTTTACTTATTTTCATTAATTTATTTACTTTTTTTCTTTTTTTAACTGGTATTATTTTACAATCTACATTAATTTGGTTACTATGAATAGGAAAACACCTTACTGTAAGTTTTCCAAAGATAAAAAAATTCTGAGGAAAAGATGCTCACAGTAAGAAAGAATTCAGTTATCCGGAGTGTTGTGTAGTGGATTGTACAGTAATTCAATGCAGGCCTCAAACAGGAGCCATTTCTGCCAATACTGTTTTAAACCCACCTGAATATTACTTTTTAACAAATGCCTTATTTTTACACACAGGTGATCACGCCCAACTCTCTTTAAGGATCAGATTCCTGGAGGCTGGTATCTACGATGTGCCCATAGTAATTACAGATTCTGGGAATCCACATGCATCTAGCACTTCTGTGCTGAAAGTAAAAGTTTGCCAATGTGATATAAATGGAGATTGCACTGATGTTGACCGGATTGTTGGTGCAGGGCTGGGCACTGGTGCCATCATTGCAATTCTGCTTTGTATCATCATCTTGCTCAGTGAGTAGATCAGTCTCTTCATCTGAACTCTTTTGTTCTTGTTTTGCAAATACCATCTTGTGGTTTAGATCCGTGTAGCTTGACAAAGGCTGGGGAATGATTAGAGTCTTGAGTCTAAGAATTGTTGCTTACTTTAATGTGTTGGACAAGTATGAAAACTTCCTGATGGTGAAGGATTAGAAGTTCTTGAGACAGGTCATAACCATCACTTGCATGGCAGTCAAGCCCCACAGTCGCTTTCTGAAGTAGCTTTTCCATCTATGCCCATGAGCACTTGTTATGTTAAGTCAATGAGGGACTAGACTGAAGATGTCATTAAACCCCAGACATCTAGTCTGTCTTGTGCTGCTGGTACAGTTTGATTTGATAACCACCTACAGCATGTAACAGTGTCTTTATGGAGTGCTCTGGTGTTACTATTGTCATGCTTCAAATTAACGTTAAATAGTCTATTTGATGATTTTGGAAAGTAATACATCACAGTCCTTCATGTAAGGCAGGCAGCCATGCAGGAACAGCAGAGATGTGTATGTGTTTAAGAACTACACAGAGCTGTGCTAGTATTTTGTTTTTGTGTCAAATGCATTCAGTAAGGGAAATGACTAAACATCTTGGCTAAGTGTTTGTCCAGTGTAGTAAATTAAATGCTAGCTCTCATACACATTATGGTTAACTGATACCTGACTGTGGTGGAACACAAGGAATGGATTAACCTCTTCAGAGCATATTGTGCACCAGTTCAGAACATACAATGGAAAGGAGTAATTTTTTAAAAAAAGTATTTGAGCATGGCTAAGCCCACGGCTGGACATAAGACAGTATAATTATTTTCCTGATGCAAGATACTCTTAAGATGCTAGATATCAAATTAACAGTTCCTTAATGAAACTACCAAATCCTTTAAGATATTCTTCATATATTGACATTCCAGATACACTGGAATTTCTTTCCGTGAAGATGATTGTAATTGGAAACATTCCTGTTGTATTAGAAATGTGTTTACTCACAGCTGTTCTCTTCTGTTCTTCATTCAGTTTTCTTTGACAGTATTCATTTATGAACAAATTAGTGTAACTTGAAATTTTTAGGATTAAAGGTAAAAATATGCAGCTCTGAATGCCACTGTATTTTCCTCAACTTGGTTTCCTCTTGTGTCTAAACATAAATCTTAAATTTATCCAACGATCTGGTCTGTTCTTATAAACTGCTGAGCTGTATGCCAGATGTCTTAAACTTGTTGATGTTCAAACGTCAGAATTACTTAAGCTGATAAATTTTGCTACATATTCATGGGATATAGCAGAAAAACATATTAATATAATCTTCTAGATTTCATGCCACTACTGGAAAGATTCCTTCCTGAATCAAGTGGTCTGTCTGTCTTCTTTTCGTGACAAGTTTATTTTGCAGGTGTGGAATGGATTTGTGACTTAGGACCTTGAATAAGTGAATGATTTCCAAATCAAATTACGTGTAGTAGCCTGAGTGTAAAAATCTCATAGAGACCCTCTATGAAGTTTTTAATTTTTTAATAAAACAATCTTATCTGTAACAGTCAAAGCCAACTTTCTTCACTGTTTTCCCTTTTTAAAAATTCTGGTGTTAAATTTGTACAATTTGCTGTGTCTGTGCTTCTGAATCAAATTGTGGTTTTGTGTCTTCCATTTTGCAATGTAGTTTTAGTTTTAATGTTCGTGGTGTGGATGAAACGCCGTGATAAAGAGCGTCAGGCAAAGCAGCTCTTGATTGATCCAGAAGATGATGTGAGGGACAACATTCTGAAATACGATGAAGAAGGTGGTGGAGAAGAAGATCAGGTGAGGTTTTTATTACATTCCTGGTTTTTATGCATAGATTTGCACCTCACTCTTCATCTATTTTTATGCCACTGACACATTTTGATAGGTAGCTAATTTTTGTATTAATTACTGAAGGCAATGATTAATGTTTTAAAAACCTGAAATACAGCATTGCTTTCTCATACTTCTTTTTGCAGTACAGAAATACCAATTGCTTGCCTCTTGGCTGAGATGTAAAACCAGTATCCTGGCTAACTACGGTCACGGTACTCTGGCTATATTTAAGCTAAGGCAGTTGTATTTAAATGAAAATGAGCAATCCAGTTGCATTGCAGTCTGTAAACCTTCTTCACTCCTTGTCTAAGATCTGTTATACAGAATCACCAGTGTGAAGTGCCTAATAGCACCTATTCCAAATACAACCCCTTTTTTAGTGGTGGGTGAATGCCTTTCTAGATACTGGCTATTAACAGATTGGCCTCTTCTGGGATTTCAGCTTGGAAATATTTATGTTTCAAGTAGCTGTCAGGGCACATCTGTGTTTATTCAGATACCTTTTCAGGCAGGTGCCATATGCATTTACTCTCATGTCACCTCTGATTGAACCACTGCTGATATGTCAGAGGACTAGGGGTGATGTGTAGATGCTAAGAATAGCTTCTTTTTCCCTCTCTCTCCAAGTTACTGAACTTGCAAGCATTTCCTTCCTTCAGAAGAGGTTTATTAAGTGCTTTATGAATGTGGCAAACAGTAGATTTATGCACATTATTAGTGATAAAAGTAAGTGTAATAATTACAAAGAGAACAGTGCGTATAATAGAGCCTAAGAAATTTTCCAGTTAAAAGCCTTGAAAAATTAAGTGTAATTCTTCCACACATCCCCAGTCACAGTCATCCGGCACTTGAGTTATCTCAAAAGTGTCTCCCTTCACTGGTACAGACATTCATAGCTTACTTCTGCTCTTTTGTTTGTCTGAAATTTATGTTCCCCTTAGTAATTTCCATGCTTCCTACATTTCCCCAAGTACTGTTGCTACTTCCTGGCTTTTCTGCATAACTTTCTTTTAAGCAATTTGCAAAGGAAATTTCAGTTTATGCAGTTTCAGAAAATTACTTGGCTTACTAAATAAATTGAAGACAGCCCTTTGAATCCATGTATGTATGCCAGTTGTTTGTACAGAGATAGTTTGAGTACATGAAATGCATCCTGTTTGTGCATCTTACTGCACAAAAGAGTTACAAGCTTAAAAAACATAACAAAAACTCAGTCCTCTGAGAAGTAATTTTCCAGTTCACATATCCCCAGCACTTATTCACCCACAATTCTCAGGAGGATCTGTTCAGCAATTTCTTACGTGGTTTTGATTTTTAGTTGTTGTCCACACAGCCCTCAGGACATAGTAAGCTGGAGAATATACTGCTCATTGGGAAGTCATAGGTGATGCTAGAGTAATTCTGGGAGAGGTGGTGCTGCAGATCAGAGACCTGAGGCATTTTTGTAACAGCATACAATCAGAGTAAAATATTTAATAGTTTAGAAATAGTGCTGAAGTCTCTTTTCTTTCCATCTTGTGCTGTGCTTCTCTGTCTTTGTGACAGGTGTAGTCAAGAGTAGTGCGGCAGGAGGTAGCATAGTGTGAATGCTGTAGAGATTAGCAGGATGTAAGCCATCTATAAATTCAGCCTTTCACCAGCACTGAATGAACATAGTGCCTGCATTGAAAGCACCTAGACTTAGAGAGGATTAAGGGCAAGTTTGTCTTAAGACAAGTTTTAAAGCCACAGTTGGAAATAGTTACCTTAGCTGCCACCCCCATAGTACACTGGTACCCTGGTCCCTTCACTGATCTGTTGTGCAGGAGACCATCATGTCTAAGGGTCTTAAAGATCTCTATGCATTCCAAATACAACAAACAGTGCAGCAAAAGAAAATTAAAGCTCATACAAAATATAGCATGCTTTTACCACCACTTCTTTAGCAAGAGTTTAGACCACTATGTAGATATAAAGAAGGTTAGTTTCTCCTAAAGCTCCAAATTTAAGAATTTGTTTCTGTCCAAAATGGCTGAATAGAGAGCACAAACTTTTTATGTAGCTGTTTAATTTTCTGTCTACAGCAGATGATGGAAACAAGTTCTGTCTTGATTTTCAGAGAGATTCTTTTACTTCATTCTGGTTTTACATTTTGTAAAATCTAATTTCTTCCTGTGCTTACCTAAATGATAATAGTTCCAAGGTTAAATTGTTCTTGGTTCCCTCCTTGCCCCCCTTCTCCTCCTGTGCCCAGAGGAAAGAGGGAGGATTATATTTGGATGAGGTTTATTTGATTTTGCATGCATTTTATGTGAGATTTAAGAACTTGGAATGCTAAGCTTTTGAAGCATCCCAACAAGTTCCCTATGAGTGCTAATCTAGTTTTTTGCAAACTGTGGCTTAGCAAAGCATACTGTGCAAGCAAAGCTGTGTGTGGAACATTGTGAGCAAAAGCATAGGCCATAAAGATAATCGCATTTTTGTAAAAATTAGAGCAAGCATTTAGGTGTCAAAGTTAGTGTTCTAAAAAAGCATGAGACTGTCATCAAAAATCTATTTTCAGAATGAGACCTCATAGGGTAAAACTGCCTCTGTGCTATTAAAATCGAGGAAAATTATTTCATGTCAACCTTGCATTGACAAGTCATCAGCAAATGACAAAGGAAAGTGCACCACATTTATATTACCTTTTCATCGTGCACTGTCCTCAAAAGCTTGAGGACTGACTAAACATGCAGCTCAGGAGAAGGTAGTGCACCAGGTGACTTGGGAACTCAGAATGATCCAACCCAGGATGCATCTCATACAGCAAAAGACAAGGGAATGCTCAAAGCCTCATGTAAATCTCAGTGAAAACAGTATTTTAAAAGCTTCAGATATTTTTGTAATCCCTACCTTTAAAAATCACTTCCTTCTATTTATAGCAAGCAAATTACATGGGCCTTTTCTAAAATCAACTGCTTTTCTGGATAAATACTTGAAGATTTACCCTGTGTGGCCTTGTATTTTTATTGCTTATTCCAGAGTTTAGATGACTTGAAGGTGTGGCTGGTAGGGCTTGATTGTTACAGAATTTAGAATTCTTTACATTCTCTACCAAACTTGGTAGTACTTTGTTTTGCTTGTGGAGTAGTTTGTTTATTTAAGAGGGTTTATTTATTTATTTGGAAGCTATGCAAGTTGGCATTCTTAGCCATCACAGCAGACACGGAAACCCCGAAAGCATGCTCAGCATGTCCTTTCAAACCCTTTGTACATCCTATCAGAATAATGTCTCTCACAACAAATTTGATGAGTTCTAAATTCCAGCTGTTTCCTCTTGAGTCATAACAACTGTCAACAACAAGGTAGAATTCCTGCTTGATTTTCTTTTTTTTTTTTTTTTTTTTTGCCTCCTGTGCTAGCATTTACAAGGAATTACGATGTACAATCTGTCATAAAAGAGCAGTTTATTCCATGGTGAAGGTCTCCTGTTAATCCCATATGAAGACATCCTGGCCTGCTTTGTTCAGTCTGACAGAATGAATGCTTATAAAGGAAACTGTGGTTCTTGAATGATTCATAGTTTTTCTCTAGCCTGGCATGATGTACACAGAGCTGTGTGATCTCCACAGCAGTTGAGAAAAATGTTTTTAATTCCCTAAGCCAGAAAAGCTCTTGAGCTGTGGGTCGTAACTGTCAGCCTGCTCTCCTCTGAAGAACACTGTCAGCATTGGAAATGTTCTAGACTTCTTTCACCTTTTTTCAGCTTTTGTTTCCTGGAAATGTGGGCTGAAAAAATGGCTCTGAAAGCTGTACAGCACTCCTGTTCCAGGCAGGAACATTTTTTCCTTGTATCAGCAGAGATCACTGTACTAGCAGATGCTGGGGATGACAAAGGATAGGGGGCAGAGGTATTCCTGATAGGAAGTCTATGATTCCTCTCAGGATTTCAGTCGGGTTGGCCACCTGACTTAGAGGAGCTGGGCCGTGAGATGCTTTGAATTAGCATCATTCCACAAAAGTCAGTGAGACTGGTTTGGGAAAGGGAGGATTTTTTGTGGCATTTCTTGTTCTGTTCATTGTGGGTTTATTTTCATTCCATCTGAAATGGGCAACACTGCAGTTGTAGTATTCTTTCAGTATTCTGAAATAGATGTGCCTAGTTCAGGTACAAATTACAAAGCTTGGAATGACTATCTTGTTTATTAATGGACCACATGATCTGGATCTTGTGGTTGTTAAGCAAATGGGAGGTGTGAGACATGAATGAAAAATATTTTCCTCTGCCATAATGTGCTCTCAAGTTGTAACAGTACTGTCAGTTCTAAATACCAAAACCTCATGTTGGCTGAGTGTTAAAGCACTTAGCACATATCTGCAGCATAGTTCACATACATAGCAGATCACAACCCATAAGCATCACTAATTTGTTTTTATCATAAAGCTCAGCCCATTTGTGCAGTTTATATTGAGGCACTGGTGTTTGTCTGGGATATGTGTAGTATATGTCATTTTTTCCATTTAATTGCTTTTGTATATGTGTCGTTGCACGAGATGATCCTCCCATCTCCTTTGAGCCTATTTCTGGAATGTTTTCTGAATTTTAGTAGTATTTCCTGGTGCAGGTGGTCTTTCTGAAGCAAGCTGCCCAAGCCAGGTTGGTGTTATACTTTGAAAGTATTTCAGATCAACCAGTTTGGTTCTGTATTTTAGTCTTGCTCACAGATCTCTTCAGTGTTTTCTTCCTAAGGATTCAGTGTATTTTTTCCTACATCATCTTTTCTTACAATTGTATTCAGACATTATTCAGTAGACTGCTTTTCATCATGTTTTATTATATGCTTGTTTAGAGAAAAATAGTAGCATTTATTTTAAAGGTGATAATAGTATAAAAAATAAAAACATAATGGTTTGTTTTTATGTGTGCAGAATTTAAGTTCTAAGCAGAAATTGCTTCTTTCTGTAAAGGGTAGCTTTGTTCCAGACTTTGTGTTTCAATGATTAAAATTAATTGAGTGATCCTTTGGATTGTTTGCTTCTTTTTTCTTATTGTCATGACTTTCTGAATGTGCCTGCATCTTAAACTTTCACTGGTCTTTTGTGCTGGATTTTGGCATAGCCTTCTTGTAAACAGAGCAGTGGTCCTTACCCTACTCAATTAACTTTATAAATCCCTTTAATGATACTGGATTTTCACCACCCTGAATGTTATTCATATCATATGCTCTCACTTTCTAACCTTTATTTTGCATTGTATTAACATTGGAAGATACTTCAGGTTCAGAAATTTTAATGATAATAAATGACATATCTGTTGCTAAGATAACCCTAGGAATATACAATATTATAATTAGAAGGTAGTTATTTTGGGGATTGTTTTTCTTACTAAGACATCAACTTCAGTTTTTTGAATGAGTGATTCAAGCAGTGCTTCTGTGGAAGAGTTACTGTTGTTCTTTGGTGAATCTTTTTTGTCATCATAGCAAAAGTAATGTTCCCATAATTCCATTACAAAATTGTTCCATGTTTTATTTCATCCTATCTAGAACCTATTTTAGCCTATCTAGAACCTTCATCGGTTACTGTGTTTTATCTGCAGCTGAAGTTTCACCCTTTTTATTGTAAAAAAAGCATGAGCTTCTTGGTATCTGAAAAATTAAGTTGTAATAATCCAGATGAATCTATAATAAAAAACAAATGGGAAAGCAGTATGGCAGAAAGTAATAAAAAAGTGAGTGACAAATAAAGAGCAGCTGTTGGCACAGGCACTTTAACTAGCCTCCCACCTGCACTCCACATCCAGTCAGTCCTCTGTGCCTTGCTTCTTTTGGAGCCATGTTACTTCAGCAGATATAAGATTTAGGATGAGTTGGAGCATTTTTGCAGAATTTTATGTGCATATTTCTCATAGTTTTTAGAGTGCTGTTTGAGGATAGAATAGTAAGTTACAGGAGGAATGCTTTTCCTTTATTTTTAAAAGACCTTGGCAGATGGGCGTGCTCAACTGTGTAAAATACTTCTTCCTTTGCTACCCCATCCCATTTCTTTATTGGAGCAGACAGTAACTGTCTTTGGAACGTAAAGGCAAAGCAGAACATGTGTTTTATCCATGGGTACCTCAAGTCATAGTTTGCTCTGTTCTCTTAAGCCAGCAATAAAACTGGGTTTACACTGAGGCACCATCCTGTAAAAGGGGTGAGTGAAATGCAGACTTCTGGTGGTTCTGTTTTGTATGTGCTTAGACCACTGCAGCTGATGGTGTTCAGTGAATGACACAGCTGTCACCATCAAATTAATTGATCTGGTGACAATTAAATAGATTATTTCTTTCATGAGGATAGAGCTGTACTTTCATATTTCTTAGCAAAGGCTGCATCCTTTGAAAACGAGATACAGGCTTAGTGTTTTTGTTATATTACTCTTATGTCCAGGCCTGTATCCCTTGAAAAGCCAAAGCCTAAGTTCTATGCAAGGTAAAAAAAGAACTCATGCTCAAAAGTATGTAACACAGTCTAATGAATGGCTAGGAAATACAGGAAGAACTCTTAAGATAACAGAGAAGCCAGATTCATAAATCATGAATGAGTAAGTCAGTCAGGTTGCATGTACTGGGATGTATCCCTGTTAGAGAAAACCTCTTAGTAGTGGAAAGCTCAATTTAGATGTAATGTATTCCAATATTTTCAAGAGTTTTCCTATCTGGAAAAAAAGTCAGCAATTTATAGTTCTAGTAAGTAGTGGTTTGATTCTGCTGTGTGCAGTTCTCCTTTGTGATGTTCCAGCATGAATTCCTATAAAGCCAGTCCCACTACTGTAAAAATTTTTACTTTTTAAAAGTTCTTGCCAAGAATTTAAGTAAGTCTTTTAAAATGCAAACACAACCAGAACAGCTAACCCAGGAGAAAAAAGCTGACTTTATAAAGCTAGAAGCTTCTGAGAAACTTTTATTTTCTGGTCTGTCCCCTCAGTCCTTTTCAGGGATTTTAGAACCTGGTAACTGTCAGTCAGAAATGAAGGTACGTTTTAAAAAAATATCTCCTGCTGCCATAAGTTATGATGACTGCTGTATGAGGGATAATTACTTAAATGCTGTTAAATTAATACATGCCTTGCACAAGAGAAAGCTGCTCAACAAAAGAGATTTTGAAAGCTGCATTATCTTCTTTCTTTGTAAATCAGTGATTACAGGAGAATATAAAATGTCCTTTTCTTCTCTTATGGACATTTTTTCTATTCACATTGAGATACTTGGACTATACTTCCAACTACTGTACAATTGTTCTTAAAGAAGTGCTTTTTGGGGTTTTGGATCCCTCTGCCTATACATCTGGTAAAGGGGTTAATTTGTGGTGCTTAGCTCTCCTCTTTTTTTAGCACTGTCTCACTGAGATCTCATGTTTCAGGAATGTGAGACAGGAGCTAGTAATTGTGTCTTTGCTTAAAGCTGTCTAGAATTAAGTGAGTAGCTAATAAGGTCAATGTTTGTAATCAGCTTGGAGGGGAGGGTGCTAGTGGGCTTTTGCAAGGGTTTTTTGAAATGTGTTTAACTTCACAACATCCAACTTCTGGTTAAATGCCCTTATAGTCCATTGTGACTTTATTTCCTTTCTTAAACCAAAAGCAAATAAAAACCAGAAGTTTTTCTGCTTCAATACATATGTCAGTGCTTTTTCAGCAAGAGGAAATTGTGATGCCAGAGAGGCATAAGTGTTGGTGCATAAGGAGAGATACAGTGAGAAAGTGTTAAGGCTGCCATTTTTTAACCATCTTAAAGGTTCTGTATTGTCTCCTCTGGTGATACCAGATCCCTTTGTAAACAAAGGAAAAGGCAAGGGATCATACAGCTTGCTTCCTTTAGATCCCTGCCATAGAATGGGAAGTTTCTGTTTCCCTGTTGACTTCGGATCTGAACAAGACCGGTCTAAATTTCAGGCCTGAGTTTTTGCTAGATTCAAGATGGGAACAAATTACTATTCTAGCCACCTTCCAATAGATGAAAACTCGTACTATGTTCTCCCTGCTGTCTGCAATCTAAGCTTGTCCAGATGTTAGAGGAAGAAAACTCACTCTGATTTGGTGAAATCCAAACTGAAGGGAGAGAAAAGAGGTATTTGTTCTAAAATTGCTAGTGTTCAGATGAAACAGCCTAAGTAAATAAATATCTCTCACAAAAATTGACAGACGTATGAATTAGATGCTCACAACCTTTGCTCAAGTACATTTCCAATGGATGGTTCAGTCTTGTTCCTCACTCGTCTGTTAGCAGACTGTAATTATGAACAGGTTATATGTAAGAATGCTGGAGCAAAGGTAAAATTTGGTTGACTTGTGCTTCTGAAATGAAGAGTAGAAATAATGGCCCATTATATTGCTTCAAGCTGTCCCAACTTACCCCACCATGTCTTGTTCCCTCTCTGATGTGCTGTAGTTTTTCATTAATCATCTTAACAACCTCTACTTGAGACCTAAAGCCGGTTCAGGAGCTTTAGGTAATACATGAAAAGTTTTCCAATTTTTCTACCTGCGAATGCAGCATTGAGTGAAAAGATGGAATTTCTTAAACGCTCTACACCCTGTCCCTTTAAAACATTTTTCCTTCTTTTACTTTGTAATAATTGGGTAGAGTTGACTTGAGACAGGGTGTTAAACAGCTGGAATCATTGCATGATGGTTCGTTCGTACGGCAGTAAGTCAGTTTGAAGAGGTGAGGTGGTGGCTGACTTGCCATACCTGACTGATATACAGTTAGTATAGATCTTGGTGACAGGAGAGATTTGAGTGTCTGTGGTAATAAGCACAATGGATCTTCTCTTTCTGTCCATACACTTGCAGAAGTGCAAAATAAATTTCCTCTAGAAGGCTAGGTGGCAGTGCCGTAAATTAGAAAAGAAAACCAAAGTAGGGAGTCCACATAATGACACGTTCTGCACTGCTGTTGTCTTGCAGATGGCAATCCTTGCTGCCTCTTTAGCTGTAGACTCTGGAGACTATACATATGCACAAGAGGATGGCTTTAGATGTACAGATAGTAGACTGACTGATGCATTGGATTTCTGTGTGACCCCTAGTCAGAAAGAATTGTATGCATATGCAAGTGGGTGGGAAAAACATGTTATCTTTATAATACTGAAATTACCAGAGAGGGTCTCCAGCTTTTAATATAGTACTATTTAATCATACTTGTTTGAATTCCTCCACAATGAAATGCTCAGTAGGGAAAAAAAAACATTTTTCATTTCACCTTGTTGGTGTTTTCCACCTTTATGTTTTGGGTAGGTATGAAAAGCACTCGTGTTACATATTTTTGACTTCTAAAAAAGTACACTCTTTTCTGTTTAATAGGATTTTCTGATAGTATGTCTCTAAACTATTTTGATTTATTTTATGTAATAAAAAAGGAAAAGGATAAAAAGTTCTGTTCTGTTTACTTTTCATCAGTTCATACAGCTTCATGGAGATCACTTATTATTCTGTTTGGTACATGAAGAACCGAAGGGTAGAAGTTACAGCTCTGCCCCAAGGAACTTGTAATCTAATTAAAGCATATGAAACTGCATTCTCAGATCTCAGTGGAGCTGTTCCACCTTTTTTGACTGTATATTTGTGTGCAGTCAGTGTGCTACCCTAGTAGCAAATTAGATGGTATAGTGGATTTGATAGTCAGTTACAGTTCTTCCAGAAAACTACCTTTACTGCTGCCAGTAGTTGACAAAGTCTGGTTTTGGGGTCACAGCAGGTAATACTCTCAAAAAGAACCCACATCCCATGAGGTGACAGCAGAAGTAAATGCTTGCATTCCTTTGTTTAGGAGACAGTTAGGAACCAACTGAAATGCAATTGTCTGCACCAGCAGCTTGCAACAAATTGTGATTATAACTCAAAGTTTTTGCAAGAACAACACTGTTGAAAAATAGAGACTGATGATAAAGGAGCTCATTTAGGATACTCCTCAGCTACTTGCATTATGTGTGGTGCTGGGTACCTGGCATAAAGGAGAGCTGACTTGAGCCCCAGTCTGCTGGTGCTTTGTGAATGGCTTTAGTTTAAACCTTTAAGCCTTGTTCTTTGTTTTCCATTTTTACCAGTGCCTTGTGGGAAGGCATCCTAGAGCATGACTTACCTCTTACCTTCTAGACATGACAGCAGTGAGGTGAATGACAATGCTGCAATGCATCACACTGTGCAAATAATATTCAGGCATATCTATCTTAAATGCATAAACATTCATCTAATTAAAATTTTTATATACGTACATACTGCCTATTGGAATTCATAGCACTGTCCCAGCTTCATCACTCTGCCAGAGTTTGAAACTGCGGCATCAAGTACTTAATGAACAGCTCCACAAATAATCTCTAGAAAGTGCTTAGAATTAAGGCCAAATCTTAGGAGATTTTTAGTTCTTATGTTTTTTTCCCCCTTTTGCTTTCATATTATGGAAGCCACGTGAAATCAGCAAGGAGTCATAAATTCATTCTTTGAAGGTATTACAAAACACTGCAGAGCAGTGCACTTGACTCTTTCTCAGAATAAGAATGTCTGCCATTTATTTGCTTAGAAAAACAAGAGTTGGATTTGGCATCTTTGCTCTGTGCAGTAAATCATCATTACTAGGCAAAGCGGTTAGTCTCTTAATAGTAATACTCAAATCCTTGCTTTTTAATGGAAAACTTACAAGAAGCTCTATAAATCTTGTGGAATAGAATCAAAACGGCAGATTCAAGGAGTATAAATCAAATAACATCCTGTTGGTATGCAAATAACAGTGTTATTGACTTCTTCTCAGTAAGCCTTACAATCCTGAAAATAGGACTTAGGGTGAAACAATACTTTGCATTTTCTCTTTTTTCCTCCTCATGTTTTCCCCTGACAGATATTGTTTGAAATTCTCCTAATGTGCTGTCTTTGTTTTGTATTTTTCAGGATTATGACTTGAGCCAGCTCCAGCAGCCTGACACTGTGGAACCAGATGCCATCAAACCTGTTGGAATCAGACGTCTTGATGAAAGGCCAATCCATGCAGAACCTCAGTATCCAGTCAGATCAGCTGCTCCTCATCCTGGGGACATAGGGGACTTCATTAATGAGGTAAAGGAAAGAAAATGTTTCCTCCTAAGATCTGATAAGCTTTTTCATTTTGTTAATTGTACTCTGCATGACTAGCTGTTATGTTTGAACATAATAACTTTCTAAAACTTACTTAGACAATTAAAATTGTCTTGCTACATAGAAGTAAATCTGTTCTTTTAAAGTGCAGACAAATTTAATTAATTCATTCAGATAGAAAGAGAAAATATATCACTTAACTCCTGTGTGTTTGTATTAATTACATCCATAATACCTTATCAGCTGCAACCACAGTATCTTCAAGCAGGATTAGTATGTGGGTTCCAAGTAATAAATAGACTAACAAAATTTTAGCTTAGCCTAAATACATTTATTAATTTGCAATAATGTAATAATGGAAGAAGTTCATTTTTCTCATACATTACCCTTTGAATCTAGATAATAGTGGAAATTCATTACCTTCAATAAGACCAGAAAAATTCCATCAAATACGATTAGTGAGCAGGGCAGCTAAATTAAATGTTATGTAAGTGCTGTTAATACTTGTCATAGAGCTTTAAAAGTCTTTGCATGATCTTTGATTCTTCAATCTAATAAAGATAAATGTAAGTAAGATTCAGACTATACCAGATTACTCTGAGTTCTGGAAGAAATGCTTCAACAAGTATTTTTTCCGTTGTTTCTATCACTGGTCAGTCTTTAATCATTGGTTTTGTGGCATTAAGATAGAATGTGTTTCTTGTGCTTGGTGTTCATAGGAAAATAAATACTAACCCAAATTTTTCCACTTAAAAATAAGCTATATTCTGTAGATGAATAGCAGTAGTTAATAATTTTCTTTAATTTCTTTACATCTTCCTTGGCAATTAGAGCTAGACAAGTATTGTAGAACTGCTTTTGCAAATGTGTTTATTCTTGTTTGCTTTAAAGGAAAGTGAGGCTGACATACTGAAGTCTTCTGTGTTAGCAAGGTGCAACAAATTGTTTACTCCTCTTAAGGTGTACACCAATCCAGCTGTAAGAAAATCTCCAGGGAGATTACTAGCAGGAAACAAAAAAAAATTCTAATAAGATCTTGTATTTTAAGAGACGCCAGTCGAGGTTTGGGGAAGTGCTGTATTAAAAATAGATGTCTTGACAAAGAGGGTTCTTTAATGCCTTGCACTTCTAAACATTAAAATTTTAATTGGCTTCTGGAGAATAGTGGAGCCATGGGACAATAAAATGCATACATTGTTGACCGAGGCAGCGTACACACGAGACCTTCCTTGTGCTTCCTCATGTTCTTCCAGACAATCAGAATTTCCTGTTCTCAGATGACTGTGACTAGATACTACCCACCTGGCAAGTGGTTCGGAAGGACCCATGATCCTCAATAACCTGATTTTTCTTGTCTTTTCTGTGAAGCTCTGGTACAGAGCTGAAGCAAGGAATGAGTGTGATTCTCTTAGAAAGCCAGAAAGGACTCCTACAATTTTTAAATCACTTAGCAAGTTGTTTTTGCAATACTGTTTTTCAGTAGGTTGTGACTCATGAAGATTATAGCATCAATGTGTACACATGGAGCTGTAGAAACAGTACATACTGTCTTGATTTAACCCAATATATTTATATTGCACAGACAAGCATGGAGTAATTTTTTTACTGCCACCTACTGTATTAGGTCACTACTCCCTTAATGCTTCCTCTTGCCATCCACCAAAGAAAACTTCTCCCAGGCATTCTCACAATCTTAAAATGTCAGTAAGGTTATGGACTCTGAAGTAAAATAAACCCTGGAAATACATACAAAATTAAAGAAAACGTGACAATTCTCTTGTCTGCAGGTTAGCTCAGAATTATATCCTCTGTTTGAAAGGAACTATATGAGGTGTTTTCTATGATTCAAGCATTATATATTCAGCTTCTTTTTTTCCATAAGTTATTTCTTTCTTAGTACTTCAGAGGAATTTATCATTCTACTATGGGACATTCCACCTAACCCTCTCTAGAAGGCAGTAGCAGTGTCAAAGTTGTCCATGCTCTTGTCTGTTTCAGCAGAAGTCTGAGCAAAGTGGAGATTTTATTTTTCTAAAACAGTTCAATTTCAAAAAATCCCATGGCAAGTATGATTCTAAAAATTCTGTTGAGGGGGAAAAGAAATCAGACTTTCACAGTTTTACTTGGAGAAAATGGAAGAATTATCTTGGGTAAAACCATATATTTCTTAGGGTAGCTCATACAGAAGGTATATAAGCAACATAGCAAGTTAAAAAAGGCCAAAGTTCCTGTCTGTTTTCATCCACCTTCCAGATCACTAGGCAAAGAGCTTTCTTCCACTGTAACTGAAGTCACAGCATGACCTTTCCCTTGGGCAGCCCTGACCCAAACTACCTGCAAAACTATCTCGGTCACTGACTGAATAGCCTTTAAGTTGTCAGTACCTCAGTAACAACATTACTCCACTGGTTTGAAAAGATGCCACACTTTTGGCCCTCAGTCTGGAGACAGTCTTTGCACTATTCCCAGAGATCAGTGCAAACCTTTGGGATGCTGGAATTAATTTAGTCTGATGAATGCTCACCAGCACCTCAAATAGACTGTTAGTATTGTTCTGATTGGCCGCAGAATTACTCCAGCTTGTGATAAAAAATAACAGTAGGTCATTGATTTCAGATACTGGACAATTCAGCTGCCATCTCTGAGCAAGCACATAGTGGTTTTTTTCTTCTTATCTGTAGAAACAATTGTCACAAAGACCTGGTCATTGTGGTGCTTTCCTTTTTGTACTACTCTGTTCCTCCTGGTGTATTATTTTCCAGCTGTCATTAGTTGTATTAAATCTACCTCACTCAGTGAGACATACATAAGTATGATTATAGTATTCTAATGACTTCTCACTTGAAAAATGAGTATGATAAAAAACTTCAAATATTTTTATAACACTTACAAAGTTAAGATAATATATACCAAGCTATGAACTTTCTCAAATAAGAAGGTTCCAGAGGTGCCTCATGATCAAAATATGTTTTGCAGGTGTAAGCTAAATGACCTCGGGGACTTTGTTTTGTCTGTTTCAATGGACAGATGAATCTCTGATTCAAGGAGGGAAGGGAAAAACCTCCTTTTCTTCCAGTCCAGTGTACAAACAAATCAGTAAAATAAGTCATGTGTTATTAAGAATCCTCTGTAGACCTTGTTTTCCATTTTGAGCCTTTTAAAACATAACCTGCAGAGTGTGGAGCATAATTAGCACTTAGAGTCCTCAGAATTTTAAGGACAGTATAAATTAGGCCTGTTTGGAGTAGCTTTGTTAATCCTGTTTTCAGGAACCACATATGCTTCCCTAGAAATCTTAAATTACATTGTGGTGGAGAGTTTGTGGCTAAGAATATATTTCTAATCAATAAAAGACATAGCCTGGGGTAAATTAAATTTAAATTACAAAGTAAAGGTCTCATCCTGTGAGGACATGGAGAGGACCCTCAGTTTGTTCTTAGTAAATGGTTATTGATATGGTGCACCTCCAAGTCAAACATGGTCCCTCACTATTTTCTGTTTCTCTTGGCAAGTTAAAAAAAAAATAAATATTCCAAATTTAACCAATTTTTTGTATTTCCCTGCAGGGCTTTGTTCTTTCTTTCCTTCTCATCAAAAGCCTACTGAATCTGATTAGGTAGTAGGATTAATGAAAATGAAAGCATAAAATTTTCTAATGCTCCGTGTTAACTCAGGATTTTTAGGGTTTTGCTTTCCCTTGGTTTGAGACCGATTGAGAATGCTACAAATACTAAAGAAAGTGTAACTTAGGGTTCCTGTTGTCCCTCAGTCAAGGCACTGCAGTTTCTCCTCCTCTGTCCATTATCTCCTTCTTAGTGAATGTTGCCATTACTTACATAAAAGAGAAAAAAGTGAGATTGCTGTTCAGTCTGTCCTTGGTCTCGCTGTGACTTTTGTATTGCCATGGCTCTTCTGTGTCTGCTTGTTGTGCATTAGTGGTATAGCAAATGCAAGGAAATGGAATGTAGTTCACTATCTCCCAGCAGGATCACCTCATCCCAAGTATGTGCCCCAGCAATTCTGTTGTTGAGCAAGCTTATCTTTCTAGTCTAGTAAAAACTTGAGATTTTCAGATCAGGGAACTGTAAACCAAGTAACTATAAGAGCTTTCCTGCGCTGAGATTCCTGAACACATCTGGGAAAAACTGAGATCTCTCTTCAGAAATGATTGACAATACCACAGCAGCAAAATCAGTAGGAGCAGTTCTTGGCATTTGTTGCCTTCTCAGTTATATCAATACAGCAGTCTGTGGCACCACCAACTAAAAGGGATGGTGTCCTGGTTTTAATAAGTAAATAATATAATAAGTAAAAAAGGTGACAGTACTGAAACAAAAGGGAGTTTCACAAGCAAATTGCACTGCCAGAGCTGACATCCAGTAACTCCAGCTTGAGATGTGCTGTAGAACCCAGCAGCACAGTGGAGCAGTGCACTGGGGTAGGTTCAGAGAATACACTTAGCAGAGGTAAAGTGAAAAAATTGTAGTCTTTCTTTGCTATTCTATTACAAAGCTTGCCACACAAATATAGCAGAAAGCTTGCTTGCTGCTTGAAGAGTTAGAGACTTAGGTTCAGTCATTATACTGTAAATCTGAGGAATGTTTAAGTGGAAGATAGGTGCAAATGTCAGTGTAACCTGGGCTGTACAGTTGAATCAATATCTCCATAACATGGCCCATAGCTACATTTTCTGAATGAAATGGATTACACAGTAAGAACAACCTTGACACCAGTGAAATTGATAGTGAAATGCTATCTTGTAAGTCAGTAGCTCAAAATCAGTTTTCTTTTTAAATACTATCATGATACCAGCAGCAAGCTGCAAAAAGAAATTCAACTTATCCATTGGAAAAACAGGTTTCCTGCCACCTTGTCTTGGATGGCTGGTAAGTATCAGTATTTCTGCAGTGGTGTAGGCAAATGTTTTGTTCACTGACTTTTATTAAATTAGTATCCCATGGTTGGCTAACTTGTTACTAGGGCTGCAGGGAAATAGTATTTCTTCTCCAAGTTAGCTTTCTAAATTACTTCTTACATACTGATACCTGGGATTCATACCTCAGCACTCCTTAAGCTCAAATGGTATTTATCTTCCTTCTCGGTCACCTGTGTTAGAAAAACATGGGTGTCTGTCATCCCAAGCAGTCTTAAGGGAAGTTACTGCCTAAGAAATTAAGTTACATTTCTGCTTCAGCAGCAGAAGTTGAAAGTAAGCTTTAGAACTATTTCCATCTCTGAAGCTGGATAAGGGAAGCTCCAACACTTGCCTTTTCAGAATCTCAAATCTTTTGTCCTTATTATGGGCATCAGGATGAAAAGTTCCAAAGAGAAAGATAACAAGCATCACCAATTATTCTTATCAGATAATTCAAAATCTTCTAATGCAGGCTATTAATAGTTTTTCTGATGTTGTTGTACTGCATGAAAGGATCGGTTTAAGTCCAAAATGTGTTCTTGTTTAGAGGTCATTAGTTTGATAAATAGGTTGGACCTCCCCACTACTGATTTGTATAATTATTTTAGGTACATTTCTCACACCTCTGAATTATTTTGGATAGGCAGTAAAGACCCAGGAATCTCTTTCACCTTACCAGTGCTATATGCTTTAATTAATGGGTTTCACTATATACTTAATTGTAGAAAAAGAATCAACATCCATTTCCATTGTGTCACACTTAGACTAAACACAGTTGAGACTAAAACATATTCTCTAAAAACAGAACATGTTAAATAATTCGCAGGAGGCAAACTCAATCCTTCTAGTAGTTGGGAGTATAATAAAGCATTCCTTAAATAAACAAACATTTAAATTAAAATAAAAAACAGCAGAAATAGCACTTTCTGTGAGCAGTTTAAAATCTTATCTGGGCTGTATAGAATTCTGGAAGAAATATTATTCCTTGTCAGTAGCTGCCAAAGTACAGATCACAGGTCACAGAATTGTTTTGGTTGGAAAAGACCTTGAAGATCATCAAGTAAATCCTGTTGAAGTGGAAGATCCTTAAAAAAGCATTGTTAATCCCATGGAAGGAACTGTGAGGTTGAAAAATACAAAACACAAGAGGGCTTTTTAACTTCAGTCTTCATCCTTGTATATTCAACTTGTAAATCTTGCCAGGTTAAGCAGAGAGCCATCATCCTGTATTCTAAAATTAAATTGACTGTTTAGGTTTGGGCTCGAGTAAGACAACAGGGAAGGAAGAGACTGTTCTCTAGAAGAATTGTGGTTCTTTCCTTACCTTCCTCTTGTTCAAATTGTGTTGGTTTTAGTTATGGTTATTCAGCTCTAGAGAGCAAAAGTTTTAAATTATTGAAGTTTGTGTGTTGATAGCTTGTATGCTTTGAAAGGAGAAAACAAAAATTGTTATAATCTTGCATTTAGCTTTGGTGTCATTGTGTGTGTTTTCTGAAGAGCAGGTAGAATCTCATGGGTGGTGATGGCAAAGCACATCAGGTTTGAGCCAGACTATTGTGTCTTTTCTCAAAGAGGTACCTGAATCCTGCAGGAATAACTAAATACGGCTTTTGACACACAGTATCAGTGGATGTGTTACTGGCCATGTGAGATGGCTGTTGAAGTGAATCTTTGCATACATGCCTATTTCTCCTTCCCCAGCTGTTTGTTGAACCAGGCCTATATTGTTCATGCTGCAGGCCATGGGCTTTGTGCATCTGAAACTGTGTATTTGTTACCATTAGTCTTAGTGCTTGGATGTTCTCTTTAAGATTTTGTCAGAGCTATATTTGCAGCTACATTCATGATGTGCAGTGCAGTAATGCTGGAAATGCTGCTGCAGTAATGCTGGAAATCTGACCATTCTAAAAGGAATTGAAATAAGTTCTTGCTGGAGCTACAAAAATGTGAATCCTGTTTTAAATTGGATTACAGAAGAGCAAGAACTTTGTTTTCTCAAGTGGAGATTGATCAGTAACTGTGCTGTGATATTCCAGTTATGTTTTGTGCCTCCCTCAGATGCAGAGCTTTATCTTTTTTTTTCTCCCTCTCCTTCTTCCAGGGACTTAAAGCAGCTGACAACGACCCTACAGCCCCGCCATATGACTCCCTCTTAGTCTTTGACTATGAAGGAAGTGGCTCCACTGCTGGATCCTTGAGCTCTCTTAACTCCTCAAGTAGTGGTGGTGAGCAAGACTATGACTACCTAAATGATTGGGGCCCACGTTTCAAGAAACTTGCTGATATGTACGGTGGAGGTGATGACTGAACTTCGAAGTGAACTTTGTTTTTTGGACAAGTACAAACGTTTCAACTGATATTCCCCAAAAGCATACAGAAGCTAGGCTTTAACTTTGTAGTCTACTAGCACAAGTGCTTGCTGAAGGCTTTGGCTTAGGCTGCAAACCAATTTGGGCTCCGTGGAATATCAGTGATCCAATGCTGTTTGGAAAAAAATGTTGAGCTCAGTTACACTTGAATTTTACAGTACAGAAGCACTGGGATTTTATGTGCCTTTTTGTACCTTTTTCAGATCGGAATTAGTTTTATGTTTAAGGCTTTAATGGTACTGATTTCTGAAATGATGCATTAAAGAGACAAAATATGTTGGGGTGGGGAGGAGTAAGGTGAAACACAATATGCTTCAACATGCTTTTGTTACATCGCATTGCTTTTATTAAAATAAGGAGATTAAAAATAAACAAAAAAACCCCTCATGGAACAATTTTATTATCTGGGAGAGAAGACCATGAGGTAGAACAATGTACATTACTTCTAGTTTTAGATGTTAGGGGATTTTTTTCACTAAAATTCTAAAACTTATGCAGCTGGTTGCAAATAAAGGGAGTTTTCATATCACCAGTTTGTAGCAGAATTGTTTTTTTTTTTTTCTTATGCTAGAATGTTAGACACATTTTGGTCTTAATCCATGTACACTTTTTTTTTTTAATTTCTAGTATTTTTTCCCACTTCACTGTAAAAAATGGTATGTGTACATAATGTTTTATTGGCATAGTCTGTGGAGAAGTGCAGAAACTTCAGAACACGTGTATGTATTATTTGGACTATGGATTCAGGTTTTTGCATGTTTATATCTTTCGTTATGGATAAAGTATTTACAAAACAGGTTGCAAACAAGTGACATTGATTCAATTGTTGAACTGTAGTTAGAGTACTCAATATTTTTTTTTTTTTAATTTTTATTTTTATTATTTTTTTGTTTGTTTGGGGAGGGAGAAAAGTTCTTAGCACAAAAGTTTTACATAATTTGTACCAAAAAAAAAGCAGGGGGGGAGGGGAGTTGGCCTGATACTGGTGGCACGAATAAATATACGGTATGTCTTGGGGGTGGGGAGGGAAGGGGGAAGGAACTTTCAAACTAGAGAGACTTCTGAGAACAGCTTTGCCTCTGTATTGTGTACCAGAATATGAATGAAACACCTCTGACCCCAACGTTCTGAATAAAATGCTAATTTTGGATCTGGTGCTTGGTTTGGCATTTTTTGCTCCTACCTGGGCAGTCCTGACTATAGTAAATAAAAGAAGACAAAGTTCATTTGAGTTTTGTGAGAAGTCGTGTGCACTTCCCTAGCATTTGATACTGCTGGACTGAAAACAAGCTGCATGTAGAATTTGGCACAATTTTGGAAGGCAAATTCCCAGGTGAAAGGGAAGATCTGTGCCATTTCTGTGAGTTCAAAACGTCCAGTTCTACATGCTAGCTCTTTGGTTTAATGCACATTATCTAAATAACAAAGCTTGTATCATTTTTGGCTCCTTTCTAGACTGACAGTTTAATGATTGTGTGATTATGATATGGGTTGCATAAATAAAATAAATTGCAGCTCCTGGCAGTCAGCTGCCACATGGACTTGCCTACTCTGAAGTAAAGACAAGCCCCTGGTAGCTTCAGTGCACATCACATTGTGTCCTTCAAGGAGGTGCTCACGGTCATGGAGTTTTATCAAAAAGTCCCATTAGGAGATAAGTCGTTACCAAACATGTTTCTAACCTCTCAGTGATTTATTTGCAAACATAGTTAGTACAGCAGTTCTGATGCCTTTCACTTGCAACAATCTGCTCCGGTTTAATGTCTACATTTCACACTCATTAAAGAGCTAATTCTGAACAGTGTGAAGCTCAGACTCAGCAGAACCACCACATCTCCAGAGTCTTTTGGGAGAACTGGAGCAGTGGGAGGGGATCAAGGTGCCAGGACTGGCAGAGCAGCCTTTGGGCTGGAAGGCTGAGTGGGTGATGCTCTTCAGTGTGGTGCCTCTTCAGCGCTTCATCAGCACTCAAACCATCAGCTACATAATTCCTCATAATTCCACTGTGACTTCCAGAGGTAAATCCTGAAATCTGAGCTGGAGAGCTTTGAACTCTGCGTGTGAGGTGGCTCCACTGCTCTTTTTATGGGCGTATCTCCCTTCTTCCTTCGTGTTCCTGATGATGCCTGTGAAAGCCGAGAGGGAGCAATCCTCTTAAACTGGGGTGCAGCATTTCAGGGCTGCATACCTGGCCATTACTTACCTCCTGCATTGTAACTATAGCTTGATGCTGTAACAAAGCCTTGATTTTTCAGTAATAGTGTCAAAATTATCACTGACCTTCTTTAAGCTATTTCCGTGTTGATTACCAGTGTGGGGAAGAAAGATGAGCATAAATAATAGAACCTGTCCATGCCCAGTTAAGTAAGGAAAATTTCATAAAGGGCAGCATTTAAATTGTAAATGCATTTTAAATTAGCAAAAGGCCACTTTGAACACACAGGTTTTCTGTCTTCTGTAATTTATGGAAAAAGTGTATTTTAATCATAGTAACTCTATTATTGTTACTTGGAATGAACAAACTGGAAATGCTTAGAGTAATTTTATTTAATTAACATCGAATGCTAAAAGAGACAGAGAGGAGGAAAGACTTGTGGAAGATTTTGACCATAGCACATTTTTCTGTTAGAATGGAGCAGAGGTCATCTCCTGTGAGTGCTCAGCTCTTTTGGACACCAATGGGAACTTTATCATGATCAAAAAAATCTTCCAGCTCTACCTGCAGCTGCTTTGAAATTGTAGCAACATTTCTCAGACCTAGTGCTATGTCAGTATTAAGGCTGCAGAGCAGAACAGGGTAAATCATTTTTATGCATCTCAAATGCTTTTACAAGACAAAAAAATGTCTGAGTCGGTCCTCTTTCAAGAAGCTGCAGGTTGGTTCTTACTCTGGAAACAGGTTTTTTACCCATGGTATATGCTTAAATCCCTCTCAGAGGACTGCCCTGAGGGAAGGAGGATGGCTGACCTTTAGACCCTATAGTGATCTTGGGAAGTTCTGGCAGCTTGTTTGCATATGAGATTTGGCATTGATATATATTATCTTTGCCTTGTAGATACTATATCCAAGGGAAGTCACTGGCAAGAAATAAGGCCTTAGAAACTTTCCCCTCTCAGCCTCTCTACAATTTGTACTTCCTTTCAATGATTGTCCTTCAAAGCCTATGTCCTTCTGAAATTCAGCATCTAAACATGATGAGGAGAAGGGTGTTCTGGGGGAATGAACATCCTAATGTTCATGTAAGGCACAGGGCCTTACATGTGGATGGATCTGGCTCCTGTGTTTTTGGATTGCAAAATTATCAATGGATTTGGGATTGCAAATTATCAGTGAAGGATGTTAATACTCGTACAACAATGTCTAAAACATACTTACACTCCTTCCTAGTAGTAGAACCAAGCAATGTTTGAGTTCTTCTCTCTTGACACTACTCTTAAGAGATGTCCTCTGCTGTGGTGTAGCACTGGTGACAAGCTGTGCAGAGTGATCTGGACAGGTTGGATTGAGGGGCTGAGGCCATTTGTATGAGATTCAACAAGGTCAAAGTGTTAGGTCCTATACTGGGGTCACAACAACCACATACAACACTACAGACTTCAGGAAAAGTGGCTGGAAAACTGCCCAGAGGAAAAGAACCTAGGAGTGTTGATCAAAAGCTGACTGAGTATGAGCCAGCAGTGTGCCCTGGTGGCCAAGAAGGCCAATGGTGTCCTGGCTTGTATCGGAAATGGTGTGGCCAGCAGCTCCTTCTGTTGTGACCAAACAGCTTTTTTGTTGGAAGGAAGAACTCAGAGAACTTGGCCTCTTACCTGGGGTTCTTGCTGTCATGCTGCTGCCTTTCCTGCTGGGGTACATTCCATCACCAAACTTTCCCAATTTTTCCCCTCTATTCATCGAGATAGTTGAAGAGTGCTGAATCTCAAATCAGACTCTACATATCTTTCAGTTTACAGCCTCAAATAATCAAGGTCTCAGTCTTGGGGTTTTTTTGCCATTATGCTGTAGAGTTGGGGTCGGATCCTCAACATAGCAATAGCTGGGAAGACTTTTCTTCCTTTTCATAGCTTAGTGTCCCAAACAGTATTTTTCCCCTGCAGCCTCTGTGGAATTTTACAACGTCTAAAATGCAGCAATTGCCTGTGATACAGTAGCTAGTTACAATCAGATATCATATTTGTATGGTCTTTTGATTTTTCTGTCACAGAAGGACATACACTTATGTGGTGACAGTGTGAAGTTGCAGCCCCCGTAGAGCTCTTTGGAAAGATCAGTCAGACTGAGATGGTGGGCATGTGCTCTTTGAACTGCTCTTCACGTAGCTCTGGCTGTAGAGAATCCATCTACATGTCTGTAATGAACTGTTGGCACTCAGAGGATTTAAGTGTAGTCACAGCTCTCTTGCTCCCCTTCCCTGAGCAGAAAAAAGCCACCCACCTATTTCCCCTGACATGCAAAACCTGGAGCTCATGGGCACCCACACATCTCACCTCATTCCAACACACCGTTCCCTGGTCACCTTCACAATCAGCAACTACCTAGATGAGATGGTCATTATTTTCTCATTTATTCCATCTTTCTTCTCCCCCCCCACCTTGTGAGATAACTAATTTTCAGAACGTATTTAGGACTATTTTTCTCTTACTAACAAAGGGCACACTCGTTGGTTTTTGAATTACTGTTGTTGCTTGTTGCATTTCCCACTCCTAGTATATATTTTTTAAATCCTTTTGGTTTGCAGCAACAAATTCTGTTTTCCTAGTTCTCTTGGCAAGCCTGAGAGAATGTTCCTGGTTTCCCCCCTCCCTATTTTATATTTGTGTAAACAGCTTTTTTTGTTGTTGTTTCCAGACCTTTGATCAGTCACCTGTAACTGAACTAAATGCTCAACCTCTTCTTCCTTGAACTGCCTGATTTTTTGCCTTCTAATGGGGGGCATTCTTGTTGACTTCGTATTTTCATGTGTGACACCCATCAATTAGATTTTGCATCTTTCACAATGGCTTATATTTATTACTATGTCTTAAAATAAATGTTTTGAGTGGCTTTTTTTTTTCTTTTTTTTTTTTTTCCCCGTGGTGGTACACATTTATGTAATTTTCATGAATTCAGGTGTTACACCCCCTCCCAAAGAATGCAAATACTGGTTCTGAAAGCAACTCATTTCACTCTGGGTATGAATAGTAGCATTGTGCAAATTACTTCTGTAGTCCTGCTTCTGAAGATAAAATTTGTTGATGTGGTATGGGTATATATAGATAAAGAGATCTGTGGGCCCATCCCTTCTGTGTTCCATGTTACAGAAGTTTGATTATTACATTAAATTTGTTATCTGCAGTACTGCAGGGCGAGCTTATAAAAACCCAGCTGTCTCTGTGCTTCATAAATCAAAAGTAATGGCCAGATAATCAAAATTATGTTCCAATTCTAGAACATTCATTATTGGTGGCATTGTATAAAGCAGATATAAAAACAAGCAGAGTTTTTGTGCTAGGATGATTACGGAGAATTACACTAAAAATGTAGAATGGTGTGTTTTGACAAAGAGCAGCTTGTTCAGCAAGGTTATTTTAAGATAAACCAAGAAATAAACAAACATTAATCTTTTAGCCTGACCTAGTCAGGAAGGAATATTCAGTGTCCTATCTTTCTGAGAACTGATTTTTCTTCATTTGGGCAGAATGAAAGCAACCAAAAAAAAAAAAAAACCCAACCCAAATAAGTAAGCCCAACCCATAAAAACTCCTCATGGATTGGGAGAGGCAACTTCAAAGACCTGCTCTGCTGTCGTGCCTCATAACAGAAGAATTCTGGGCTACTGCTGAGGTTTTTGATCTTCCCATTTTTCGTGTGGCAAGAATTCACACTGACTAGAGACCGAATGAGCTGACTGCAGAGTGTCTAAGTCCAGGCTCTAACTTTGAGTTAGTTGCTTTGATCCTCTCTGTTGGTATGACTAATTAAATATTTGCTGTTCCTAAGAAAAGACTTCAGGGTCTAAACTACTGTTTGGAGTGCAAAAAGTTCCAGTCCATGCTCCCGAATTGTGCTTTTGTATTTCATCTGCTGAGTGAATGCCCTAACCATTACTTTGAAAATGGTCTCTTGAGTTTTGCTATGAAAATCTCTGGAAAGCTCTATATTTTATCCCTGAGGAAACATGATTGCAAATCCTTTGCATTTATTCACAAAATAAATTGTTTTCTGGACATTCCCGCTCAGCTTGCAGGTCTTTGAAGGTAAGACTTAAAATGGCAATAAAGTTTCCATATGAGATGAGGACCACAAAGAAACATTTTGAGCACCAGCCTTCAGGCTTGTCCTTCAGAGGCTGGAGAGCAATCCTTTGCTGAATCCATCAAGTCAAGTTCTCATGCAAAAATTTGCCACTTTTTTTTGAAACTCACCCAGTGGTGTTAATATGTCTTCTGGAACAATAAATTCCAGAACATAAATAGGAGTGACAGAATACAGCCCTTCAAAAATGGGTTCAGATAAAGAGCTCCTGGATCAATGGAGATGCTCCCATTGTGGATGCTCTCAAAAGCAGCATTCAGCTCAGAGAAAACAATTCTGTAATATTTCTGCAGCCATATATGACAGTATATGAAGATAAACAACCTTGAATAACCAGTAATACAAACATGAATGCATTTGCTTCAGAACATAGAGACTGGCATAACAATTTCTATTTGTTATGTATTGTCAGTTGACTTCTTTTGGAAAAATGACTTTTAATAACTTGTTTATTACAACTCACTGTGTTCATTAAGGCTCTATGTTTGCTGAACTCTGGACCATGCTGTGATGACAGGTGCCCGCGTTTAAATGAGCTATTACAGAAATCTATTTCAGAAATGAGTATTTGGAAAGTAATTTTTATGGCCATTTTATTTGCTGATGGTCTCAAAACACCACAAGACACTTGGACCTTTAGTAGCTATCACAGGAATATCAGATCAGCTGCCATTCTAGAGGAAATGGAAAAGATGACTCCATGAAATGAGTTTTTCAACACTGCTCCAGTTATACATAGAGCAGTAAAACAGTATATAGTGAAGTGCTGGGCCATGAGCTATATGGTACATACATACTTACTGTAGGTCTATGGGCCACAGTCCCTGTTTGTTCAGTATATCTGGACAGTGATGCTGGTTTTACAAGGACAGGATTCATAATCAGTGTCAAATAAGACACATGGCTTCCCTGAAGATCATCACAAACTTATTTGTTCTCCCAGTTGACATGAATATGCCATATTTATGCATATATCCACATCTTAATGCAAGGGAGATTTTCCTCTATCATTGAAAAACCTTGTGAGTGTTAAGAGTGCTTTTTTTGTTGCTTTTATTTGAATGTAACACTGCTTGAGATCCCCCACCAAGAAAAAAAATAAATTCAAATGTCTCCTTAATAAAGAGTATAATGAAATTAGAGTAGAAAAGGGCGGATTATAATAGTGCCCCAGTGACAACTGTATAGCAATTTGCCCATGGCAGACAATTAAAGAGATGTTTCATGATGGCATCATCTTGTTATCGAACCTTTTTCTAATCCTGAAAGTGTGACAAAATGAGTATAATTTTTGAACTAGAGAAGTATGGAAGTAATGGGCACTTATTCTGCAGTCAGATTTGGGACTCGTGACCCCCCTCAGTGAAAATAAAATTGCTAGGATCAACCCATCTCTGGCAGACAGCACCTCGCATTGATTTTATACATAATTCAGCAGAATTTACAGCCTTTTCAGGACAAGCTGGAGATTGATATGTTATGGAGGCTAAATTGCTTCTCCCTTCTGGAAAAGAGGGTCCCTTGAGGCCATGATTTATGTTCAGTGGTCTGACAGTTGGGATGGTGAAGAAGCAGAACTAGGCTGTGGCTGATGCGAAGATACTTGTGGTGCAGTTGAGGCACAGTAAAAAAAACCTGCCTTCACAGATATTATTATAATAAGATAAAAAAAAAACCCTCTTTCTCTCCCTCTGTCTTGCTCTAAACTCTAGTAAAAGGAATCAGATCGCCTCACCCACTTTCAGCTTTGCATATGGAGTACCAGATGCAGTGTATGTACAATTGGCTGGTAATCCAGGCATGGCAAGCCTGATCAGCAAAAAAAAGAAAAACTGAAGAGAAAATACTTCAGCTTCCTTGCTGATACTCTTCTGCCTGTGTCACTGGCGTGTTTTTGCTCAGAAAAATTAGCAGCTGTTGGATAAACCTTGGCACAAAACTAAAATGTGTCCATTTTCTTTAGCTGTCTGGATCTGAGCTTCCACTGTGGCTCCTGGATGGTTTTAGTGGTACCTCTCTAAGCTAAAAACCAATGCACAATCCCTTCTCATGAAGCAGCTTTTGATTTCTATTATCATTCACACCAGATGAATTTGTGTATTGACCCCACAGTGTCAGGGACAGGCAAATGTGAAATAATAAGCCTCAGAGTATTTTTTTTTTTTTTTTTTTTTTTTTTTTTTTTTTTTTTTTTTTTGCCTTCTCATAGGAAATAATTTTCCTCCAAGAAGCACCACGTCAGTCAAACAGCTGGTGCAGAGTTCTCATCGTGGTGCCCTGGTTTTGGCTGTGTTGATGGCCACTTTCTGGCCACCATGCATCTCACACAGGGTCAGAACTGAAACAGAAAACTCTGATCCTGAGCTGGACATCCCCAGAATTCCCACTTTGCTGGAGAAGTCTTTTATTTCTAAGTACCAGCAGAAAGATCTGTTGTTTGGGAACAATGGTAGCTGAAACGCATTGTTCTGTTGTATTTCCTTTTTTTTCTGTTTATGTAAGTTGGTGATGAAGAGAGGCTGTGTTCATTTGATGGTATGCAAAATTCAGTACATCTAAGAAACTATTCTTCCATCGTAATCAGATAATTAGATGTTTTATCACTGTCTTGCACTGTTTAGTATAAAGTACTTTGAATGACAATATGGAAATTCTTTTCAGCAAACTTTACAGGCTGCTTGTTCCAGGCTGCAAGTTAACTTTAATTGGGTGTCCTGAGGTTTACTACAAGGAAGGTAATAACCTCAGTAGAATAGCAAGAAGCTATGTCTTTTCACTGTTGTCAGAGTTGTAAATAAAGGCTAATTTTCCAGTGGACTCACTCCTCCAGTGATCTGGTTTACCAAAAAAGTGGTATAACTTGATCCCATAATATCTGCAGACTCTGGAATAAGCAAACACATAAGTAATCCAAGTGGCACTGTGCATGAATGAGTATGTGGAGGTGGGGACTGACAAAGGACAACTACATTTTGAAATAACAACATGAATTTTATTGAAGCAGCAATGAGTTGTTTGCCCTTTTATTTAGCCTTTATGATAGCAAATAGGGATGATTTGGCTTGCCTGCCAGAGCTGAAAATGGGGAGGGGGAAAAAACCAGCCCAAAACCTCAGTGCAATTTTGAATCAAATGATGTTTGGATCAAACTCAAGGCAATTTATTTTTATATACTGTCCTCTATACAGGGTATTACAAAGCAGTTTACAGGGAGACTCAATCATCAGAAGCTAAAGGGAAAAAGAAGGTTTTAAAAGCAAGAATAATTTGGTAGCTGGGAGGAATCATGGGGTTTTTTTGTTGGAGTTCTGAGAAAAATGAGAGAAGTTCTAGGTAAAACACTTTTTTCTGGTTTTTTGGTAGGCAAAATACTGCATTGGTTGTGTCAGAAAAGGACGCTTTCTTTTTAATGGCACCATCTCTGAATGTCTCATCTTGTCAGAGGCATGTTGGTGTCAAAAAGCTTCAGATCTGTTCCAGTTCAGCTCTGACTACTAGTCCTATGGACTTCTGGACATAATTAGGAAATAGTATTGTTGAGATACAGCTTTATGCATTAATTACAAGTTTTTCCCTGATGCTTTATTATTATTATTATTATTTTATTTTTTTTAAATCCTAGTATCCTCAAAATATCATCAACTTGGTCCATTTTGAGATTGAATTTAAAAAAGGTTGTAAGACAATGTCATAATAGTATCCCAGTTATATAGATGTGAACACACACTCATAATGTATTCTACTATTTAATATTTCATTTATTGGGGCAGATCCCCTATCTTTTGATTACTTTTTCATTTAAGTTTTGCAAAACTACTGAAACCATTCAGACTAGGCTAATTTACACTAGCTGAGAATTTGATCTATTTCACTTGCTTCATATTTACAGGTATCAATTAATTAGCAGTTCTGAGTATGTGATTTTAATGATGCAGGATGTGGAGGGCCCATCATGGTAACTGAGTTCAGACCCAGAATTATGAGTACTCATGGAGTCAGCAATCCCAAGGGGCACTGCCCCTCCAGACTCTCATGGACACCCCAGTGCCCAAAGTGCTTTCCAGACTTTTGAAACACTCCAGGCAAAAAAGAATTTTCACCTGACGGCTCTTTATTAGCAGAGAATGTCCTTCCCTGAAACAGCAAAGTAATCCCTACAGCATTGTGTTAGTTCACTGAGAGGTCTTTGCCTTATGCTGGCATCTCAGCCTGGACTATACCTCAAGAAGCAAAAGGGAAATGGATGTGAATCTTTTATTTTTTTCTTTTTTTTTTTTTTNCTGAAACGCATTGTTCTGTTGTATTTCCTTTTTTTTCTGTTTATGTAAGTTGGTGATGAAGAGAGGCTGTGTTCATTTGATGGTATGCAAAATTCAGTACATCTAAGAAACTATTCTTCCATCGTAATCAGATAATTAGATGTTTTATCACTGTCTTGCACTGTTTAGTATAAAGTACTTTGAATGACAATATGGAAATTCTTTTCAGCAAACTTTACAGGCTGCTTGTTCCAGGCTGCAAGTTAACTTTAATTGGGTGTCCTGAGGTTTACTACAAGGAAGGTAATAACCTCAGTAGAATAGCAAGAAGCTATGTCTTTTCACTGTTGTCAGAGTTGTAAATAAAGGCTAATTTTCCAATGGACTCACTCCTCCAGTGATCTGGTTTACCAAAAAAGTGGTATAACTTGATCCCATAATATCTGCAGACTCTGGAGTCCTCTATACAGGGTATTACAAAGCAGTTTACAGGGAGACTCAATCATCAGAAGCTAAAGGGAAAAAGAAGGCTTTAAAAGCAAAAATAATTTAGTAGCAAAGAGGATATGGCATTTTTTTGTTGGAGTTCTGAGAAAAATGAGAGAAGTTCTAGGTAAAACACTTTTTTCTGGTTTTTTGGTAGGCAAAATACTGCATTGGTTGTGTCAGAAAAGGACACTTTCTTTTTAATGGCACCATCTCTGAATGTCTCATCTTGTCAGAGGCATGTTGGTGTCAAAAAGCCTCAGATCTGTTCCAGTTCAGCTCTGACTACTAGTCCCATGGACTTCTGGACATAATTAGGAAATAGTATTGCTGAGATACAGGTTTATGCATTAATTACAAGTTTTTCCCTGATGCTTTATTATTATTATTTTATTTTTTAAAAATCCTAGTATCCTCAAAATATCATCAACTTGGTCCATTTTGAGGTTGAATTTAAAAAAAGGTTGTAAGACAATGTCATAATAGTATCCCAGTTATATGGATGTGAACACACACTCATAATGTATTCTACTATTTAATATTTCATTTATTGGGGCAGATCCCCTATATTTTGATTACTTTTTCATTTAAGTTTTGCAAAACTACTGAAACCATTCAGGCTAGGCTAATTTACACTAGCTGAGAATTTGATCTATTTCACTTGCTTCATATTTACAGGTATCAATTAATTAGCAGTTCTGAGTATGTGATTTTAATGATACAGGATGTGGAGGGCCCATCATGGTAACTGAGTTCAGACCCAGAATTATGAGTACTCATGGAGTCAGCAATGCCAAGGGGCACTGCCCCTTCAGACTCTCATGGACACCCCAGTGCACAAAGTGCTTTCCAGACTTTTGAAACACTCCAGGCAAAAAAGAATTTTCACCTGACGGCTCTTTATTAGCAGAGAATGTCCTTCCCTGAAACAGCAAAGTAATCCCTACAGCATTGTGTTAGTTCACTGAGAGGTCTTTGCCTTACGCTGGCATCTCAGCCTGGACTATACCTCAAGAAGCAAAAGGGAAATGGATGTGAATCTTTTTTTTTTTCTTTTTTTTTTTTTTTCTTTTTTCTTGCTTTTGACTTGCACTGAGTGTGGAATAGCCCCAGAGCTCTCAGTCAGCATGTTAGCAGACCATAATTCCTAGCTAAAATCTTAACATAACCAATCATTTGTTGCTGGTCAAATTCTTCAAATTCTTCCAACAGTTGTGTGCATGACGTGTGCTATCAAAGAATTTGTGGTATGAGTGTCAGCTTGGCAGGGACTCTGGGTTATACCATAGCCAGGAAGCTGTTCAGCTGCTGTTGAGAAGGGAAAGGAGGTGTGAAGTGGTAGGGGTCAATTACAGACCCCCTGTAAAGAGGGAAAAGGGGAGGGAAGGGCAGTGAAGCTATACATACTGATGGGTGCGTGGCCTTGAAAGATCATCGAGTCCAACCCCCCCTGCCAGAGCAGGGTCCTCTACAGCAGCTCACACAGGAACATGTTCAGGTGGGTTATAAATGTCTCCAGGGAAAGAGAGCCCACAACCTCCCTGGGCAGCCTGTTCCAGTGCTCATCCTCACAGTGAAAAAAATTGTCCCAATATTTATACAGAACTGACTATGCTCCAGTTTATAAACATCACCTGTTGTCCTATTGTTGGTCACCCCTGAGAAAAGCTTTACTCCTTCCTCTTGCCACTCACCCCTTGCATATTTATAAACATTAATGAGGTCACCCCTCATTCTCCTCCCAGCTGAAGAGACCCAGCTCCCTCAGTCTTTTCTCATAAGGGAGATGATATTCCACTCATTAATCATCTTGGTCGCTCTGTGCTGACTTCTTTCAAGCCGTTCCCTGTCCTTCTGGGACACAATATTCCAGATGTGGCCTCACCAGGGCAGAGTAGAGGGGGAGGAGAACCTCTCTCAACCTTCTAACCACCCCCCTTCTAATGCACCCCAGGATGCCATTGGCCTTCTTGGCCACAAGGGCACATTGTTGGCTCATGGTCATCCTTCTGTCCACCAGCACCCCCAGGGCCCTTTCCCATGTGCTGCTCTCCAACAGCTCAGTCCCCAGCCTATACTGGTACCTGGGGTTGTTCTTTCCCAGATGCAAGACTTTACACTTGCCCTTGTTGTCATACATTATATTTCTCCCTGGCCAACTCTCCAGCCTGTCCAGGTCCCTCTGAATGGCAGCACAGCCTTCTGGGGTGTCAGCCACTCCTCCCACTTTTCTGTCATCAGCAAACCTGGTGATAGTGCACTCTATTCCCTCATCCAGGTCATTGATAAATATATTGAATAGTACTGGTCCCACTACTCACTCTTGAAGGACTCCACTAGAAACAGACTTCCAACTAGACTCCATCCCATTGACTACAACTCTCTGGCTTCTATTCTTCAACCAGCTCCCAGTCCATCTCACTACCCAATCCAGGCCACACTTCTTCAGTTTAACTCCAACAATGCTGTGGGAAACGGTGTCAAATGCCTTCCTGAATTCAAGATAAACTCTGTCTACTGCTTTGCCACCATCCATCCACCTGGTTATATCCTCATAGAAGGCAATCAGGTTGGTCAGACATGACTTCCCCTTAGTAAAGCCATGTTGACTGCTCCTGATAAGCCTCTTGTCCTTGATGTGCCTGGAGACAGCACCAAGAATGAGTTGTTCTATTACCTTTCCAGGGATGGAGGTGAGGCTGACCAGTCTGTACTTCTCCAGACCTCCTTCTTGCCTTTCTTGAAGATTGGATTGACATTTGATTTTCTTCAGTCCATAGGCACCTCTCCTGTTCCCAGTGACTTACCAAAGATGATGGAGAGCAGCCTAGCAATGACATCCACCAGTTCCCTCAGCACCTTTGGGTACATCCCATCAGGACCCATGGATTTATGGATGCCCAGACTCATTAACTGATCCTTAACCCAGGCCTCATCAACCAAAGCAAACTCATCCTTTACCCTGACTTCCTGAGCAGCCTTAGGGGCTCTTGAGGACATCCTCCAGCAGTATACAGAGAGGTAAAGAAGGTGTTCAGCAATTACACCTTCTTTTTATCCTCTGACACCAGGGCACTCACCTCATTCAGCAGTGGGCCTACCTTGCCTCTAGTGTTAGTTTCATCCACTATGTATTTGAAGAAGCCCTTCCTGATGTCCTTAACCTCTTTCACAAGGTTTAATTTCAAGGAGGCTTTAGCTTTCCTAGTTGCATTCTCGGACAACAGCCTTATATACCTCCCAAGTAGGCAGCCCTTCCTCCCACAACCTGTAGGTTCTCTTTCTCCATTTGAATTTACCAAGCAGTTCTCTGTTCAGCCATACTGGTCTCCTAGTTCCCTTTCTGGATTTCCTTCCCGTTGGGCTGCACTGGTCTTTACCTCAGAAGAAGTAGTCCTTGAATGGTAACCAACCATCTTGGACTCCTTTACTTTCTAGTGCCCTGTCCCATAGGATATCCCCCAGCAACTGTTTGAAGAGGGCAAAGTTGGATTTTCTGAAGTTCAGGGTTGTGATTCTGCTTGGAATCCTGTTTCTACCACATAAGATCCTGAACTCCACCATGTGGTCACTGCAGCCAGGGTTGTCCCCAACCTTCATTGTTTCAACCAGATGCTCCTTGTTGGTTAAGACAGCATCCAGCAATGCTCCACTCCTAGTTGGCTCCTCCATCAAATGTTAAAGATGTTAAAGAGCACTGGACCCAGAACAGACTCCTGAGGAACTCCAATTTCTTAACTTTGTACAGGCCAGGAATGACTTTAATGACTTTAAAGAAGCTCCTGAACTCTTTCTGCATTGTTTACTTCTGCCAGTGTTATTCTCTCAAGCTCTCTTTCCGTATTTGCAGTGCTCCAGTGCCTCATAGTTCGCTGGTGATTTACCTTGCTAATATTTAGCAGCTACTTCAACAATAAGAAAGTACAGAATTATGACAGATCTCTTCCCAGCTATGTTTAATGACAGATAAGCCTATGTTTCAATATTCAAACTGCATTGTAACAATGAAGCACATCAGGACTAAGGGTGGAAATGTCTTTAATCACATGGAACACTTCATATGAAGAAAAGTTCTAATGCTACTTTGACTGATTGAGTTAAGATAGCACTAAATCAGAGGTGCTATCTTCATGGAGAGCTAATCAGAACTATTAAAAACCCTTGCTTAACATACATTAACCTTTTTTATAGCAAAATATCTCAAAATATCTGCTGTTAGACTGGTTCCATTTTATTGTTAAGTCAAAAAAAAAAAAAAAAAAAAAAAAAAAAAAAAGAAAAGAAAATTACCACTGGATTGATTGAGAATTTCTCTAGTTTGAACCACATTACTTAGCAGACATTGATTTATTAGTCACATGGTGTTGTTCCTATTACCCAGCTGAGTGCGTATTCAAGCTTCTTGAGCAACAGTGCTTGTCTGGGCAAAATATAGTATTTGGTTTCCAATAACACTTTTAAATAAATTGCTAAAATTGCTTTTCTACAAATATGGAGGACAAAATCCTTTTCACTTGAATGTTCACAGAAACAGAAAACAAAAGGTGTAGAGGCAAATCATTGTTGCTTTCAACACAGCCCTATGTTAGAGCAAATAAACAAAAAATGCTTTTACTGTCTCTACTCCAAGATTTCAAATATTTTATCTTTCTGGTTTAGGAGGGAAAGAAGACATTGAAAAAAAGAGGCCTCTACACGTGGCAGTGAGGGTCTCTGGGTATGGGCAATCAGACTGAGTCTCAGTTACCATTTTGATAGCTTTGCAAAACTGGACTACCAGAAGAGCTGAGTCAATACTGTCACACCAGAGCTGGTGGCAGAAATTCATGTCAGTGATTTGAATTAGTGAGTCAAATCCTGAAACTTTAAGCACCTAGTCCTTGTTCTAGAAGAGGGTTATTGCTTATCCCAGGCCACGTGCCTTGTTCTTTCCAGAAATTCCTTATTCTCTTGAAAAATTTTGGTTTAGAAGAATAAAAAATGTCCAGCAAAAGGCAGCTTTGTCAGACAGGAGCTATTTTAAAGGGAGGAAATTGTGAGTCATGTAAAGATTGCCTCCTTATACCCAATCTCAAGTTTATCAGTCAATTTTGCCATCCAGTCCTGAATGAGTGCAAGTGTGGCAGTGAAATCTCCTTCTCAGAGGAGGACAAACACCATTTTTAAATTGTGATGCATACAGATGGCTCACTGTATCAGGATGGTTCTTCACCTTAGCAACTACATAAATTCAGACTCTCTAAGACTCAAACTCTCCATTCATTCAAAAGCAAAAGATCACTACTGCTGTGCATTAGGAATAAAATCCTCAGGAAAATAACCATATTGCAAATACATTTTCTCATTTAACTCTGAGTGTCTCAAAACCTTACTATTTAATAGATGAAACCTCTACAGATGCAATGCTTTATAAACAAAAAAGGCACCATTAATAAAATGTTGTTCTGTATCATTTGGCAAATCACTAAACTTCTGGCCACATTAATCAATGGGTCATGTTTCTGACTAAATGCATGCATGTAGAAATTAATGTAAATGGATATTAAAAAATATTTTCACACTTTACTGCCAAGTTATGGTAGAAATCATTATCTTAATGAATTATGAACTTTTTATGTTAGAGAGTGATGTACGGTGGAAATACTCAGCAGCAGACTTTCTATTCTGCACTTTGACATAATAAATTGGTGGAAATTATTAATGTACAGCATTTCATCTCTGTGTAGATTTTACGTTAACTACAGAGAAAATACAAGTGTTGTGTCCCTCATCAAGTCTAAATCTCAAGCTTTTGTCTACACTTGCATAACTGTCTCTCTAGCTACTCGAGACTAAAACCAGCATAGCTTTTCTCATGTGGATACACTGAAATCTCTCACATCAATAGAACTGTTCCCACAGGAGGAAGAGAGTAAATTGGTTTTATTTCTTATCCATGTCCACACCTGTATGATCAACAACAGAGACACTTTTCATTTACTTATAGCTGTAATGTGGTTGATATTTCCCACATACATTAATAGCTTCTGTGTTTGGATCAAACTTAATTTACAAATTGACACTGGTATTTCTCCACCATCGACTCTACGTGCACTTGTTAACTTGATGCTGTGTCTAACGCTACCACTGATGTCTGAGGTAAGCATCAGTGTGCTGAGGGGAACAACCAGTGGTGTCAACATGGAGAGCTGCTGCAGTGCAGCACCATATCCAACCCCTGTTACACAGCTCTGCTTGGAGTTGCAACAGCCTTCAGTTACGTATTTTGCTGGAATTACTTGAGGGTGAGGGATTCTATATCACTATTTCACTCTGCTTGAGGTGGTTCTGCTAGTGAAACCCTAACATGGTTACGATCTTGATATCTTTGCTGCTGTCACTTACAATTTTCTGCTACATCCTCATAAGCTACTTACCTATTATACAGGATCCAGCTACAGTTAGAGACACTCAGTATAGCTATATTCACAAATTAGGTTGTGTAGGACCTTTATACCATGTATCTGTATCCTTGTTTTCAGGAAAAGGAACCCTTCCACCAGTTGCTACAGCAGAGTATAGGATTATGGCTTTACAGTCCCTAAAAAAAAAAAAAATTTGAGGCCAATGGCCTTCAAGTAAGAAAGGAGGGGTTTGAATTTTCCATCACTCTCCTAACATGTTATAGACCTGGAGAGTAACTCAGACAACTCTCCCTCTCAGGAAAAAAAAAAGAAAGAACTTGCCATATTTTCATAAAAACACAGTGATGTCTGCAAAATCTAGGATACTTACAGCACTTCAGCTAGACTGAGCCATTACCAAAAAGAAAAAAGATTGGCATTCAGATTCTCCCCTCCAAACAGCTTCTCCATCAGTGTGTCCTTCAGCCAGTATGACAGATAAAGGAAGCTTATGCACTCCTCGTGATGGGTTGGTCCTTGCTGTCCATACATCTGGATGCAGGAGGGGAAGGAGGGGATAGAAGGGACATCACCTCTAGGGATGCTGACAGAAATAGACGTTTGCTTGGAAGTTTTTGTTCTTATCGGCAGGAAAATGCCTTTGAGGAATAAAGCCTAGATTACACAAAAGCATTAAAGCAGAACTCCTCTTTTTTTTTGGTCTGCAGGTACTTCAATTTAAAAAGTCAGGGCCTGCTGCTCACAGAGGCCTCTGCGTAAATGAGCATCTGCCCTCACACCACTGCGGCAGAAGAGTCTCAAAGCAGAAGTGGGCACATGCTTGTTTTAAAGCTCCTTGCAAAGTCCATGAGGATAGAAAAAAAATCACATGCAAGGCACTTCTTCCCCCAGTGCATGTCTGCACACACGTGGGGGTTTAGAGGCTGCTGAGCTAGTAGCCATGGATGCATTCCCATTAAAAAAGCCATGCAGAAGCAGCATTCACGTGACAACACAGTCAGACTGACAAAAATGGGATGAATTATATGGCTTTCATGTAAGAGCTGACTCACACCCAGCTTACCCACAGCACGGCATGTTTCCTGCACTTAGCTTTGTCAGCGTATGCTCAGAGACACAGCAGATTGCTATTATAAGCAAGTAAATACAGACAAGTAAATTTCTTTTGTAAGCTTCTCCCTCTTCCGTCATTTCAGACACTTTCTTCCTCATCAGGCCTTGATATCTTGCTGTCTGTTCTTCAAAAGCCAAGAGAGAGTAAAGTTCTGTCTCTCAGGGACAGACAGAATCAGCAGATACACAGTATGTTAGGGGAAAGATTAAAAAAAAAAAAAAACAACAAACAAACAAACAAAAAAAAAACCTTTTTCTGCTCACATACAATTGGACTTTTTAGTTAAATACAAATTCTCTGCAATTGTCTGGTATTTCAGCTGACTCAGCTATTGCCTGTAAACACAATCATTAACAGAGGAGGTTCAGTCTCCAAAACAGTCAATTTAACAAAAAAGTTGGAGTCTCACAAAAAGCGTGACCAGAGACGTAGCAGCATTTAAAACGGCCTAATAGAGCAAATAAAGAAGTGAATCAGCATCAAAAGACTTCACAGATAGACAGTAAGCTCCAAGAACCTTTCCATTCACTGAAAGAAGAAAATCTAGTGAGCAAGAGTCTTTTCAGGGAACAGACCAAGAGGTAAAGGGCATCAGTCTACATGTATGAGAGCCACAAAGGACAGGAACTCCTGCTCTTGCTAAGGCTCCTCCTTGCATCAGTGCTGTTTGATGGATGTGACCCACAGCTAGAACAAGGAGAGAATGATCAAATCCATCTACATTCACTGAAAATGAGCTCAGGAGTCTTCCAATGAAGGGGTACTGTTTTGTTCATGTCAAAGGATGAGGTGTACCTGCAAGGAAAAATTACCTGTTCCTCTCTTCTCTATCACTGCATGTCACCAGGAACTTTTTCAAGGTCATATGAGCCATGAGTCTGGCTTTTCAGGTGTAATTTTTTTCCTCTTCTTTAGCTGTATAACAATATTGGACAGCTTGTGATGTTACCAACATATCTCAGGTGTGCCCTGAACTGCTTGCTTGCCAGTGAAGTTAGGTCACCTGATTCACATAGGAGGGCAGTGTGTAATGATGCTGGTTTGATTTATAGCTAAAGCAGACAGGCAAAGATGACATGATGCCTTCAGGAATTTTGACATGATTGATATTTGTCCATATTCCCAAGTGTAATAGTGCAAAATAAAACGACAAGGAAGTAAGTTCTGATCAGGGTGTGCAGTTAACACAGTAGTAGATCTGTTTGGACTGCTGCTTTGTGAAGGCAGGAAAAATTGGCTAATACACTAGTGGGCACACTGCTACCTAGCTAGCACAAACAAACCCTGAAAATGCTACCATTAAATAAAAGGGAAAAAGACAAACCAAAACAAACAACCTACAACTAAAGAGTCTGTCAAAGTACTATCAAGAGAAGAGAAATACCAAGGCAATGTCAGTCTGGTTGCCACCAGGCATGGCGTGATGTTTGTGGAGAGTGACATTGTGAAATGCTCCTGAGAAATCTCCCTCTGGCATGGGGGAGAGTTTTCACATTTACCCTAGAACCACTTACTGAGCTATTTGCACTCACTGCCACAAAAGATTCTATCAAGAGGACATCTGGGAGTTCTGGCAGGAAAATGTTTCTTAGGGTGCCATTCACTAAGAAATACATGATACAAGCAATCCAACTTCCCTGGGTTGTTTCAATCATGAGGCCAACACTACCCAGCTTTAAAACCCAGAGATGCTCTGGATGGAAAACAGAATTTTGATGAGACCAAAGAGGAGCCAAAGGGGAGGTCACGGGAAATATATGCTCCTTTTGTTCTGCACAGCAAAGATGAGTTACTCTTCTGGAAGTACTCTGTTCTGAAGTTCCAAATTGTATAAAAAAGGGACACAGAAATATTTTGGTGAGTGAGGAGGAAAAGAAGCCTTGGCTACTTGCGCATTTTAAAAAATAAAGTCACAGTCCAAATAAAAAAATTTTGGAACAAAATGAAAGACACATTTCCAGAAACATCACCTCTTTAGAGACAAATAATCTACTGCTTAGCTTGCATAGATCCTAATATTTGGTCATTTTTTGCTAACGCTCATACTCTGGAACAACATAATTAATAATAATAAGTAGCCAAGATAACTACTGGATGGCACTTGACAAGATAAACTGAACAGCCCTTTCACACTGTTGAAGTTATCTGTGCTTTGATTTCCTAGACTTACAGGTAGCTCTTCTTTCAGAAATACATGCTTTTGAACACAGTATATTTAAAGCATTGTAGCCCAGCTGATGTGCTTAGATGTTAAACACCTGCTTAAATATTTCTGCTCCACTAGATAATGCTGGATCATTACCAGACTGCACAAAGTTTCCTTCTCCAAGTGGCAAAACGTCCCATGCCTTTAGACGCAGTCAGGCTGTCGGATCAAATTGCCTGTCTTCCTCAGAATTAGTCTGCAGAAGTGGGAGGCGTGTGGCTGGGAATGTTAGTCAAAGCTTTGCATTTTAATGCTTTCTCTCTTTCACAGTTCTTTTTCTTTAAGCAACCAAATCATCTACAAAACATGTTTTGTATTCATTAAGACGAGGATTTTGGCCCTGCTGCCCTCCCTGCTTCATTTACATGATCTACTGTAAGTCGCTCTGCTAATGTTAATCACTCACCGCCTTGTTGACAATCCAGCAAGTATAATATCTGCTCAAGGAATGCACTTGGATTGTAAAAACGTGGATTCCAGGTGTCTAGCACAAAGTTTAATGCTATCTGCAAGTTAGTCACTAAGCAGACTGCTTCTTCAATGCCAGGTATTAAACTTCTCATGTATTGTCCTAGCATAAGAGCATCAGGTGATTGGTCTTTTGAGGCATTTCTTATCCCAAATCCTGGCTGCACAATTCACACATGCACTGCGTACGCAGTCTGGATTTTAAAAGGTAAAAGCAGTAGGGTGTATTTGCAGCTCTATAACAGTGGGAATTAAAAGCATAAATCTTATCACTGGCTACAGGAGTCACTGTGTAACTTAGCCCCTGTTAAGCACGTGGAAAATCTGAACTAATCAGGCCATCACTGAGAGGTACAATTTGCAGGGGGAGCACTCAGTATAAAAAGTGTTAGGACTTTTCAGGTTTGTCCTCTCTTCTATGCATTTTAGATTTTTTGGCTTACTTTGACCCTATCCAGCTATTTAAAGGATGTTAAGTGCTTTGTTCATTGCAATTCAGAGTCCACAGCTCCCTTTCTTTCTTTTATCTTGGTGAGAAAGACAAGAAAAAAGAGAAAAGGGGGAGGAAGCCTCTCTGTCCTCTGTACCTTCACTTAGCTAATGCTAATGCTTTTTACAGAAGTGTCTCACCTGGGCTGTTTTCCTTGTTCCCCTTCAACTGATGTTATTAAAGGTCTTTGGATATACTTTTGTTTCATCCCTCTGTTCTAGTTTAGCAAGGCTGATGACATACCAACTGAAATGTCTGGAGGCTTGTTAGCAAAAACCCTGTCACTGGGAGGGATCAAAGTGGGTTTTATGCTGAGTCCTGAGGGCACTGATCCTGGCAATACAGCTGGACTAAGATGCAGTGTCCACATGGTCTAACATGACAAGCAGCTGGATCCTCAAGCCAACAGAGACTTGTTTTCTCAAAATGAACAGTGTTTCCCAAAACCAAGGGGTAGAATGAGTCCCATTGACAGAAAACCTTACTTAATTTATCTCAGGATATAAGAGAAACAAAAAAACCACACTACTTCTTCCATTTTACTGAGCAGAAAAAAATAGTTTTTCTCTCTAAAAAAAAAAAACCCTAAAAACCAAAAACAACAAACAAAACCAACCAACCAACCAAACAAACAAAAAACCAGAATGAGGATGTGAGCATACTCATCATTATACATCAAATTTTTGAACAGAGAGTTGCAAACAATTCACTTCAATGAGGCCAGTCCTTGGTATTGATAAATGATGGTTTTAAGCTGAAAATAAGACCGAGATGGACTGTCAACTGTATCTGTAATCATTGCAGTCTAGCTGGAGGATGATCCACAAATGCAAGCTGGCTGTACATCAGTAATCAAATAATTGACTGGCTTTAAACTGAGACTGGTATTTGGCTTGATGCCCATAAGTAGACCAGAAATGGCATTTCCTGTGTCTTGATAAAGCAGATGTCACTTGGTCCCTTCAGCAAAATACATGGCACCAGGGGAATCTTTAGGAAAGGTTCCTCCTTCCCACAAATGTAATATTGGTCAGTTAAAAATTAGTCCCCTCCTCCTGCAGTTTTATTAGGCAGTAGCTTTTAACAGGATGAAAAATTAGGGGAAAAAATTATGCAACAGCTTTATCTTCATAGCTGATTAAATCTGTTTTGTGCTGCCTTCCCTAGCTGGTGTTCTCAATCTCATTTAGGTTGTGCCCTTCCCTGAGGACACACTCCCTCCTGCACTGAAGTGCAGCTCTTCCCCCAGAAAGTAGGCACACAGTAGGGGCTCATGAGTTCAGGGTGCCGTGGGAGTTAGCTATAACTTGGGCACTCTGTAGTCCTAAGCAAGTTGTTTTGCTGTCTCTCTTGATTTCCCTAATTTAATCTACAAGGTTTCATTTGTTTTGTGGTTCCCAGGTAGAGAAATAGTAATGGTTACTGCAATTAATAAATAGCACCTGATTGCCAGTTTGACCCTGTATTTGTGAACAGTATGTGTCTTCCTCTGGCAGTTTACTATGTAGATGGGATTTTAACCTAAAAACATCTTGCACATTGTTTACTTCATTGCCCAGCACTTCAGAAAGTTGTGTGGAAAGTAGATCGGGTTTCTCTGAGAGTGGCCAGAAACATGGAAATATGTGAAAACCTCAGAGTCTTCTGTTCTTATGATTATCTCTCAGCTGGTTTAAATCCCTGGTCCAGCTCACCTTAAAATCACACAAACATTATCAAGGAAGGAAACAGAAGATGAAGAAAGGATAAGGGGTCGGACTGCAATTCCAGCTAGCAGCTGCAAATGTGAGATCAGGCTCCCAGCAGACCTCTATTTATAGTCTTTCCCAGAAGGAAGGGAAGGTGGGTTAGTTCTGTCCCTCTGGGAGAAATAGCAGTACTGCTATCATGCCAGAGCTCAGCACTGCCAGTCTGTTTTGCCAAGAAGCATTTGGGACTGCAGAGTAGATGCTCTCTTGATAAATGTGGAGAATTTGCATTACCAGATTACTCCACTAATCCATCCGACTCCACGTTCTGTCCCTTACTGCAGCCAGCACAGGCTCTTCAGAGACTGAAGTCCTCATTATAGACAGTTTTACAGCTAATAAAATTCTAAAAGCCTGTATGCAGACAAATCCCTGCAATTTTCACATTAGGAGTTTGCATGAGTTAAAGCTGAGAGCTGACCACAGGATATGGCCTCATAGAAGATGGCAAGACCCTGTTACACTCAGAGCTCATGCTACTAATAAACAAAAAACTCCCCAAAACAAACCAGAGGGATAATGACTTCTCTGCACAATAAAAATATGGACCATATTTAGAGAACATTGCCTTTGGAATTACATTTAGAGGGGACAAGATAACATAATCTCCTAATTGCCTTTTCCTTCCCACCCCAAGTGTAGACGTCTGAAAGCATCTCTCCAGGATGCTTGCAGGATTCCAGATTCATAACCTAACCCCTGCATAATCCGTCAGGCTGGTTATGGCGCTTGGTATGCTGTAAGAATAGCCAAGCTGAACTTAAGGAGGCAAAAATCAACTCATAAACAATGTTTAGATTTGATAATTGTCCAAAAGTTTGCCGCTTGGGTGAAGATAACTCTACTTGCATGCATTTCTTAAATCTATGGCCAGGGTGAAAATAGGTATCATTCAATAATTCATCTCTCAACAGTAGTTGTAAATATACTGGCTGATCTATAACGAAAGCTTGGATTATATTTCTGTATTGCTTCCATCACTAGTTCTTCATCGCCTCCTTTCTCTGGTACTCTCCCTGGAATTACTTCCAATGTGCACAATCCCTGTAGTACAAGCATGTCATACATTAATACCACATCCTGTTACCACCCCACATGATGAATACAAAAGACTCAAAATTGCTATAAGCATCAGCACAAGCAAGGAAACCCTGCAAAGGAGTGCTTTGGAAGGTGGAGGCAAGGTCTAGGGAGTTTTCCACTCTGGATCAAAGGAAGCGATAGAGATTTCTAGGCATGTCTTTGGGCTAGACAATTGTTTAGGCATGGACTGTAATCAAGGGCTGGATATAGCTCACTTCTGCAGGGCCAAAAGCAACACTAAGCACTTAGAATGTTTAACGAAGCAATGATTCCTTTGTAGGTGAGGTAGATCCAATCCAGCAGTGTCCCAGCCTCGCATTGCAGCCAGTGGTTCTGTCCCTGATGTGCTCAGTCAGGATTGATACCCACACAACTGCATGAAGAGCTTGTTTGGGGAGATAAAACCAACCGTATAAAACTGAAGAAAAAAAAAAAATTCAGGAGAATTCAGTTGGTTTAGATCTGATGCCATGACCTTACAAGCAGCAGCAGAAAAAGGAAGGATGGGAACATAAAATTGGGGTCAGAAGGGTTGGAGCAATCTGAGCAGCTCTGTTTTATTCTAGCTTATGCTGCATAACATGACATTCTCATTCACTTCAGGCCCTTCACTTGCACTGCTTTAAGGGTGCAAAGAGACTTCAGTGTATACTGGAGTCCCTGCACCTCACAGCATTAGGGTCCCTCATGCCTTCATATGTAAACAAATGTTCGCCTTTGAGGGAAGGGTCTGACTGGGACTACAGAACCAGGTTTCTGGCAACACTGAGAAGAGGAATGGGTTTTGTGGCGATCAGTCCTGGAGGAGAGATGTAGTGGGTGATACACAAAGGCATTTGCAGTTTTTGCTTGTGCACCCCAAGACCTGCATTTCTCCTTACTGGCATATACTTACCACTCTGTGTGTACTTAATTACCCTGTGAATTTAGTGGTATATTCTCTCCATTTACTGACCCATCAGTTAGGTGATCTGCAGAAACCTGGTGGTCTCTACCATTTAATGACAGTCCACAGGCAACTGGGGCTCTATGGCTGAAGTCAGCATAAACATATCTTGCCATCAGGTGATTACTAGGGCAGCAAATCTGCCCACTTGGGCTTCTCATCCCTATCCCATCTTTTTCATGGGGCACAAGAAAGGAGGTGATGCAGGAACAGGACCAAGTGGCTGAGCATAGAATCATAGAAAGATTTGGGTTGGAAGGGGCCTTTAAATGTCATCTAGCCCAACTTCCCTTCATTGAGCAGGCCCATCTTCAACTACATCAGATTGCTCAGAGCCCTGTCCAACCTGACCTTCAATGTTTCCTGGTATAGGGCATCAACCACCTCTCTGGGCAACCTGTTCCAGTGTCACACTGCCCTTATTTTTAAAAAGTTTCTTCCTAATACCTTGTTTCAGTATCTACCCTCTTTGAAATTTAAACTATTACCCTGTGTTCTATTACAACAGGCCCTGCTAAAAAGATTGCACACATCTTTCTTACAGGCCCTTTTAGCACAGCACAGCTTCATCTGGCTCTGGTACTGGTCTTAAACTCTTTGAAAGCAGACATGAAACAATAGCCTAAGGAGCCAGGCACATTGCTGAAGGCTTAAATTTGCTGTCTAAGGACCTCCTGATTTTCTGAAAACATTGTCTAAAAGTTCACAGAATAGAGGAGCTTGTAACACCATGGCATTACACTATCCTGTGTGTATCAGAGCTGCTTCAAAGAGAAGAACAACTGCCACCTGACACAATGCAATCAGACCTCTGGCTTCTCCATGCCTCTGGGATTTAAGGTCTTTTTCTTTTTTTTAACCTTCAGTCTTCCTGCAAACCTAATCTCTCTCTTATCCTACACAAGCATGCAAAGGTTAAGCTTGAGTGACACAAAGTTCATAGAGAGGCAAGCCATCTATTATTACTTCTAAGCACTAAAAGTCAACTTGCTTCTCTACTATCCTCATGTTAGCATTTCACCTTTGTTTAACTCAAAAGAGTTCTGGAAGGCAGCACAAAACACATGGTGGGAACAAGGAGCTCAGGTGTATTCAATGCTTGCCTCTTGGACAGTGTGTGAGGTTCAAGCAAAATGTTTCATCTTTTCATGTGTTAACCTGATTTCCAGTGTACAAGTGACTATGTGGGAAACAAAATAATTGGGAGGGGAAATACAGAGATGAGGCCTTCACCTGCCCATCTCTAACCTGATAAACAGAAATTGCACAGTGCTGTATTACTGCCCGGAGACTGACTGAATCCTGGCTTGAACAATCATGGACTGGACTGCTGACTGCAATACATTCCTGTGCAGCCCAGTGCCATAGATATTCATCCTGTTGTCACTTCTGTTTAATAATAAAAGCCCTTTCTTCTTTGAATTGTGCTACATGCAAAAAAAAAACAAAAAACAAAAAAAAACAAAAAACCAAACCAAAAACTAAAAGAATATTGTGCGTGCAAAGTCAGCCATTCAAAGGTTAGGAAATGGCACGTTTCACATTTTCTGCCCCCCCTTCCACTTACAATCCAGACTTTAATTACAAGGCCACATGCTATTTTTTCTGATTAAACCCTGTGCCTCACTCAGTGCAATAGATGGTGCCAATGCACAGCTGTGCAATATATTGTTTCATTCCTTTCACCTACCATCTAGTTCCAGGCTCTGCTTAACTGTACACTAACCAAATCCCTTCCCTCAGTATAAAATAATTTATCTCTTCATGGACTCTCCTGTGGTGCTTCTCAATATGCCACTTGAATGCTTCAGCAGCAGAAGTTAATTTATCTTTAAATTAGAGAGGAGTTTATATTCCCTCCATTTTAAAGATGGGAAGCTGATGAAGCGAGGCTGCCCTTCCAAAGCACAGCAAACCACAGAAATGTGCCCTGGTACCAGGCATCTCCCAGGCTGGAGCACAGTCCCACCTCAAGGTGTGCACGCAGGGGTGGGTCAGTGGGTGTCTGCTCCCAGAAGTGTGACTGTGTGGAGGGAGACAGGCACCTCCAGTGCCTAACTTCATCTCTACATCTCTCTGACCTCAGGCTGCAGCACAGCACATGCAGCTACCACTGCTCTCCACTCCTGGCTTATGCATTAGCCCATGAAATGAAATTAAAAAGATAGTGGGTATTTCTCAAGAGTCACAGAAATAGGTCCCAGACTTTTAGAGGGTTTGTAGTTCAACACTCTCAGAGATTGCCACCTTTGATCATACGTGCAACGATAACTACTCATCATTTTGGCTTGGGGTTATAAAATCTTCAAGATCCCCAGTCAGGGATCTAAGGAGTACAGTCAAAGCCTGTGCAGTTAGATTCTGTTTGTTGCTATTGCTCCTATATGTAGTCCAGCATTTTTCCAAATGGAGAAGTATGCATCCATAAAATACAGGATATTTAGAGTGGGTCAGACACTTCTAAGTGACTTGGAGCTTGCAGCATAGCCAGTAGGAATAACAGGTCCATCATCCCTAAAAAAGGAGAGGGGGGAATGATTGTGCAGAAGCACCCTGCAGCCATGTTACAGCAACACCTAAATCCCCACAAACAGATCCCTAATGGTGGTGGCACAGATTATCAATGCTCTGGAGTCCAGACAACCACCACCAACAGCACCTTAGTTCACAACAAACAGCTGCCAGTAATGAGTTGGCCAGATCAGCAGCAGCAAACACTCATCGCCTCTGGAGGAAGATATGCAGATGTTTGCTGGTGTCTGAGGCACAGCAAGACTAGAACTGTGGATTCCTTGTCAAGCAAGGACCCCCTTCCCTTATGTCCTGATGGCCATGAGTACTCCTCTTTGCCATCCCAGGGCTCACCCCTTTTGATGCTATTCCCTCCAAGCCTGGCTCTGGCTCTTCTTCAGGCTGTTTCTTTTTTTCAAGCCACTGTAGAAATAAAAAGCATCTGCTTAGTTACTTGGAGTGGAACTTTTTTTATTCATTTCCCAGGCCTTTCATTAGTATGCCTGTCTCATAATGTTTATTTTTTTCACCCTAAGGACTTGGAAGAACTTCTTCCCTTTCAGATCTTTGAATATCCTTTATTCATTTTTTGTTTTGTCTGTCTGCATCTTCTCCCTAAAAGTGCTGACCAGGAACTCTGTCACATTAGTTTTTCTGGACCCAGTGTTCTGTCAGCTCTGGTCTTTTTTTTTCTTACTCTCAGATCTTGAAGCAGTCTCTCATAGCCTCACTGACTCTTTTGTATCATCTGAATTTTTCATTTACTGTGAAATTGTCTTCAACAATACTGTAATTATTGTTGCATTTATAATCTAACCTGCTTTCACCCTCCTAGGTAACAGTTCAAGCACTGTATTTGCTGCCCACATGGATTTGCTCCCTGGACGGCTGTATTTATTGGGACATTTTGCTTCAACCATGATATCTCTTCCTTGCCACAGTTAGAGAAAGATTTTCAGGAGGACTCCATGCACTGAATGAGAGCCATCTTTCATTTTCAAACCTCTGAGATTTCAGAGGCTCCTCTACAGCCAGGAGGTACTGCTGTTCTCAAAGTGATCACCTCTTAAATAGCACCGAAGTAAAACAGCTTGTGCTTGTTATACCCATAGTTCTTGCCACTCTCAATCAAAAAGCAAAAGTTACTTTTTTAGAATCTGCTCTTTTCCTGAGAGCCTGTCAGGTGATGTTTATGCTGGAGTGAGGACTCAGTGTAATAATCTTTCTTTGGTGGCATTTACCACGCAACTCGACTGGTGCCTACCCCAACGATGTGTGTGATTTGTCAGCCCTTTACTTTCTGCTTTTCCTCTTCCATCTCTAACAAGTTTTTTCCTCTTGGTTCCTGTGAGCTAACTTCAAAGTTCTTTCCCATTTCCACTCCCATGTCCCCAGGTTTCAATGCCTGCTTGTGAGCAGTGGAGGGGCTGCTGTCCACTCCCTCTCCATGGGGCTGCTCCCCAGGTCACCCTGTCCAGCATGAATTTGTCATTTAGTCTCACTTTCTTCTTTTTTCTTTTAACTTCCTGTACACCTAACAATAAAGTTTGGACACATTTTCAGGTCTCAGCGTTTAATTGGTTTTCTTTTTCAAATACTGCTGAACCACCCCCACCCCAACTCTCCCAGCGCTGCATCCACTCAACAACAAAACGTGCAGCTATCGACCTTTCCAAGCCAGAATGCCAAATGAGGGTCATTACCACCCCTTTGCCCACAGTTTGTTTGCACCCCATAAACCTGCCCATTCTCTCTCAGCTCCCAGCTGCTCCCAAGCCATTTGTGGCAATGTCACCGTGGCAGGACCCATGGCACTTTCCCAGGCATGTGGTTAGCTGAGCAGGCAGCAGCTGGGCATGCAGCCCAGCACAGGTGGGACAACAGGGCTCTGCTTGCCTGCTGGCAAAGGGAGAAAGGGACTAAGTTTTACTGGTAAGGGCATAGCAGAGAGAAGAGATAGTGAAGGCAACTTCTGCTGGGAGAAAGAGAAAGGAAGGATTTCAAAGCAAGAGGCAATAAAAAGGAAAGCCTGCTCCTAATTTCTAGACATTGTCATTGCCATCCCCCGCCACTGATCACTTGTCACAGAAGCTAATAATTAAATCAGATCACTCAGAAGGGGGAAAGGATGGAAAGCTAGAAAAGCAACAGCTAGAATCCTGAGAAAAAGTCTTTGCTTATAGCTTGGCACTTCTCTTATATCACTGCTGCCTGCCACTAGCGCTTTAAGATAGTAATAACCTTACCCACATCTGTTTATGTGGAAACTGTCTAATCCAGTCATTTCATTCCAAGGAACAGGCTGTGGCACCAGCATAAACCTTCTACTTTCTTCTTTCACATGGCAACAGCAGGTTCTCAAACTATTCACTTAGTCCTCAATTTGCTACCCAGGTCTCAAAACTCATATTTCACTGTATCAAATACTAAACATGGGATGACATTTAATTTGCAGCACAGGTTATATACCATTCCAGAGCAGCAATATATAGATCTAACACTCTGATATGTGCTATATACCTGTTCAGCATGTAACCATGTATTTTGAGAAACACCATTGACTTGCCATCCATCTATTTAAAATGAATTAAAAGCAGCCTCAATTTTCACATTTGCTCCCAAATCTCCTTGCAAATTTGCAACCTCACTTTTCTTTAGACACTTTTTTTCCTCCTCACACATATCACCTTTCTTGGAGTATAAGAGATGCAAGACAACAAATTAAAACTGACTACTCAGGGAGAAATTGTGTGAGTACATGGCACCAACTGGGCTCACTTTTGATGGGTCGTCACCACCACAATATTATTCAGGGCTCACCTCACTGTGTCTGGTACATTTTAAGCCTTCAGGGTCCAAACAAAACTAGGGTCCAAATCAAACCTCAACCTAGCTCAACAAATCTAAGTTCACTTCAGGGGTGCAGTCCAACTGTAGTTTTGAGTGTTTTAGTGCATATACCTTTTCCCTATCCCCAAAAGACTAATCCTCACCTTTCTGACCTCAGACTCCCTACCTCTTGTTGATTTACACAGAGGCATCCAAGGAACTTGCAACAATCAGCTCTTGCATGTTTTTTTCTGCTTTTGAGTGGCTGCACTAATAGTTTGAGCCCTTACAAAGAGCAGCAGATCAGCTGTACTTGGGTCACACCAAAGGTCCAGCAAGTCCAGTACCTTCATCTTTAACAGGAGGCAACAGCAGATGCTCATTATAAGCTGCTATCAGCTTATATTAATATGCCAGGCTGCACAAATCACAGCTGAAGCCTCTGACTCATCATCTCTCCTGGAGTTATCTGCCCTTGTTACAACCCTCACTCCTGCTTTTAGAAGTAGATGTGGTGAAGAAAAGGTAATCGGTTTACCTGAAAATATATATAAGGAAAAGTGAAAGTCAGAAATTCAGCTGAGCCTCCAAATTGCTATAACTACCTGCCTAGCCTCATTCTCCTGCCCCTGACCCCAAAAATGGAAGTCGTTCTTCTAAAGCTTTCATGTGCTGTAGATTCACCTGGAAAAAAACGTGTCTGTGTAAAATAAACAGGAGAATTCAAAACCAGGTTTCTCTTACCTTTTTTAGTCTGAACACGTAGGTACTACTTGCAGTCATAAAAGCTGGAAAATTCTTAGATCAAGGTGATATTTAAATTGGAAGATATCTCTTCAAGTTAGCCACTTTAGAATACAGTTTTGCACATTTGAAGGGCGAATAAATCCCAGAGAATCCTCATGGATTGTCACCAGTGAGAAAGGCCACAGGTGTACACCTTCTTGGAGTAACAGGTGTTTTCACTGGAAATACAGCTGGACAGATAAGGTTTGGATCAATGTTGTCTTTTCTTAGATCACCTGGTAAATTTATTTTGTTTAATGGGGTCATAGGTGCTTAAACAATTTACAGACTGCACTGCTGCCTGATGAATCATTGGGAAGTACGGAGGCAAGTAAATAGGAGTTATTCATTTTAGAGGGAAGGATATGTAGGAAGAGACACTGGACAAAATCCAACCTTCCTAATATTGGCATGGTGTAAAACCACCTTGGTTACTATATACTTGGTTACTAGAAGATGGTGGGACAGGTTAATAATTTGACCTTAAACTAATAAACTTCATGGGCAAGAAGTGCATATTGAGCACTGGGCCCAAGATCATCACTGCTTTACTCTTATTTTGTTTAGATGTTAGAAGACTAGGGAAACAAGACTAGACAAAATCTGAATGCAATACTAGATAGAAAAATGTGGTTTCAGTTAAAATGGTGTTTTCACAGAAAGTACCAAGGCTCTTGCAATTTTGTTGTTGTCAAATTCTGAGTGCATGGACAGCACCAAAACTCTCTCAATTTATCTCTGAAAACTTTTCTCTTCTTTCATCTGGTAGGCAGAAATGCCCCATATTTTTCCTAGCATAGAACACAGTTTCCTAGCCAACCCTAGTCATAAATAAAATCTTTTTACTACTCTTGCATTTGTGCAAATAACTATGCAAAGTAATGAAGATGGGGGCTGTAGGACTTCTGCGTACTCTGTTTTTTTCAAACCCATTATCCTCCATGGTTAGAGCATTTTTCTTCACTATAGTCCTCATGCCTTCTTTTTGCTGCACTGTAAACATAACCAAAAAATATTCAAAGACAAAATTCATAACAACAACGGGTTGGAACTACTGCCAGCTTTTAAAAAAACATTGTTTAATTGAAAAGCTATAAAGCAGAAGCAGTACATGAATTGTTGAAATTGTCTGCATGAAACATTTATAGTGAAAAACTCCATTCCATAAAGATAGATACAAGGACATCTTTTATGCAAAAATGAAACAATTTATTTGCCTGCAAAGCTGTCATCTTGTAAGAGTGCCTCTGGAGAACAAACTGGAGCACAGAGCTGCAGAAAAAGGCAGACTCTACTTGACGAAGCATTCCTGCATCCACGTGAGTGACCTAAGGGAGGGCATGGGGAGCCAAAGGTGGCACTGAGATGTAAGGAATTAACCTGCCTTCTCCCATGTGAAGAAGTGTAAACAAAAATCAAAGGGATCTCTATCCCACTGACAATATGGTATGCAAGGTCACATGGCCTAATATTTTAAGAGGATTAAAGCTAAATCTCTGCAAACTTTGAAATAGCCCAAGCAAGCCTGTGAGTTTTTCAATTTAAATGGGTGCACAGCGTGTCTTCTATATCAGCTGGAATTTGGCAGGGTGAGATGTAGAGAAGTGGACAATTCAGTCCTGCAGTGATTGGTTTTACAGGGTATCTGCTAATTTGCAGCTGTGCAGGAGGTGGAAACAAAATGGGTCACCAAAATAGCTTGATACATGAGCAAAGTTTTTGCAAAAAAGGAAAAAAAAATTCTCAATATTTATTATTCACCAAATTAGGAACAACATTTCTGTAGTCTGGCTTCATTTCTAGGAGAACTGCAAGCACCAGGGTCTAACTGGAGCAACACAAACCACTTAAACAGCCCTTTCATCACTCTCAAAAGCCACAGTTCTCTGAAAACATGCAAAGCATAGAAGAGAACACCCTGCTCTGGACAGTGAAGAACAGACTTTTACCAAAATGTCTCTATTTGAACTTCAGATGTTATCACATGCAATATGCACGCGGAGTAAATCTATTCACCAGATGGGGAAAACTGCTAATTGTCCAGCAGAATCTAACCACCAGCTGGCAGGCAACTACCATCACAGGAACAAGAAACAATCCCAATAGCCACAAACAAAAATAGTAGAGCAAGAAGCTTTTGACCTGAACCAATTATTATTTGTCAGGGGCACAGCTGACGAAAAAAACAAGAAAAAAACAAGGAAAATAAATAAAACAAAAAAAAACAAAAAAACCCATCTGCTTTGAATCCAAAGTGTGCTTGTGTTCTAGGAGTAGCACAAAATGTTTCCACACTAAAAGCAGTGGTAGTAAAACAGCTGGGAAGATACATTTCCTCTAATGCTGATGGCTGCTCTTTGGACTTGATCCTCCACATACAGAGAGATGGGGACATCTGCTTCCCAGAGTACTGTCCCAGACAAGTACTTTTCAAATATTTGTGCCACTACAGTACCTGCAATTACCTAGGAACTGAAATCGCTGCTGATCTGCCAGAAGGTTTGGAAAAATTTTAAAAATCTGGCATGAGTGCAGAACCCTTCTATATCTTAAGAAGGTGTTTGTTTTCTGAAAAAAATGAGAACAACTTAAATTATTTATGGCAAAGAAGCAGCTGATGAGTGCTGGTTAGCACTGTACCTTTTATCCTTTCATGTGGAAGTGCTGATGTGGAGCTGCAGCACTTCCTCTCCTTTGTCACAGACAATGGTTTTTTTAGAGCTCTGTCATGTCCACTTTCTTCCAGCTTTCCTGTTGCTTCTACTAAATTAATTCATGAGTTATCCAAGAGGCCCTTGGGTAAAATGGAAAACTGCAGGAGAGACAGTGAATTTTTCAGGAGGAAGTGTAAGGAGTTTTTAACTAACCACAAGACCTGCTCAGAAGGCAATGTCCAGCATGTGTGGACTGAGACTCTCCTAGTAACCCTTAAGACAACAACAAAAAGTGCTGCTTCAAAAGTTTGGGTTTTTTTTCCTTTTCAATGTGCCAGTGTATTCCCAGAGGCTTCCTCGGAATAAGATGCCAGAGCAGAGGCCAGAGGCAGTAGGTCTGAGAAATTGTGGGGTGGGCTCAGTGTTCTGCAGCTGCAGGTCATTAGAACAGACCCTCCCCTCTACACCTGAGTGTCCCTGAGAGGTCAAAATAGAAGTGTTGGGAGACTTAAGTTAAAAAAAAAACAAAACGAAAACTAAAAAACACTGAAGAGGACAACATTTTTAAAAGGCATGGGCAAGTACACCATGTTCTACATAATAACCCAGTTTCTACTACCTATCTGTAGATCTTAATTAGACCATTCTGCTGTTAATTTCACATATCTCCTCCTTGCCTTCAGTATCTTTATAGAACAATTTGCAGGCAACTGCAGCTATGTTTCAACCCATATCCATCTAGGCAGGATATGATTATGATTATTTATGATTAGTCCTCCGAGCATTCCCACTTGATCAGCATAAGAACACTGATGAATTAGCCCTCTGCACTCCTGTCCCTAAGTAACCCCCTGCATCCCACTAAAATTATGTGTGTTTTTTTCCCAACGAACATTTTATGGGTTATGTTTCCTTTTCTGATACACTCTCGTTAGTTTTACAGAATATTCTCAACTAAGTTTTTACTTGAAAGAAGATTAATGTTTAATGTAATTCCCTCTTAGCCACCTGTGAAATCCATCCATCCTTCACAGGGCTATGTCTAACTTCTGTCAGCTCCTCACAGAGTTATCTGTCACATCCAGCAATGTCTGTGCCCAGCAAGATCATGAAGCAGATCGTCCTGAAATCTAGGATAAGACATATGGAAAATAAGGAGGTAGTTGGTGACAGTCAGACTGGCTACACTAAGGTCAAATTGTGCCTGAGAAGCTTGGTGGCCTTATAGGACAGGTTACAGTGTTGGTGGATAAGGAAAGAGCAACTTATGTCATCTACCTGGAATTGTGCAAAATATTTGACACTGTACCATGGGACATCCTTGTCTCTAAGTTTGAGAGACATGAACTTGAAGGATGGACCACTCAGTGGATAAGGGACTGGTTGGATGGTCAAACTCAAAGAGTTGAGGTAAACGACTTGATATCCAAGTGGAGATCAGTAACAAGTGAGGTTCCTCAGGGCTCAGTACTGGGACTGATGCTGGTTTTAGCATCTTTGTCAGTGGCATGGTCAGTGGGATTGAGTGCACCCTCAGTGAGCCTCCTGATGACACTGAGCTCTGTGGTGTGGTTCCCTCCACACTGGAGGGAAGGGAGGCCACACAGAGAGACCTTGACAGGCTTGAGACATAGACCCATGCAAACCACATGAAGTTCAACAAGGCCAAGTGCAGTGTCCTGCATCTGGGTCAGAGCAATCCCAAGCACAGATACCAGTCTGGGCAGAGAATGTATCGAGAGCAGCCTTGCAGAAAAGGACTTGGGTGTATTGATTGATGGATTAGAAGCTCAACACGAGCAGGCAAGGTGCACTTGTAGCCCAGAAAGCCAGCTGTATCCTGGGCTGTATCAAAAGAAACATGGACAGCAGGCCGAGGGAGGTGATTCTCCCCATCTACTTCACTCTTGTGAGACCTCACATGTAGTGCTGTGTCCAGTTCTTTAGTATCCAACACAAAGAGGACATGGAGCTGTTGGAACAACGTAAGAGGAGTGTCATGAAGATGATCAGAGGGCTGGAGCATTTCTCCTATGAAGACAGTCTGAGAAAGTTGGGGTTGTTCAGCCTGGAGGAGAGAAGGTTCAAGGAAGACCTTTTAGCAGCCTTCCAGTACCTGAAAGGGGACTACAGAAAAGCTGAGGAGGGAATTCTTGCAAGGGTATGAAGCAATAGGATGAGAGATTATAGTTTCAAGATGAAAAAGAGTAGATTTAGATTAGATATTAGAAAGAAACTCTTTGCTTTGAGGGTGGTGAGACACTGGCTTGCCCTGGAAGATTGTGAAAGTTCCCTCCCTGGAAGTGTTCAAGGCCATTTTGGATGAGGCCATTTGGATGAGCAACGTGGCCTAGTGGGAGGTGTCCCTGCCCATGCAGGGGGGTTGGAACTAGATGATCTTTAAGGTCCTTTCCAATCCAAATCATTCTGTGATTCTCATGATATGTCCCATCCTGTTCTGCTGAATATTGACAGGCTTAACAGCAGGGCAATACCCAGCCAGAAGTGCAGACATTTGCCAGCAGCCCTAAAGATAAAGTGAGAAGATCGATCAGTTGAATCACTTCTCTTTTCCAAAGTGAAATGTCTTTTTTTTTTTCCCCCTCTTTTTATCACAAAATATGCTGTAAACTCATATCCAGCACTTCTTAACCAATCCTTCCCCAAACACCACTCTGAAGGCATGCTGCAGTGCAGGGTGGCTGCTGTGTTAAAAGCAAGTGATGAAATTTGGCAGAAAATAAACACTTTGCAATACAGCTGACCCTCAGATATTAGGGGGGATGAGGGCAGCAGTCTATTTCCAAGACTAAACATTTTCCTACAGCTAGTGCTTGAGGTTTTTTCTGCCTTCTGTTTCATTGATCCTTTTTCTGGGCTGTAACTTAGACAGTACACTTCACTCTGCAGAAGAGTTACTGCCAACAAGCCCAACAGCAACAGAGTCATAGAATCATTTTTGTTGGAAAAGACCTGTGAGATCATTAAGTCCAACAGTAAACCTAGCACTGCCAAGTCCACCACTGAACCATGTCCCTAAGCATCACATCTACACATTTATTATATACCTCCAGGGACTGTGACCCCACCAATTCCCTGAGCAGTTGGCTGTAGTCTGACAGCCTCATCTTTAAAGAAATGTTTGTAATGGGACATGTGAAAAGAGGAGGCCCTTCAGATCTTGAACATAAAATACCTATGGAGCAGTTTGGCTACAGTTTAGCTGCTCAGAGAGATGGATAAACTGATCAAACAGATACTGAAAATGAAGTCTCTGTTTTTTCCTACCTTCTTGAAGTGTCTCCCCTTTGCATCAGCTCTGGTTATTCATCTGAGCCCACAGCAAGCTGTCACAAGAGGGAAAATACAGCAGGAAGCTCTTCAACAGCCCAGAGAGCAACTCACTAATGCAAGCTTATTTTAGGCTGCAGGCTTAATTCATTTTTGACTCAAATCACAGTCAGAGATGCCTCTTTTAAATGAACACAATCTGGAAATTCAGGCTTCTGTGCCCACACTAACAGCTGTGTGTGAAGGCAGTGGGGGAGCCAACTGTCCTGGCCATGGGTGACCTGTCTCACCACACAGAACACTGGGGTGGTACTTCCATAAACTTTAGTTCTTCATGCATGGCCTCTGATGATAGATTTTTGTGGAAAGTAGATGTGACACTATGTTTCCCAGCTTATTTTGCTTTTCCTTAAGCAAGGACAAAAGTTGCACCTTTTTAAAAAACTGTCTTCCTTCCAGATTTACCTTCATATTTACCTTAAAAATGAAAGTATCGGGTGGGGGAGTAATAGACATTCTGAAAGGTCCTGACGTATATACAACTTTGAATTATAAATATCTTTGTTGGACAGAACAACAAAATAGCATTGGAAGAAACCAATATATTTTCAACATTGAAGAGGTAGAATATTTTATATTTATATATGTGATAGTCTTACATTATATTGACTTTGCTGCCATTGTCTCCTTTCATTCCCAAGCATCTGAAGCCCTCACCTCTGCTCTGGATGTCCAGGCAGCACCTTTATAGACTGGAAAATATCTTCTTTTGTAAATTTACATGATACATACACAATCCTACCCAAAATAAATAAATAAACATGCAAGGGGGGTGAGGGAATAAAGGCTGCAATATTAGTTTTTCTGGAGCTAGTAGTGCAATATGGGTAGCAATTAGAAAATACCTGCACTAACCACCAACTAAGTGAGCAGATTTAGCACATAACAGAAATTAGTAAGTCTGCATGTAAAAGGAGGCAATTCTTGCCTCAAAACTACCTCCTTGCTTGCAGCACAGCAAATGCAATTTAACTTCAAGGCAACAAAAGAGTTCTCATTGAAATGGAGAGGTAAAGGCAAACACCCTGGTCCCTAATGCAAAGAAATGCAATAGCAACCTCTGCCATAACTTGCTCTGCCTTCCTTCAGCTTGACCGCCTTGGCCAAGGGGATCTTAGCTGCACCCCTGCATATTTTATATGCTGTGTTCCTAGCAAGATGTCTAGCTGATCCTTTCATGCTGTGGTTCTGCCTCCCCATCCTCCTAGTAGTATTATTAGGTAAGGTGTTTCTTTAACTTAAAAAAAACAAAAACAACAACCAAACAAAAACCAAACAAAAAAAACCAGTGCTGGGGCAGAACTATCAAAGGAAATGAAAACAGAAAGCTGAAAAATAAGACAAAGCACAACCTGGCCTTGTGTCATCATAATTCTCATGCTGGTTTATTTCCAGCCAATATCAAAGCTCCCCAGGCCACATTCACAGGCTAGAGATGGTCCATCTGAAATAAACAGCTCATCTCCACACTGAGAAGCTGCCACAGGCCTAGAAAACAATTAGCCACAAGGGAGAGAAATAAAATGATGAGAAAAGGGTAGAGATCATAACACTAAAAGAAACACCAAACCAAAACAAAGCAGAGGAGTCTGGAGCATCATCACCTCTCTGAAATGAACCTGAGGGGGGACAGCCAGTAACTTCCAGGGGAATAACTTTTTTTAGATGCTCAGTATAGGCTGGGTCTTGAGGTAGGTCCCTGACACAAAGAAACTGCATTTCAAGCTGCTTTCTTCTAACCAGGCAGTTGGCCATCTTCATTGGTATAAAAAGGAAGAACAGAAGTGGCAAAAAGGACCAATACAGAGAAAAAGAAGACAGAAATTAAACATCCGTAAAACTGTGATTTGCTGTACTGCAAAAACACACACTCTTGTTTCTTACTTTCCATGAAAGAGCAAACTCTCTAGACAATAAGATAATTTCATCACAATAGTACACAGGTCTAGACTAAAGAGTTATAAGGTCAAAAGTTTGCCTTATGAGTGTCGAGGGGAGTGGCAGAATAGAAATATTTACTTTTATTTAAGAATTAAGATTCATTAAATAAAACTCCTTTGTTTTCTCATTCCATTAGCTCCAACATCACTGTAGATCTGTCCTGAGAGGGCACGTTCCTAAGGGGTTTTTTCCACACGGACTCACTGTTTTTTTTTTCCCAATGGGGTTCTTGTCAGTCACTCCCAGCCTCTCCTCTCTGTCCTCAGCTCCAACTGGCTGGCTTCACCCTTCCTGAACAGTGTCTCCCTCAGCTCATTCTGCCTTCACACCTTTCCCCATCTCCTGCAGGATGCACAACTACGCCCCAGTCACTCAAATACTTCACACCCACAGCAGTCTGGGTATTCACAGCAACACTGGGTATTCTGTGAGACAAGTGATTGGAAGAGGACTGCATGCTCATCCAAAACAGGACTGGTCACAGTAATGTACCATTCCAGCAAGGACAGGCAATGGCAGAACCATGAGCACCAAGCACACTGGGGAGTCCCCATTTGATAGAAGTCCTACTACTCAATTTGAGGAACACTTGAGTACCTTTCTTCACCTCTGACAAAGTCTGTTGCTTGTCTGCCAGGTGTCATTTAGTGTCTGTCCAAAGGACTTTTTATACTTGGAGCTAATAAAGTATAATTCTGACAAGCTCTCTTTGCCTTTATAACAAGCTAGATTATACTATGCTGGAAATATTTTCAGACATGTTCTCAGGGAAAAAATAAATCAAATACTCCAGAGGGAAGTGTCAGCTTAAAACTGAAAATACATAAATGGTGTGTATCTTTTCTCCAAAACTGTACAGGACAGTTCTGCAGCACTGTTCATCGTGTTATGTCTTTACCAATTGATTTTGCCTCTGTGGCTATGAAAGGGGTGTATGTGTTTTGCTTAAGAGAAGAAAAAGCATTGGCCCTTTCCCCATGTCTGTAGTACATGCATGCTTTAAACAGAACATATGATTCCAGTGGGGTAGGAAAGGTTTGTGAGTCCTCAGTATTTCAGACTCTCATCACCGAAACATACAACCCATGTGTCTAAACTAAACCAAAAACAGTAGAGTGGTGCTTTTCTGAAAAAGCTCAGGGTACCTTAGTTCCCTCATGGCCTATGTTGTCACAACTTTCTCTTGAAAGTCTTGTAGGAGACAGTGAAACATGATAGAAAACCAAAAAGAATGGGGGGAGGGAGTGAAACATGGAAGGGGCAGTGGAAATAACAGATAAGATATAGTGCTACTGTTTTTCACCATGTGAGAAGGAACTTGATATAGACCATTATGACAGCAAGTCTCCCTTTCCTTTCCTTTCCTTTCCTTTCCTTTCCTTTCCTTTCCTTTCCTTTCCTTTCCTTTCCTTTCCTTTCCTTTCCTTTCCTTTCCTTTCCTTTCCTTTCCTTTCCTTTCCTTTCCTTTCCTTTCCTTTCCCTTAAATGTGTGAACTTCAGGTGCTTAAAGTAAAAAGTAAGCTAAATAGATGATTACATATTTGGGCAGCTACACAGCTGCTGGTACCTGGCTCGTTGGCTTAAAGACAACTTAGGTTCCTTTGTGCTTGTATCGTGCATTGTTACTGTAACTGCAGCAGCATCTCATACTAATAGGCATCCATATTTGGGGGTTAGTTAGTTTTCTACAGTTATTTCCAAAAGCTTTACTGCAGATGGGTAGAGCCTGTTGGAGAAAGCCCCATATAATGGATACTGCTGATAATGCCTGTGAATCATTGGCCTGTAGCTGCAAGAGGGTCAAATGAATAAGGTAAGTTCATCCATGTATATATGTACCTATATGTATATACACACACATCTCTCATCCATACATGTATTTGGTTATATCCCAGTTCCATGCAGGGCTATAACTAGCCTGACACACTCTTTGCCTCCTGATAACAGAAAAAAAGTACAGGCATGTGGCAAAGAGAAGCCAGAGCTTGCTTGCTTGAAGAGGGCAATCAAGAAGCAACCACTGTATTTTTTTTCTCCAAATCAAGTTTTAGAAGACTGCCCACAATTAAATTACTCAAATAAGTGTCTGTTTCCTCACTCTGATTCCAGCCATCTGCAGTACAATTAAATGCATGAAAGGAGAGAGTTTTCCCTGGACAATGCAAATTTACTGTATAGTGGAAAGCAGAGTTGTTTTGAAGAAATTCACAATAAAGGCAAGGCTGTTGATCTGCATAGGCAGAAAGACATATCATGCCAAGTTTTATTTATGTAAGTTTTTGTTTTTTCACTGTTTTGTCAAGCACCCTGCAGCACAGTTCGGTGATAGCGGGTACTGTTTGACGGAGTGGGTAAAGGATGTCAAACTGAGTGAATAAGAATGAAAGCATTGGCCTTGGCTATGGAAGGTCTGGGTGATTTAAAAGCTAATTCAATGATACAAGCCTTCACTCAGCTGGTTTGCTGAAAGTATGCAAGCAGAGTTTTTCCTCTTCTTTTTTTCCTTCCTGTATTTTGAACGTGTGTTGCAGGCCTCAGGCATCTGTTCACAGGCTTTCTCTTTCTTGCCACAGAGAAAAAAGCTTCTCACCTGCCCGAAAGATTGAGTTAGGACACCACACCATTCTAATTAGTTGTGAAAGACTTTTCTTGCTTCCCTTTGGTTCTGGGCATGCCTTTTTTTGTGTTGCTCATTCCTCCTAGATCTCCCTCAGCTCCCTCAGCTACATCACCTCAGGATAAGCACAGCATGGTACAGCAAGTTATGAGATGCTCAGCATTTCCCTCTGATCAGTGCTGGTCCTCTGAGAGCTGGCTGCTGTGCTGTGAGGTGGCTGGGGCAGGCATAAGGCAGGGATGGGAACTCTGGCAGCTTGGGGATGGAGCCAATCACCTCCTCATTAGCCTTGTTTCCAGTCCACTGGTCTGCAGAATGACGGTCTGGAGGTCACTTGCTGATCTGGATCTCCAGCTGGGCTCCTCATGACACCTAGTTGGGAGCTGGGACTGTCTCATCCTGTTATAATTGGATCAGCCTTCTGGCTTGTCTGGGCAATGGTGGAGTTCTGTAACATTTTCATGTATATCCCAATACCATATGTACTTATCCTGTCACAACTAAAGCAACTTAGTCACACAAGAAGAAAGGAAAAGATAAATCCATCAAGTCCTGAAGGATAAAAAATGGCCTTCTCAAATCAATCTTCATCTGACGTAAGTGTAATTATGGATTATTTACCAAGATCCAGTCGCCTTAGAGCACAAAAATTGCCAAGGTGCCTGGAGCTAGTAAATTAGATAACACACTGGGTGATTTGTCATTATTACAGATCATTAGTTCTTTTCATGTTTAAACTTGCCCTTTCCAACGACAGATTTTTTTTCGGCTGTCTTGAAGATGCAATATGTTTCAATCAACTGGTATGTTAATCACAGCACTGGATGGAGTCTTCTCTCTCCCAGAAAAAAAGCATTAAAAGCTTTATAAAGTGACAGCAAAGAAACCAAGGTGTAAATGGACAAATAAGCCTTTACCAGTAGAGAGACTGCAAGGTCAGGAACTTTTCCCAGTAGCCACAAAGTGAAAATTACTGCTCTTCTGCCTGTTCCTCTGACCATCACTGTCCACATCCTTTGTTCCCTATAAGCCCTCTAAGAAAAGAGGTGTCTTAATGGGAGACATGTGAAACTTCGAGAAGTCTGACACTGGACCACTTGGAAGCGATGGCATCCTAGAAGTTTTTTCCTTGTGGGTGGGAAAGTGTTACTGTGCTGCCCTCTAATGCTCACAGCGTTGTTTTCACTGATGGTTGGGGAGGTTTAAGGTTAGTGCTGCTGAGTAGGCAAAGCACCATTTTTGCGTCTGCTCTGATCACGTAAAATTGGAAAGCAAGGCTTTATGCTACATTCAGACAGATTTGTCGCTGTTCCTATGCAAGCACACTTGTTATTACACAAAGCATGAATTACTGAGCACTTTGGGGCTGTAATCCAGTTTGTGGATATTTCATTTAAAGTGCGCCATGAGTGAATGGTCTCACAGTGATGTATTGACAGGCCCTAGGCTGATACTGTCACTGAATGGTAAAATAAAGCAACTCAGCAAAACTGGAAAAGATAGGGGAACTTTTCTTGAACAAAATCATGATAGACATGTTAGGTTCATGTTCCTTTAAATTTTAGAGTGTATAAAAATTGTTTCCTGGTCCATTATATCTTGCAGAACCATTTCACAGGATCACTTAATCTTTTCAGGAGCTTTCCTGCCCTGAGTTTCTTATTGTTCTCCTTCTGCATCACCTAAACCCTGTCAAACCGTAAAACCGCTATCCTAATCCAAGATTGACCCTCTGAGCTTTGTGCTTTCACACATCCTGTTTTGCACATAAATAGCTGCCAGCAGAACCTCCTCTTCTTTGCAAAGAGGTGCAGAAAAGAGGAGATGGGCAGGAGCTCCAGTTTAAGGCTCAGCAGCATTCAGCTTCCTAGCTTCAAAACCTGACCTTGGAATCCAAGAGCTACAGCATCAGCAGCAACCAAGGTGGGGAAAGGAGGAGGAAGAGGAGGGAGGGAAAGGATGCAAGCAGGGAAACATGTTCACAGCAACTCAGGGAGGGACAGGATCTAAACTAGCTTATCAAGCTGCATAAATATTAATTGTATCATTTAAGCCAACATTCTGCCCCATCTGCAGAATTTCACTGTAAGAGGTTTCTCTAATAGGGTGTGATGTCTCCAAGCACCACAATTACCATTCTATATGAACCCAGTTCATGGAAGATAATGCTGTGTTGGCAGTGTCAGGCAGGGGGGACCCTAGTGCATAATGCTGAGGTGAAAGGGTTAGGTATGCAGCCTCCTGCCTTTCTCTTCTTTGTTAACATTTCAGTGCTTCCTAAAAGCCATGAGATCATGCCCTTCTTCTGCTTGGCTTCTGATCCACACCTCTTCTCCCCAGCTGCAAAATGAAAATGTTTTCATTTGTCAAATACTTTGAGGCCTACCAATGAAAAACATCATGCATGGGATGACCTGAAAAAGGATTTGTGCTCCCAAGAGCTTGTTTGTTAGAATATACCAGTGGGGTTATTAAATGGTAGGACCAACAAATCTTGCCTTGACTGTGTCCTTAGACTGTCATGGGCAAGGTCTCTCCATACACATAGTAAGAGGTGGTTCTGGAAAAAGAAAATATGTGTTAAGGAAAGAAAATAAACATTTAGGAATTCCTTTCTGTTGAGGAGGGGCCAGAGAAAAACACACAGAGGCTTCAGCGCCTCATCAAGGAGTGCTCAAGGGCATTAACAAGAATCAAGCAGTGACAGGGGAGGAGTGTCAGTGCCATGGGCTGTCCAGACAGGCAGAAGGATAAAGCACCAATTTATGGCTTGTAGCATATAGGGAATGCATATCTGACCAGCAACAACCCCACTTCAAGGATCTTAGCCACAGAGAGTAGGAGAAGAGTAGTAATTAAGGAAGAAGATTCAATCAATCCAGATTAAAAATATTTTCATTGTGAGTTTGTTCTTTTCCTTTGGTGATGAATTGACATCTGGCAACAAAGAAGTCTGCATGAAGGCAGGTCTGTGGCTACTGGCCTACCATGACAATAAAGTGCAGGGAACAAAGCAAAAATGACACACAGGCTTGACCCTACACAATGCAAAACAGACCCTGGCACAAAGATTCCTAAGGAAGTGATGATCCAACCATTATGGCTGGAGCTCTGGATGTGGTGAAGCTGGAGCAAACAGGACTCTGCTGGAATGTGACATCCAAGTGCATCCAAGCTTGGAGTGACTTTTCTCTGGACAGCTGGAATGTCCCTGGGTCACACTCTGCTCTGGTTTTGATCATGAGCAGAGCAACTGAGTTTGAGAGCACCTGCAACTGAGTCTGTACTTAGAGGTCTCAGCATTCAGATCAGTGCAAGCAAGTCCTGTGTCTAGTTGGGTTTGAAAATCCTGGTGTCAGAAATCTCTTTTTATGTTAAGAATGGTGTAAAAGGGTCTCAAAGTATTTGAAAAACAGTGTTTTCCACATTTTAATTACTATACAGATTTACTTCGCGTGTGGAGGGAAAATAACTCCACTGGTGGGACTCAAAGTTGCAAATGCAGCTTTAAGTAAGCTACCAGATTTTTCCAGACATGGAAAGCTACTCAGTCTCATCTGCTCTAGCTATAAGATTTCATTAATTCTAAAAGGAAATAGACACCAGATTTATTAGTCAACAGATGTGAAGGAAGAAAAAGAAATCCCTAAGAAGCAGATGCTGATGACATTGTTTAGAAAAAAAGTTTGTTTAGTATTAAAGAGCAGGCAGTGCACCAAGGAACATGAGTGGAGATGAACCTTTTTATTTTCTTTCTGGCAACTCTTTTAGCATCCATTACCTTCTTCACTTTTCTTTTCTGCTCTTTTTGTCATTGTTTTCTAATTCTGTATTTGCAGGATAGCTGATTAACAGGAGCCTCTTAATCTTTTGGATGCGTGTTGTAATTGTTTGAAATCAAAGCAGACAGATAAACCAAGGGACAGAAGAATTAAGAGACATGTCTGAGGTCACACTATAAGTTAATGGCTAATCACAGTTTGAATCCAGAAAACTTCTAGTTATTAGACTTCTGCTACAATCGAATGTGTTGTCTCCTGCAACTCAGGAGTGCTATAATATCACTTGAAAATTGATGTAAGGGTTGCATAGGTGAAAATTAAAAATGCAGTGAGGAGAAGAAAATTGAGTTATCAGGAATCACTAATAAGCATCCAACACTGATCACTTCCTAAGCAAACAGGCTTGACTCCACTGAGATATATTTGATACCCCCAAAACAATTAATCAGCTCTCAGAAGTGGCAAGTGTCAGTAATAACATCTTACCTGTAGATGACTGACTACCCAGTGAAGACTGCACCGGGAGAAAATCTTTCTTCTTTTGGTTTCCTTGGTGGAATATGCTGGCTCCTACTGCTCTGCTGGGAATGTTAAGTGGGAGAAGTTCTAGAAGAAGGCAGGGTACTGCTCTCCTTCACCTGTCTCCTTCCAATTAAATCTCTATGGATTTATGTCTTAATAAAACAGCAGTTATACTTCCTTTTTCAATTCATCTTTGCAGTTAAAAGCCACTATTCCACACATAATAGGTATTGTCTGCAATTGCTTAAATTGGGCATAAACATTTATTGTTTCCCTAGCTAACAAATGCAACCTTGCTGTTCACAGGAATGAGGAAAATTCCACTCAAGGTCAAATGACATGATGTTTCCAGGCAGCCTCATTACCCACATTAGCACTGCAGAATATGATGCAGAACATCTGGTAGTATCATAAAAATGACAGAATGAATGTATATTTACTTTAGTTCTTGATGCCTATATTAAGCCTTTATCCCATTTTGGGTCAATGTTCTGAAGGCCTTCTAGAGTCTCTGTGTTTAAGGTTTAGCTCAAAAGGTTTCTTGGTCTCTGCAGTTCCCTATGTCTGAAAGAAAATCATGGAGATACTGAAATTGGCATCCCTTACTGCTTGCCAACACTATTGGATTTCAGGCAAAGATGGCTTAGCCACTCTGATATGCATTTTGTCTCATGTGTCTGACACCTGGGAGGTAGATGTTTATTGGAGAGCTCTCAGTATTCCTCTGTCACCACATCTATCAATGAATTTTGCTCACCACAATGAAAATGAGTGACAAAACTGGAAGAATAGAGGATGTTTGTCAGCATGACATTTTCTGTGCTCCTCTACTGCCCCCCTCTGATGAGCGTCTGCCTCAGAGGTTTTGCAGTATGCCTTTCAGGCTCTTTGGAGGGCATGGCAGCAACATCTCACCAACCTTTGCAGGAGGAACCCCCCCTTGCTCATTAAAGGTTTGAGTGGAATTTACTCATCTCCTTGGGGGGGTTTTTTGCCTGACACACGAGGTGTGGAAGGAGGGAAGTGCAAGATCTGACTGACCAGATCCTTGTCATATGGAAAAGCTGCTGTGCAGAGTATCTTTAGCAGAGAACTTAGGGGAGCTGCCCCTCCCTTTGAGGCAGGGAAGCACTGTAGAAAGGGGCTGCTAGACTGAAAAGCTGTCTGAAATACTTGTACTGTATGGGCCATCAAGCCATTATGACTGCTTTCTAACCCATTAGCACTTATGTTCATTTCAATACAGTGCAAATGTCTCTATTCTGAATTCAGAGACTCCTTCTGCAGGTGCAGTGATCACCAAAAGCTGGGCCTTTTGTCATCAAAAGATCCTAGAAACAAAATCACTCCCAGAAGCTCCAGAACTAAGGTGATGAAAAAAGGATACCCACCCAAGGGTTGCTGTGGAGTATGCTGCGTTGTAGACCTGTGACGTAGAACGTAGCCAAGAAAATAAAGAACAGCCTGGTGAGGAAATGTCAGGCTCCTTTAAGAAAATGGTTCTCTCCCATTCCTTTCTGATCTGCATATTTCCAGCTGAAGTGCAGAAGGGATAGCAAGGTTGTGGTCCAGTGAAAATCCTTCAGCCTCAGTCATCATACTGCTGCAGCCAGGGATAATAAACACAAGCCCTACACACTTCTGGTGACTTGCTGGAAACCACTGCAGACAAGAGCATGTAGAATGAAAGACAGTGATTAACAGTGGGCAATTCAGCCCTTTCCATGGTGGCCTTAGTGGAGTTCAGTGCAAGAGATGTGAAACCGAGATAATCTAAACCCAGCACTTCACTTGGTATGCTGTATTGCCTTAGCACACTTCCTTGCTTGTATTTTAAAGTGCTTGCAATTCAGAGTAATTTAAAACCTCATCAGTACTCACTAGAGGGTTGGGGTTTAGAATCTCAGTCAATTAAGTCCATGTAGATGAGTAATAGGAGTAAAACTCACAGTTTTCCACGCAGAAAACGAAAGAAAAAAGAAGAAAAAAGGTTCTACAGCCGAGCTATTCAAAAAGCAATTATATTTTTAGTTACACAGAGAGACATTTTCAGACTTCTAATTGCTCCAAATCTATCTGTTAAGAGAGTCATTACATTCCTTTTTAACCCCTCTCTGACACGAGGAACTAACGCTGTAATTGAACTGTGTCACCAGTGATCTCAGTTCAAAATCATTACTAGAGTTGTTCTTTTTCATATTTGCTCTAACACTACTGCTTATTGCCTACAGGCATGGGGCCAGATTTGCTGCCAGCATATGAGGGTACAACACCACTGAGATCGGTGCTGTTGTGTCCAATTAGGCCTGTGATGAGGCTGGCCCCATGTGCTATGAGCCCCCATTAACCAATATATTCCCATTACAGGCTGGGTTCTGTTCACCCAACTACATCTTCTTAAAACACGTGGCAACAGCCGTAAAATAAAACTCAGTAGCACCGTATGTTTTAATTCTCCCCAGTTCTGGTTTTGTTTGTTTGTTTGTTTGTTTGTTTTTTATGTCATAGCGCCATTTAGGGGCAATTTCATATCCTCACACAAAACTGATTTCATGTGCAGACTACAACGGATTAATACTTTTCAATACCAGTGTGCTCTCAGAATTGTGATACCTTGTTGATACATTACTGTGTGTATGGGATGTGTCTTGGCTCAGTGCTGTGGGGTGGCTTCTGTCAGAAGCTGCTGGAAGGTCCTCGGGTTCCAATCCTGGCCCCATCTCTTCCTGAGGCTGAGCAGATATGGGGAGCTAAATGCCCCACTGCAAGTAACATATTCAACACAGGGGAAATGAAACTGCGAAAACAGATTTAAAAAAAAAAAAAACAAAAAAAAAACAAAAAGGGAGAAGGGAGGGGGGATGTGTATTGGGGGAAGGTGTTGAGATCTGGTTGTGTTTTCTCCTCCTTGTAGCTTAAATTGGTGGGGTTTTTTTTCTTCTTCCCAAACCGAGTCTGCCTGGTTTTGACCATTACCGTAACTGAGAAAGGAACACCTCCTTGTCCTTGCCTCAATCAATAAGCTTTTGGGTGGATTTTCTCCTCCCTGTTCCACATTGAGCGGGGGGAATGTGTGAGCAGAAGCCTGGATGATGCCAACTGGGCCTAAACGTGTCAGTATGTAAAATATCCTGGGACCACCTCCTTACTCTTCACAGATCTTATTTTGAAGAATGAAGACTGAATTAGAATAATCATAGTAAACATGTTAATCAGGTTACATGCAGTTTGTGTAAAAAATTAATGTACAGGCTTTTTTAGACTTAAGAAAAAGAAACATTAAATGTCAGGGATATTGCTAAATGTGGGCCTAAAAAGTGATATTTAACCATATACGGTATGATAGCTATTGGCAACAGATAACGTGAGTCTATAGCAATCCTTTAATTAAGATTCTACCCACATTTCTGCTTTAAACCCTGCCATAAAAATATGCTCTGTACAATAATTCAGGATACAGATCTTAGCACAACAATGATTTTCTTGGTTTGTTTTGGTTTTAACTCCAAAAAAGTCATTCAGCCATTTTAGTTGCAGAGAAAGATAAAGAGCAAGATGAAAGTTTCCAAGCCCTCAGTTATGATCTTACAGAACTCAGACGGGCCCCAGATTAATGCTCACAACTTCAATAACTCAATCTCATGGCACTAGACAGCTGAGAGACCACCACTTAGTCAGTGTGTACTGAAAGAGTTTGATCATGCCAGTGTCTATCAAAGCAGCTGATTCATAATCTGCCTGACTACTCTGAGCCCATGTTGACCAGGTAGATGTAATTATTGATGGCCAAACTCTGCTTTAGGGGTTTTTTGGTGGACTGCACAGTGTTCAGCTGCGTTAACACATATTGTGAAACTGGTGTCGGTACAACTTGAGCACATCCATGTAATTAACTTTTGCAGGGCCAGAGCTGGCTCATATCTCATTGGTGCAGGAGGAAAAAGAAAGTGGTTTGTGACCATCTCTGTGTGACTGTGTAGATAGTGCCTGAGAAGGAACTGCTTTCTGGGCCAAACTGTGGCCCATGACCTGCTAGAATTCTGTGTTACCTTCAGACAAGCAACACCATTTCCATTTTTACCCACCTCATCTTGAAACCATCTCCCTAGGGGCATAAAACTGAGCTTGTATTTGGACCAAGAACCTGGTTAACTAGGTCAGCACCGTGACTGTGCCACCTGCAGTCACCTTAGTTCCCAGGGGAAGAAAGAGCAAATGCCATGTGGTATCAGCCAGGTTGTCACACAGGCTTGGAATACTGCAGAGAAAGGGAACAGCCCCTCTCTGCCCTGACTCCAGCAGCTGATGGCTGAGCAGCTTTCCTTTCTGTGGAGAGAGAGCACTAGTCCTAGTGCAGGCACACAGTGGCATCATCTGAGGGGGCAGGTGAGATGGGAAAAGGCAGAGAAAATGGTTAGTTTTAACCTGCTTGGGTTCCCCACCTTATTTTCCTCCAGCCTTATAGACACTTAGGAGCACAAAGGGGGAGTGAACACGGTGTGAGAGGTGTGGGGAGTATCAGGGTGACTTCTGACAGCACTGATGCCTGATGGCAGCTTAAGGAGGGTGGGGACCTAACTACAGCTTGAAAATTAAGTCACAGCAGTTTAAGAGTGACCAGCACCACTCCCCAGTCTGCTGTGCCTGTTTTGTGAACTCAGTTTTTGACTCAGTCTGCTTTTGTCATTGTGGGGAAGTAGCAGCATTAGAAATTACTAACATCCTGGACATGTGGACTACCTCAATGTGAATGCAAGTGCTTCTCCCTCTGAATCTTAATAAGAGTTTTGATGTCATTATAACCCAATTTTATCTAAATGCATGTCAATTTTATTGTATTTCTACCAAATTATTAAGATTATCTATATTCAGTATTTATTTACCATAATAAAAACTATGAAAAAATAGCTAAAACCAAGATGGAAAATATTCCCAAGCACAAATGGAATTAATAAAGACTCAGTACTCCCAGCTCCTTTCACTTTAGGTAGATGTTAGTCTGAGTTTTCTACAGCACTCAGTATGACTTTATCTTAGCTCCAAGCTCAGAAGCTGCCCCCATAAACATCCCTGACCTTTTCAAGGCAACTGGAGGGAGGCTGTGGCATGTTCCTACCAGTGCTCTCTACAGCATGCCACAGACCTGCTTCTTCCCCATTTTCCTAATTCACCCAAAAAGTAGCTTCACTTTGCAGTACCAAGTGCATCCAGATCATACAGGAGGCGAGACACTAGGATAAATGCCAATTATTCTTATTAGCTGTTAGAGAATAATCATTATCATTACGTTTCCAAAATTAGGTTCCACATTAATGTCTTCCTGTGGTGCCCTTTATATTAAACCATAGAGGTTTAATCTGCAACTACAGTTCTTCTTGCCTCTGTGGGATTATTTTATCGCCTTAATGTTCCTCTAATAGATGGTATTTTTGGCATGTGAAACGATGAGTGTGTATTGTAAACCAGACGAAAAAGAAAAAAATTGTGATAGGCAATGGAAAAATATCATGATGCATTGAGACTGCTTGAATTTCTGGATAGTTCCCTGCCTTCAGAAACTCTGCTGTTTAGCCAATCTGCTAAACCATTGGAACAGTTTTATTTTTAGATTCTATGGCTCCTGTGCTAACATTTTTCTTGCTCTGTAGAACTAATTACCATCCCATACACTATTGTACATAACTTCAGCTTAAATCGAAAGTTAGATTTATTCAGTGATTCTTTCTGAAGGAACAGGAGGCAAAGAGATGCATGCCCTCAGACTAACTTTATCCTGTGGAAAATTTCTTTTTGCCTACCTTCATATTTTAAAGAGTTAATTTCCATTTGACTGTTTTATTAATAGGCCACTGGAAGCTTATAAACAAGGCTTTTAATATTGTGTTTTTGTGAAGACGATTAATTATGCAGTGTTATGGATTATTATGCCCTCTTTTCCATGGTTTCTGGACTTCTTCCTTGCTGTCATGTAACTCCCAACAGTTTGATGAACACAAGAATATTATATTCCCTGTTTGTTCTAAAAGAAAGTGTGATTCTTTGTAAGGGACATATTGCAAATTGGAAATCTGCCACTCACACAGTCAGATTGCCCTGTGATGCATATCATATACAACTGCTCAACACTTTTTAAAGACTAGTTTAGTACTTGAGCAAACCCCTTGACTATCAGCTGCAGAGATTGACAAGCTTAAAGCCAGCAGGGACAGTGACAGTCATAGAGACTGATTTCCTACACAGTACAGACCACATACATTCCCTCACTAATTCTTCCAAAGGAAAAAATTTTTCTCCCTGGATCGTGCAAACTATTTTATCTATGAAACAGCAAAGGGACAGTGTCTCCCTTTACCATGTTGCTTCATTTTTTGCTTAAACAATGCCTGAATGGTTTCTTTACAGAAGTCATTCTTAGATATTTTTTTTATGGATCATGTGAACTGGAGCTGAGTAAATCCTGAAACAAGGATGTCTGCTAAAGAGTATCAATTTCAAATCTTAATTAACATGCCCTCCTAACACAGGCATACCTTTTCTAGTGTCTTCCTGAGCATATCACACTGAGTGATTTTATTCCCAAGAATATTAGTGCTTTTCTCAACACACAGACACTCAAAGAAATTGCACTTTTAACTTAATTGCAAATTCCCACATCAGAAACCTGATCTAACAAGCCTACTTTACTCTGCTCGGAGGACACCCCTGCACTGCAAGGAAATGCATTTTCAAATGCAGGCAGGGAACAATTAATGTGCCAGGAATTGCCCACAGGTGTCTTCTGTCCATAGGGTGGGCTGATGGCCAAGTGCATTCAGTAGCCCTGGGACCTCTTTGCAGATAGGCACCAATCAGCAGAAAGTTTTGCTGATTGCATCCCATTCCAACCTGGCCTGTCCATCTACACAGAGAAGCATGGTGAAGATGAAGAGAAATCTCTTTTTCCTCAGGGATTTTTCTTGTTACAGGAGAGCAGCAATTTGTATCTTGTGCAGTGAACAGGCAGACATGGGTGCCCATTCCTCTTGTCCCTGATACAGCAGCAAACCCAACTGAGCTTGCACAGATAAGGAAATAGATGAACCTAGCAGGCAAAAATGCCCTATGTCCTCTCCAGTCTGGCAGTGGGGGTGGAGGGAGTTGCTGCGACCTACAGTCTGCTCTGCAGTTTGCATGGATACATGTGGCCTTTCCTCCAGGCACACTGGGAGATGCAATTCTTATCTGCCATGAATAGTTAGCATGGAAACAAACCATTTACTTAGTTTGTTGGCTAAAATGTAGTAGGTCTGCCTACCATCACTTCTCTGTGAGGATCTGACATAGCAATTCATAACATTCTTTGACTTTCCTCCTTGCTCTTCACCCTTAATCTTGGGTAGTCTGCACACACTGATGAACTCTGCCTTTTATGAAATGTGGAGAACAGTATCAACCTGTGCTGCTGAAGAGAGAGGCAAAGTATGCTGATCAAAAGTGGACATGGGTCATCTTTCCACCTCCACCTAGGCTGTCAGAAGGTGTACCACAGCTTAGCCAGTACTCAGGGCTAGTCACTGCTCTCCCAGAAGATGCTTCCAGTCCTCCAGGCTAAACCTCAGCTGCTCATGGCAAAGTTTTCCAACCCATTTCAGCCTAAACAAGTGGGCATTCTTAAGAGAGTGGTGAGGTAAATCTCTGCTAACCCCACTGGGCTCAAACACATTCCTGAAGGTAGCTCAGGATGGTTTGCCTCTGGCAGGGATGGGTAGCTGGGAGGCAAGGCAGGAATGGAAAAGTTTTCAGCTGGCACTGCTGCATCAGAAAAAAAGGATGTGTGCTCACACAGTGACTTGCCCAGGGCAGACTGTGGCATGAACAGACTTACAGTTGCTTTAGTTAATAAGCAGAATAAAAGCCAGGGAAAAGTTCACAACAGAAAGTCTACAGTGTAGTAAAAGAGAAGATATAACATAAGCAAAAGATAATAGTTTTCTGTGTTAGAATAAAGTCTGTTATTCAATATTAGAAGAAAACACCTTTCCTGTGATTCTTCACTTCTTACAACAAAGGCTTTATGCAAACAACTCTTCTCCCAAACTGTCAGACAGTGATAATTAGAGCTTCTATTGAGGAGACTGGATTTGAACCACAGCTCGACAGGGAGAAGGCATTATGCAGCACCCTGTGCTCCCTCTGCATTATCATACAGCCTTTCCATGGCAATGGACTCAGTAAAAAAGAAAGTTCAATCAACGCAGAAAAACACATAATGAGCTTGTGCTGCAATGTTTAATAAGTTAATCAAGTATGTTAATGATACTTATTTACAAGAAAGAAATTTGACTTGAAATCAAGTCAGGAACCAACAAAGGCTAGTAATAAGAACAGCTTTGCATTGACGAAGTCCAGATGAATATGAGATAATTTGGGCATCAAAAAGAGAACAGAGAAACTGGTATTAGATTGAAGCTATGGAAAAGCTGAATTTCATATCCAGCTACAAAATTCACTACTGATGGGCACAGCAAAATAACTTGTCTATACAGGATATGGGTAAAATTCAGTGCATTAATTGTCTAAGCCTGTGCCACATTTCGTATTTATTTTTAGAAGTGGCTTCATACTCTGTAAGCTGTATCTGAACTCAAAGTCTTCGAACATCTGGAAGGTCTCAGGCTTTTGGCTAGTTCATTAGAAACTGAGGATGATGTGGGGCTAGGGTTCTTAATTTTGTTTCCCCTCTACAAGATAAAGCATGCTTGGAGTTTTTTGGGTTAAGACTTTGGGTTTTCTGCTCCATTCTCATATCTCCAAAAGTAAAATTACTTTACTAGTAGTAATAGCCTCAGTTTTAGATAAGAAATGGCACTCTCCTAGTCTCCTCAAAATCAGGAGATTAATTTAGATGGCTGAAAATGAATGAAGACCAAAATGCATCCCAGATAGGACTTAGAGACTTGACTTTCACTGAAGAATTTTTCAATTAATAGAAAACTAATGTTATTTCTTTTTTCTTTCCTTTAGAGAGGAAAATTATTGGTCACCTCTGTGTTTACAGAATCACAGAATGTTTAGGTTGGAAGAGACCTCCAAGATCATCCAGTCCAACCTTTGACTAACACCACAGGCAACTACTAAACCATGTCCTTAAGGACCAAGTCCAAACACCTTTTAAATGCCTCCAGAGATGGTGACTCCACCACTGTCCTGGGCCATTCCAATGCCTGACAACCCTCTCAGTCAAAAAGTATTTCCTAACATCCAACCTAAGCCTCTCCTGGCACAGATTCCCTCTGGTCCTGTCACAGTTCACTAAGGAGCAGAGGCTGTTTCCCTCCTCGCTCCAACCTCCCTTGAGGTGGTTGAAGAGAGCAATAAGTTCTCCTCTCAGCCTCTTCTCCAGACTGAACACCCCCAGCTCCCTCAGCTCCTCCTCACAGGACTTGTGCTCCAGGCCCTTCATCAGCTTCCTTGCCCTTCTCTGGACACTCTCCAGCACTTCTCTGTCCCTCCTATAGTGAGGTGCCCAGAACTGAACATAGTACTCAAGATGTGGCCTCACCAGAGCTGAGTACAGAGGGGTGATCACCTCCCTATTCCTGCTGGCTGCTGAGTTCCTAATACAAGCCAGGATGCCACTGGCCTTCTTGGCCACCTGCACACACTGCTGACTCCTATTAAGTCGACTGTCAAACAATACCCCAGGTCCCTTTCCACCTTACAGCTCTCTAACCACACTTCCCCAGGTCTGTAGCTTACCATGGGCTTGTTACGACCCAGGTGCAAGACCTGGCATTTTACCTTGTTAAACCTCCTACACTTAACCTTGACCCATTGGTCCAACCTATCCAGGTCCTGCTGTAAGGCTTCCCTACCCTCCATCAGGTCAACACAGCCACCTCGTTTGGTGTCATCTGCAAATTTACTGAGGGTACACTCAATCCCCTCATCCAAACCATTAATGAAGATATTAAAGAGAAGAGGCCCCAGTTCCTGATTTCCAAAGATGAGGGGAAAACAACCAGTAAATCTCACTGCAATAGAGTCTAAGTGTGAAAAAAATGAGGGTTTTTTCAGTGACATCAGTGTGCTGTGCAGATGAAGGGTGAACCCAGAGGTGCTGAAAGACACAGTGGCCTCTTTTGTTATTGTCCTGCTGTGCTGTACTCAACTAATGTTGATTCAAGGTGGCACATCCACAGGGTGTAGTGTCACACCTTGTGAGGACACTCGCTGGGATTGGAAAGCTGTATGGCTGTGTCAGACCGCAGCATCTATTTATCTGCATTCAGTGACATATTGATGCAGGCATATTGCTTCCAGTTCTGGTGCTAGCTTAAACTAAGCCTGGATAAAATGTCTCTGAGCTCAGACACAGACCTACTGTATTGTGTAACGCATTTGTTTGGGTGCATTATGTTCATCTCCTCCCCATGCCCAAATCATTCATAGCCCCTCAGCAATGTGTAAAGTTTGTTACTGTTTAATATCTATTAGGCTACCTCTGGTTGTACTCTCTTTGCTCAATGGCATGCTCCCTAGGGTCAGGTGGAACTGGGCTTTAAATCTTTATTTAAAGGATCTGCACTCTATAAAATCTTTTGCCTTCTTAATTTTTTTTAATTGAATCTCAATAATAGTAATTCAAACTCAGAATGCAGTAGTGATTGATTTTCTTGAATTTTTGCATATACTTTAGTTTCTTAGAGAAATTCATGCTTTTTAATTTAGTAACCTGCATTTGTTTTGCCCCATTTGTTGTCCATAATATCCATTGAGTATCCTCTATGAGTGATTCCCAGAATGGGGGCTGTTTTCAAGCAACCTGCTCTCAGTTGTTTGAGCTTAGTGACCGGTTATCATGGCAGAGCCTGTTCCTCCTCCTTCATCAGAGGGCAGTAATGTTGCAATCTGAACAGTGGAGAGAAGAAAAGCTCCTTTGAATACCCGACATTATTTATGCTTGAGTCCTTAACACTCCAAAAGACCAATCTGTTTCTCAAGGCTAATACTTTTTAACAAAGTGTGAGTGCTGCTTAATGTTTTATATATGAAATTCAACTTTACCTGTGTTAGGGATTGCACTAACAGCTACTAAGCCCTTCATCAGAAGGCTAAACATCTCACTGAAGGACAAAGGACACCGTAAGAGCACTTGAATGATTAATAATTCTTTAGTAAACTTTGTAACCCAGGTGTTAAAACCACTTAGAGCTCTAAATGATGACTCTTGTTAACTCATCACATCTCATCACTGACTTTCAAATGACAGCTTTATAAAATCCCACCTAATCCCAGCAGCCAGCAGGGTAGATCACCTGATGCCTCTGAAAGATTTTGGTTAGGCTGCTTTTGAAGGCCAGAATTCAGCATGCCTCAAACACTGCCAGGGAGGGAGACTGCAAATGATTCTCTGCATGAAGGAACAGAAGGTTTCCTAGTGCTGCTTCTCTCTTCCTTTGTTTCTTTCCTGTTTTCATCTCAAGGGATACTTTTGCTTGGTCTGTCTGACAGTTTCACTGTTGCCTTCCAGTTCCTCTCTCATCAGTTGTTCTGCTTTTTAGAGAAAAACACATAGACTAGGTGGCAAGGAGACATTTCATGGACTTCAGTGAACATCTTTTTCCTTCAGGGTTAACCTCATTGCACACACTCAGGTTTTCCTGAACTGTCCTTGGCTCCTTTTTTTCTGCTTGCTCTGTGCTGAAAAGCTTAGCCTCAAAGTGTGTTTTTCTCTCAGCTCTTGCAGCAGGGAAAAAGCAGCTGTTCCATAGCTTTATTTTTTTAATTTCTTCCAATTGTTGGAGTGACTATTTCTTTGGCTGGCTGTCTATGTCTAGCTAAGAAACTGAAAATAATAATGAAGCAGTTGAGCAGACTGAATATCTGTGCAAAGCATACACTTCATCCTGAGTCTTTTCTCCTCTTCATGTGCTCCTTTTTAGTCGTTGCTATTGTTCACTCAGCATTTTATACAGACAGGCATATAAACATTATAGAACTGTGCAGCTGGAGCATGCCTGAATGCAAATTACCTCAGACAGGAAATTGTGTAATGTACTTGGTACCTGAAAATAAAGATCCAGAAAATGAGAACTGAGATACTTCTCTGGATGCAAGTGGAATTGGCGCTAATTTACAGCAGCTAAGGATTTGCCTATGTGTATGCCTCAACAATCAGGTGAAAAACAGCTTGTTCTTTTCATAATTGACATCTTTTTTTGTGCTGTTCCTCTCACTTCCCCCAAAATTAGATGTAAATTGCCCCCCTTCCCTCAGGACTGAAATACTGGGACTTGGGAGGGTTGAGCTGGACTTGAATTAGGTAGAAAATGATTTTAAGAGCACAGACGTGTCAATCCAGCACAAAGGTTACATTTCTTCAGGGAGAGAAAGCTCTGCAGTTGTGTCCCTTGCCTTGAACTGATATGTCCTCCAGATAAAATGCCAGAGAGTTCAGGAGGTAAGGAGCAGATTTAGAAAATTGTAGTGGAGGGAAGACAGGCTTTTTGGCAAGCAGCTGATGCTGCATAGCTCCCAGAGAAAATAAGTCAATTGAGCTATGATGACAGAAATTGAGTCCTTCTCAGTAAATCCTTTCTCTGCTTGTCCTTCACAAAATTTAAAAGGGGTTATTATGTCCCTTGAACAACTAATAAAAGAGATCTAAAACTAATTAATTTTACAGAGCCCTTTCACAAAGCAAATGAGTTTTGCATGAAAGACCACCGAACAGTTTCTGGTTTGGTTGTGGCAAATGGAAGTAACAAATACCACAGAGAGAAAAGGTTGGGCTTAGGTTCCTGTATGGAGATTTTGCTGATATTGAGTCTGTGCTTCATTTTAATTACTGCTTTATGAAAACTCCATTTGCCTCTGGTACCATACAAGCCTTTAAGGAGGTATTTGTAGTGTTTTTTGCCCTTCAGTTTCCCTCTCAGAAAATGCTCATCCGCCTGCCTGAAGATCCATTGAGGTTCTGAATCAATGAGAGAAAGGAATGGCGAATACCCCGTGCCCTACATCTTGAGTGGCTATTTACACCTCAACAGAAGCAGACTAAATCAAAATTACACTTCTTGATACTTTGCATTATGCAAATTATTCCACAAGGGGTAGTACCAGCACAGAATGAGGTCCAGAGACCCACAGGAAAAGACTTGCACAGTAATTAAATGCTCACTGAGTGAAAGGCTGCTGGTAATTCTTAAGGTGAAGGGCTAAATATCTTCATTTTGCAGCATGTGGGGGAACACTGAGGAACTAGGCAGTTGCTTAGAGCCTAGCACAGCCTTCACATAAACATTTAAAGCCATTTCACAGCCACTTGCAGTTGAAGTGTATGCTAGCAGAAAATATCATTCTACCATCACTCACAAAAGTTCTCATACCTTTAGTATCATATGAGTGGAGGTGTCTCCAATCAATAGGCATGAATTCTTCAGTATCAGCCTTGGCTCATTGTGGCAGCAATAAAAAGCATGTTGTACACAAACACAGGTAGCAAGTTTCACTGCACAGTGGGAAACATGGTATCTGTCAGCATAAAACCCACCCCCCTTCCTATCTCCGTTGTTTTTTTATTTTCATTAGTTTTGTCAAAAGACATTAATTCATCCACAGCCTAAGAAGTAGTTTGCACGTAAAGTAAACAGAATTAAGTTCAGAAGCTACAGCACACTAGAGACAACCAGTATCCAAGTAATATCTCATCTATCCCAAAATGCAATAGAAGACTAATTAGAAAAATACTTAAAATAAATAATGCACTGCAAAATTTAATCTTCAGCACCATGTAAATAATATTCAGTCATGGCATCTCTCAGTCTGACCTGAAAAATAACTGCCTGAAGGTTCAGCTGGGATATTTTCTTCATTATTCAACACTATTGCTATTCCTTCACCAAACAGACTTGAGATAGAAGTAAACTAGAGTTAAAAAAGGAAAAGCCTGTGCAATTGTGCCCTTGAATGTCTGTCTGGGTTTTTCGGTTACATGACAGCAGTGGTGTGAACATGTTGGTTTCAAATTTTTTCAGTGGTCATTGAGCAAAGAGTGCAGAAAGGTCAGGGTAGCACAAAGCTAATACTGGTTCTATTATTATTTTTGTCCTTATTAGCTCCCTGACAGGAAGAAATAGCTACCTCAGACTCAATGAAGAGCAAGAGAGGAGCAAGGCATCTTTCTGAGCTTGTGTTCCCTGACACATTCATCACTTTGGTTTATTTCAGAAGACTCCTTTAGTTACACTACACTAGGCACCAAGACACTTCAGATGGCTTTTGGGGCAAATTTTGTATTACACTGTATTGTAGTGTACTGAAAAGTGTATCTATTTCAATCTCTATAGGGGTCAGCAGAGGAAGACATTATTAAGAAGATTTGAAGGTTGGTATGAAAAGCGTGGCATGTTTCAGGGTTCTGCTGTGGTCCTAAATCCTTTAATATTTATACGCAAATTGGGTGTGATAAACAAGAGCAGGGACAGGGGGCTACCACTGGGTAGGTAGCAAGGCCCATGGAAAGATCAAAGCAGTTAATGTCCCTCCATCCATGGGGAACTCTGAAGAATGTGAAGTCAGAAATTTGAATATGGGATTTTTCCCCTGGGCGCCACCAAATTTCTGTTCTGTTTCACTTGTTTGAATGGGATCTGCATCAGAAACTTCCTATATTCCTGCCTAATCAGGTGAAAACAGTGAAAGATGTGACCAACCATCTGTAGGGAGCAATTTCTGGGCGACAGATAGGAGCACACATTTGCCTTGCTATAATCTGATTCAGCCCAAGATTCATCTCCCATCCTGAGGCCCTGCTCCAAAATTCACTGTGATGGATTATATATGCCATTACCAGAAACATCTGAGAACACGTTTCTGGGGGCTGCATTTATCAGCACAAATACAAATATCCTGTGTTGCAATGGATCTCATGTCTGGTTGAGGCTAGGAGGAAAGGTGATTGTTGCAACATCTTTGTTTTTCAGAGGCTTCCACAGGCAGAGTGCAAAGAAATTCAGGAATAAATGTTGTATTGGTTTGTTTTGGTTTTATTTTTCAATTGGGAAAGGAGGAACAGGCCAGTGAAAATAGATGTCCCATGAGACCAGATATGAAATGAACCCCACTCACTCAGTTACAGGCTGGTTGTTACAGACGGTGGAAAAACCAAGAGGAAAGGATCTACCAACCACTGAGGAGCAATGTAGGAGGAAAAAAGAGAGGGAAGAAGCCCAAAGGTGCAAAGTATAGGCTGAATTTGAGGGGAAGGAGGTCTGACTGTAACTTAGAGAAAAGGTTTTGATTGACTAGCAGATAATGTGATGTGCAGAAGTTTTTGAGCAGAAGCTTTTCACATAAAGGACAGGTTTTATTTTCTCCTGTCCTTTGTGCTGGGGATACAGTTGACTCCTCTGCCATCATGTGAAATAACACCACAAGACACCACTCAGTGTGACTCAACAAAACTGTCATGACATGGTTCCAATAGTAAATACCTACTTTTTTTACCTTATATTCAAAATACGTGTTGTCTTTGCCATCTGCAACAACTTATGTTGTGGCACCTATGACCAATTTCCACAAAAGAAGCCTGCACAGTCATCTCTTTTTGTTTTAAGTCTCTGCTATAGGACAGGGAGATGTAGTGCCTGTGCAGTCCCAGCAGTGAGTTTATGAATGACACATGAAACAAAATCTCTCTCTGCCTGACACACACAGGGAGTATCAGACAGGGTTGTGAGACCACTGCTGTTAGGGGCTGCTTGATGCAGTATTCAGTTCTGATGCAGCCAGGAAAGTCCATCAAGCACACTGCTTTCAAAGTAAATGCATAAAAACATAACCAGAAAAAAAAAAAAAAAAAACACAAAACATATTAAGTTGTTTGGCATAATTGCTTTTTAGCCCTCTTCCTCCTACTCTCTTGCTACCATTTGCTTGCCCAAAGCAGATTCCTTCACAGATTGGGAGTGTTTTCATCACTCCTTAAATGTACTCTTTAGCAACATATCATAGTGAAATATGCCTACTGCATCTCCAAGGGAGGTTTTTCACTTAAAAACAGTGATCTGTGACCTTTTTAATAATGAAATATCTTCCCATACTTCTCAAACTAGTAGAGTGATCTAAGAAACACTGGAATTTATTTCAGTGGTGTAAAAAGAAAGCTATCTTTTCCCCAGTCAATTCTGCTTTTTCACATCAAAGACCAAAAAGCAGTGGCTATATAAGGACCCACTTCATATATGCATATATTTAAGAGGTGGGNCTCCATTGTATAGATCTTTACAAACATTTCAGTGTGTTTTCCCTGGCATTTTTAAATCTGTCTCCGAACACATCAGTTTGCCTGTGTGGTTTTGTTTTGTCTCGTTTTGTTTTCTCCGGGAAAGCAAATCTCACATCTTAATGAGACAGTCACTTAATATTTTACAAATGCAGAGATACTCACACTTAGAGTATTTTTATTATCCCTTAAGTCCTGTCAACTAATGTGTCACATCTCTGCCAGTGCTTTCTTCTCAACTGATCTAATCAATTAGTAAAATTAGATTAAACTATGAGAAAATACATCTAACTTGTTTTTATCCTTTTTTATGTGATACTTCTTACAAGACCTAGAAAAAGAACTCCAAAGTTGGTACTTTTTTCCCTCTGTTTCGTAAATCTAATAAAAGTGCTTGCAGTCTTACATTTTTAAAAAATGCTGGATAACATAGACAGTCTTAGCACTTCCATTTTGAAGACTGTCAGTGTTGAGATGTGCAAAGTATGGAACAAAAGGTTTTTTTCAGATTACATCAATGTGGAATTTCCAGTGGTGTAACAGCATCAAGAAAATACATTTCCATGTTTGGCTTTTTCATGAGAGTAGGAAGATGATTTATTCAGCCTACTGATTCATCATCTTTGCTGGGACTGCCAGGTTCACACGTCTCTATAGGGGTCAGCAGAGGAAGACATTATTAAGAAGATTTGAAGGTTGGTATGAAAAGCGTGGCATGTTTCAGGGTTCTGCTGTGGTCCTAAATCCTTTAATATTTATACGCAAATTGGGTGTGATAAACAAGAGCAGGGACAGGGGGCTACCACTGGGTAGGTAGCAAGGCCCATGGAAAGATCAAAGCAGTTAATGTCCCTCCATCCATGGGGAACTCTGAAGAATGTGAAGTCAGAAATTTGAATATGGGATTTTTCCCCTGGGCGCCACCAAATTTCTGTTCTGTTTCACTTGTTTGAATGGGATCTGCATCAGAAACTTCCTATATTCCTGCCTAATCAGGTGAAAACACAGTGAAAAATGTGACCAACCATCTGTAGGGAGCAATTTCTGGGCGACAGATAGGAGCACACATTTGCCTTGCTATAATCTGATTCAGCCCAAGATTCATCTCCCATCCTGAGGCCCTGCTCCAAAATTCACTGTGATGGATTATATATGCCATTACCAGAAACATCTGAGAACACGTTTCTGGGGGCTGCATTTATCAGCACAAATACAAATATCCTGTGTTGCAATGGATCTCATGTCTGGTTGAGGCTAGGAGGAAAGGTGATTGTTGCAACATCTTTGTTTTTCAGAGGCTTCCACAGGCAGAGTGCAAAGAAATTCAGGAATAAATGTTGTATTGGTTTGTTTTGGTTTTATTTTTCAATTGGGAAAGGAGGAACAGGCCAGTGAAAATAGATGTCCCATGAGACCAGATATGAAATGAACCCCACTCACTCAGTTACAGGCTGGTTGTTACAGACGGTGGAAAAACCAAGAGGAAAGGATCTACCAACCACTGAGGAGCAATGTAGGAGGAAAAAAGAGAGGGAAGAAGCCCAAAGGTGCAAAGTATAGGCTGAATTTGAGGGGAAGGAGGTCTGACTGTAACTTAGAGAAAAGGTTTTGATTGACTAGCAGATAATGTGATGTGCAGAAGTTTTTGAGCAGAAGCTTTTCACATAAAGGACAGGTTTTATTTTCTCCTGTCCTTTGTGCTGGGGATACAGTTGACTCCTCTGCCATCATGTGAAATAACACCACAAGACACCACTCAGTGTGACTCAACAAAACTGTCATGACATGGTTCCAATAGTAAATACCTACTTTTTTTACCTTATATTCAAAATACGTGTTGTCTTTGCCATCTGCAACAACTTATGTTGTGGCACCTATGACCAATTTCCACAAAAGAAGCCTGCACAGTCATCTCTTTTTGTTTTAAGTCTCTGCTATAGGACAGGGAGATGTAGTGCCTGTGCAGTCCCAGCAGTGAGTTTATGAATGACACATGAAACAAAATCTCTCTCTGCCTGACACACACAGGGAGTATCAGACAGGGTTGTGAGACCACTGCTGTTAGGGGCTGCTTGATGCAGTATTCAGTTCTGATGCAGCCAGGAAAGTCCATCAAGCACACTGCTTTCAAAGTAAATGCATAAAAACATAACCAGAAAAAAAACAACAAAAAACACAAAACATATTAAGTTGTTTGGCATAATTGCTTTTTAGCCCTCTTCCTCCTACTCTCTTGCTACCATTTGCTTGCCCAAAGCAGATTCCTTCACAGATTGGGAGTGTTTTCATCACTCCTTAAATGTACTCTTTAGCAACATATCATAGTGAAATATGCCTACTGCATCTCCAAGGGAGGTTTTTCACTTAAAAACAGTGATCTGTGACCTTTTTAATAATGAAATATCTTCCCATACTTCTCAAACTAGTAGAGTGATCTAAGAAACACTGGAATTTATTTCAGTGGTGTAAAAAGAAAGCTATCTTTTCCCCAGTCAATTCTGCTTTTTCACATCAAAGACCAAAAAGCAGTGGCTATATAAGGACCCACTTCATATATGCATATATTTAAGAGGTGGGGTTTTGTTTCTTAAATGACCACCAAGCATGATTTAAAGCCTGGTTAAGTCAAAAGGTAAAAAGGCATCTCTCCAAGATATTCTTCATAAAGATTTTATCTCGACTATATTATACATCACTTCGTGTTCTAAATTCTAGGTTACAGAAACCTTATGTACAAAATATAACACGGGAGGTGGAAACTACACTGGAAGTGATTTTTTTTCTGCTGTATATTTCAGTATAGGCAATCTTTAGTTAGCAAAACTTACTGGTTAATAGGCATTTGTAACAGCATTTAGCAGAACTGCTTGTGCCAATGGAGACGTGTGCACCCAGCAAAGATGATGAATCAGTAGGCTGAATAAATCATCTTCCTACTCTCATGAAAAAGCCAAACATGGAAATGTATTTTCTTGATGCTGTTACACCACTGGAAATTCCACATTGATGTAATCTGAAAAAAACCTTTTGTTCCATACTTTGCACATCTCAACACTGACAGTCTTCAAAATGGAAGTGCTAAGACTGTCTATGTTATCCAGCATTTTTTAAAAATGTAAGACTGCAAGCACTTTTATTAGATTTACGAAACAGAGGGAAAAAAGTACCAACTTTGGAGTTCTTTTTCTAGGTCTTGTAAGAAGTATCACATAAAAAAGGATAAAAACAAGTTAGATGTATTTTCTCATAGTTTAATCTAATTTTACTAATTGATTAGATCAGTTGAGAAGAAAGCACTGGCAGAGATGTGACACATTAGTTGACAGGACTTAAGGGATAATAAAAATAAAACATTCATGTCCATGAAGATAGGGTTCGATGGGAAATTGTTATGGCACATAATGCAATATCTTCATTATTCACTTTTTTGGTATTTAGAGGAGTTACAAATTTTAATTCTAGATATTATTTGAAGGGATGTGTAGGTCTCCCTCAAGGTTTGCTACTGAGAATTCAGAAAGGCTTTGTGAAAAAAAGATAGAGCTGAAGATTTCTACCCTTTGATATCTGTGAAAGTTCTTGCTTTTGCACACTGATTATTCAGCCACACAATGACAGCACTGGCTGCACAGGATAGAAATTTTCAACAAGTCTGTGTGCAACTTCGAAGTATTTTGCTGGGTCTATTTGTGGTGACATTCTAGATGTATACATTACATCACCCAGGCAGATTTGGGTCTATTTGTCAAGTTGTGGAAAGTTTTCATGAGGATGGAAGTGTTGGTGAGGATGGTATTGTTTGAGCAGAAATGAAGATACTGGGAAGTGGTATTTACATGCAGTACTTCTAAAGTCTTAATGCATGATCTCTTTCAGCCCCTGGAAATGCAACAAGGACACTGAGACTCTGCAACCCATTTTGCAGAACTGAGGGATCAGTGCTTAAGTTATACTTGTGGGCACTCTCCCACCAGTCTTTTAAGGATACTCTTATGTACTTAAGAATTGAGACTGGAGAAATCCAGGGCACAAATCAGGTATACGGATCAGCTCATATCAGTCAGGAATGTCTATAGAGAGAAAAAAATGCAAAAAGCCTGGGTCATCTCAGAAGATGCGAAGAACTTCAAAGCCAACCTTGAAGGTTTGGCTCTTCAAGGGAGCCTGAGTGAGGGGGTGGAGAATGAACTCTTCCCCTTAGATTTGGCAGCAAAAAATCTAGTGTCAGTGTTGTTTGGGGAGCACACCCAAGCCTCACCACTATCTGCAATCTATTCCCTCCTGTCCACTTCCTTAGTTTCCACAGTTGTTGCATCATCTGTCAGAGGGTGCATTCCTGTCTGTTTTCTTAGCATCTGTTTATGGACCCATGGTCTATGGATCAGTCTCATCCCTTTTTGGAACCCACTGAAAGTATCTGCCTCTTCAGCCTCTGTGGCAACATATTTCAGGTCATTATCCCTGTATAAAAAAAAAACTTTCACTTGCCTGTCTTAAGTCCATCTCCTTCAAACATGCTCTTTAGTCCAAATATTACAGGTTTGATCAGTAACTGTTCTTCATTCATCTTAGCCACAGCCTCTGTGATTGTGCAAACCTTCATTTATCCATTCATTATCCCCCTGTCTCATTTCCGCCGTACAATGCAGAATACAATGAGTGTATCTAACTGTGATCAGGTAGCGCTGTGGATGGAAATAAATTATATTGGCAGATAAAAACAGTACATTCCATGCTTTCATATGTCAATGCACAATTATATTTGAAATTATATTTGAAGATCAACCCTTCAGTGAGGGCTGGATACCTATTTGTTTTTTTGAACTTTTTCCAGGGAGCAGCTGCTCATTCCTTTGTCTGTGGAATGCCTATCATTTTTTAAGCACTGAAGCATCACCAAAAGGCAATCTGAGGGCTGGAAACATGGGGGCAGCTTCTACATTATAAAGTTCACTGGATGCCCCTCCGAGTCTGCTGTTCCTTGCATGAAGAAATAAGAAAAAAACAAAGCTAGATACTACAGACCGCAGAAGTCCAGAGGCCAAAAACCAGTCCCTGGGTTTTCAACATATTCCCCTAGAGTGAAGTGAGCTGCTACCCGCAGCTATACAATATTTAACACATCTGGCACAAGACAGAAAACTAGCCAGCTCCTTCCAACCCATGTTGTTACTGGCCAGGAGAGAAGAAGAAAGGTGCAGGTGGTGCATAGGAGCAAAATGCGTGAGAACAATTAACTTCAGACATACAATATAACATACTATGGTCATCACCAACTTCATTTGGTATAGTGGCTGCATAGGAACATGCTGGTACATCTGCCTAAGTCTTGCATGGTTATTTGGAAAATGCCATGTATTTGCATCGTGTGGGATTAATTTGCATTTCAGTTCCCAAGACATTTTCAGACAGGTGAATGTTAATGAAGATCTCCAGGTAACAAAAAAACAAAAACAAAAAAACAAAAACAAACAAACAAAAAGGAACAAAAAGACCTCACACCAAAAAATCAAAGCCTCTAAAATGCAAAGCATCTAAAAGTTTAAATTAAGGTTGCAATTCCCATCCTATCAGGTCTTGGGAAAACTTTACTCATGAGACATTTCAGTGGTTGGCACAGGCCATCACATGGTATGCAATCTTGAATCCTGGAGATCCAAGCCCTCTTTCTAGATCTACTATTTCATCTTCTTGGGCAGATTGTTTTGCCATTTACCTTTAGGACAGGGAGGAAGGCAGAACACCTCAGCACACACAAACTCTACAAAGCATCTTGGTGGCACTATCTGGTTACTCCTATCTGCAGATTCCTCATCCCTAAAATGGAGCCATTGGCACTTCACTCCATTGTAATACAGTTTCAGAGCATGGGATTAAAAGCACAACAGAATGTTTGGGATCACTTGAATTCTCCACGTTAATAAAGTGACCTTCCACCTGCTTCTCTGCCCATGCTTCTGAGCTGGTGCTCTATACTTAAGCACCCATTCACAGGAGAGGAATGTCTGCATGGCAGGCAGCTAGGGCTCCATTGTATAGATCTTTACAAACATTTCAGTGTGTTTTCCCTGGCATTTTTAAATCTGTCTCCGAACACATCAGTTTGCCTGTGTGGTTTTGTTTTGTCTCGTTTTGTTTTCTCCGGGAAAGCAAATCTCACATCTTAATGAGACAGTCACTTAATATTTTACAAATGCAGAGATACTCACACTTAGAGTATTTTTATTACTCTGTATATACATATACACAAGTATAAAAGGGGGGTGTCAGACAGATGGGATGAATATTAACACTGGAATTAAATTCTGCAATAACACTGACTCTGGAGAGAGACTTGTGGGGCAAATAGCTGTAGGGTCTGTTTTTGTCAAAACTGCCTTGGGAAGTTTATAGGGACTGCCCTGACCCAGCTGCTGCCCCTTCTCAGCAGTTTGATGTTTCCTTGAGGGAGGCAATGCAATCATTTGTGGAATACTCTGTCTCAGACCCTTGATACAGTCCAAGGCAAAAAGAAAACCTTTAGGAAAAAAAGGGCTTTTGTCCTTGCTTTTATTTGTTTGCTTTTTAACTTAGATCTCCCTAATCTGGTTCACAAAGCCATCCCAGAAGCCCCTGTGCTGGCACATCGGAGTGAGTGTGGGAGCAGGCATAAAGGGCTGAAGGGCAGGGGAGGGAGGGCAGCTCATTTCTCCACCAAGGAACACATACCATGTGACTAATGCTAACAGCTCTCTACAACAATAAACCAGAACTTCAAGTCTTCCAAACTATTTACTGTACTTGATTCATGTATTTCACTCTCTAAGTATTATTGATGTGGGTGTATTTAAAAAAAAAAAAAGCATTTTTAATTTTTTTTTTTTACTAAGGCAAGGTACAAGAGACTATTCATTTCTTCCAAAACAGAGTGTCAGACAGTGAAATGCAGCTTTAAACTAAAAGAATTATTTTTTTTTTTAATGTAACATCTTACTTGTCAGTGGAATAAACAACCACCATATATTTCCTGCTGGTGCTCAATTCTTCCTCAAATCTGAGTCAGCCCTTGCACATTATTACATGAATACTATTGTTGCCATTTCAAGTATTCAGATCATTGGGTTTTTGTTTCCACAATTAAGTATTTTTTTCCCTGAGATAAATAATTGTGGGTATTTTATTTATAGAAAGCTTAGAACTAAACATGTTCATATGAGTCTAGCAAAGATTGTGTGTGCTTAACTTCAGGAATATAATTTTTTCTGCACTCATCAGGGATTCTATTTACCTGCTGAGAGCAAAGGATGTGTCTTGCTGGAATACAGCCAGTATGTTCAGAAACTCCTAAAATTGAGCTCATAGATAATTGAAGTTACTACCTGCATTTCAGTAGGCATTAGCCACTGAAACAGTGCTGGAGATCTGGTCTGAAGTTCTCCTTAGAATCCTACTAATCTCTTTCTTTCAGTCATGTTTTACAGCAGTTCTTACACAGCTTTATGCTATTTGTGTTTCAAAAAACATCCTTTTAACAATTTTAAATTGGTTTCCTTTTCACCTTATGGTGTATCTGTATTTTTCTTCTACAGAAGCAAACAGGTGCCTCTGCCTGACCTTCTCTGTTCTAGTCAGTAGTGAATGTATTTCTGCTGTGTCATAATTTATTTGTTTCTCTCTAAAGCATTCACCTTTATAATAACTATGCACACAGCAGACATCTTTCTATTCCTCTGGTATTTTTTTTCCTTGCCCTTCTCTGGACCCATTTGCTTTCTAGTGTTACCCTTTTGGAAAGTGTTGTGCCCAGAATTATAAACAGTATTCAAGATGAAGGTACACTCTCAGTTTACATTACAATACATTCTTAGTAGCATTCTTTTTCTTTCTTAATACAGGCTTTTGTTTATTTAACTTGAATCTCAGCTTCCATCAGCAGGTGGTTTTCATCAAGGAGACTCCAATGAAGCCTTTTTTATTTTTTTCTACAGGCAGACCAACTTATAGGTGGTTCGGTGTTTTGCTTTCAGTTTGCTTCCCTTCAAATTCTTTGACTACCAGTATTTTGTCTTGAGTTAAATGTCTCAGGCCCTTTCCAACCCAAAGGTTCAAACCTGGGGAAACACTAGCCTACTCACCACATGCATCTAATTTATCCTTCCTTCACCTGTTTTGCAGGAGACCTTAGGTCATCCTCCACACACACATCCAGCTGAGGTGACAGTCCCCTTGAAAATATAAGTAGGTAACACCCCTTCCCCTACACACTGTATAATGCATATTGATAAGCAAGAAAATAAACAGATAGAGAACTCCACATCCCTAGGGCTCAACACCTTGTTGCTACCCCAGCAGATTCCCCTTCAGTAGTGAGTAGTGAGGGTCTCCCTTGTCCAGACACATGGCACAGTCTACATTCCTAAAAGAGTTTTTTCCTTTTTCTTGCTGTAACAATGCTATTTCCTATCGTTTGCAAGCTTTGCTGTCCTCCTTCCCTTCTTCACAAAAAACACTGATGAATACACTGAGCCCTTCCAGTCAAGGGGGTTGTTTTACAAACTTTGTTATCAACCCCTCCCCAGGCTGAAAACAAACTGCTTACTATAGCCAGTGCTGCTAACAACTTAGTTTCTAATTAATTATACAACCCTTCTTTCTCATCCCACAACTGCATAGCTGCCTTTATGGTCTCCCACGGGACATTGTCGAGAAATCTACAGCAGGTGGGAGAGCTCATGTGTCATCTCCTACAAATGAGGGCTGAGAGACTACTTACCCAAGCTCAAGAACAGAGAAGCACCCTAAAATTAGCTGGGCATTTGGTGGCAGCAGCTGTACGGAGCAATGCACTGCAAGACGTAGAAACAGATGGCACAGCAGAAAGCATGGGTGTCGTGTTTACTGGCTGGCTGGAGGCCTCTCCACTTCTAACATCTTTGCAGGGCTTATTGTTGATAAAATGGGATTCCATTTCTGCCCCTCTTCTTATTGCTACTGCAGTCAGCCTTTCTGGGACTTCCCTACACTCATAGCTGGTCATTCCTGAGGAATCTTTTCTGTTCTGACTTCTTTCTACAAGAGCTTTCTTCTTCTACCTCTTATATATTTTACCCATCACCATGGTAGCAATTAACACAAGAACATTCTTCCTAGGGGTTGTTGACATTCGTGAGGAAGGGAAGAGTACCTATTTACCTCAAAGCAGTCACTGGAAAAATTTTAAACATTTATGCTAAAGAATGTGTATGGATGGATGTTGTGCCAGAACAATGGCTGAATACTTAGAGAAAAGCTCTTTCATTTTTTCACAGAAGAGAAACAGCAGTCCCATGGGAGACCAGTAAAGTTTTGGCAAAGTTTTTATGTGCTTATTTCAAAATCAAGGAAGTTTTTTGCAGTTTAGTTGCATTTTAGGGCAATTCACCTCAAAGAGATTTCCTCAGCATGAGTCCCCTGAGCTCTTTAAGGTACAGGAAGCTCCAGACCGGGATGCCCACTGACTTTCTGCAGCAGTAACATTCCACAACACTTCTTGGGGAGGGAAGGGAATGGAAAACAGAAAACTTGGTTATTTAAAACTACAAGTTTAAGAGCAGGTTACGTGTCTCAAGGTATGGGAGGGTGTACTATACAACAAGGTAAGTGCTTAATGGCCTTGGGACACATGGGAACAGATCGCTGCTTCAAATGTGTCCCAGGGCAGCTAATCCACCCCCAAAGTGTGGCCCCCAAAGGGTATGCCAGCATGGCCTGCAGAGAGACCAGTGGTAAGCAGAGGTTTCAAAAGCCTAGCACAACTCCACAAAAATGGAGTAGGACACCCATCACTTCGAAAGGGCTGGTGGTCTGCCCTCAACAGGATGAAGACCATCCTCCTCCTCAGAAAGCACAGCAGCAATGCCACAGCTAAGTCTTCTCTTGGGCCTTCTGCATCTCCCCCCTGCTATTGTACAGCTTCCTCTGCTAGTCTTCACAGTTTGCCCTTCCATACAAGTCTTCTCCTTGCCTTCCCAAAGAGTTCTAACATGGCATGGGTTTTTTAAAGCCTTTCTGGCTCCTTGCTTGGATTTCTCTACCAACCATAGCAGCTGCTTCACAGCTCCCTTCTCTACCCTCTTCTACCCCTCTGAAGTCTTCACCTCTGTGAAGGGCAGAAGTTACTGGGTCCACCCATGAGGGATCCGTGCTGGGGCAGGGACACTCAAAAACAGTTTGGCAGGAAAATCAGTGAGCAGCAAAGGGCAGCAAAAGAGATTTACTCCATTCTTCCCCACCTCCTATGCTGCCTCACTAGTGGGGAAAACAAGGTAAATGGAGACTGGAGAGAGGTGTCTGTAAGTGCTCATGAGTCATTGTAGGCTTTTATTTGTTGAAAGGAAGGAAAAAATTTCCCCACTTTGCCCAGGACGCCCTCACAGTTCATTCTGTCTATGGAACCTCCAGTTTACAAATGAAAATGAATACAAAGACAGGGGCTGCATTCTGATCCTCCATGCCAGAGCTTTCCCTAACTACTCTCAGCCTAGCTACGGTTGTAGCCCTGTGTTCTTGTAAACTAGATGACACACTTGTGTTCGCATACTCCTGACAAACACAAGCCACAAAATCCCCAGGCATTCACCAGCCTGCTGAAAATTGTTATGACCTTCATTCTGACATGGGATAGAGTGGCTGGGGGCAGAAAGCAGTTGGTGATCTGTGATTGCTTTTGAGGCAGTGAATCATAGTCATGTTAGCCCAGTACGACAGGGTTGCATATCTTCCAAATCACTGAAAATTTCAATTTCAGTCCACCAGTGGCACTGTATGACCTGGTTTGATAAGAACTTCTGCATGTCTTGCATTCAGTGGAAATGACTGAATTGCAATCTTCAGACCCTTTGCAGTCTTCCTCTAGAGCTGCTTCAATCTTTTCCTGTTAATGAAAATCTGAAAATTATATTGCATTCCAGGATCTTCAGCATACAGATGTCATGTATGAAGCTCTTTGTAATCCAGCATGGATGTTAGGGATTGCAGCAATGAGGTGCTGGGTTTTGTTTTGTTGTGAAAAGCAATTCTGGTAAAGTTGGGAGCACCAATTCAGGAACGTTTTCTTTCTGCTTGATTTGGAGAAAAATTGAGGGCTCTGGCTTCACAGGAAATGTTAGGGGTGACACTGTTGGTTAATGATTGAGCAAATGTTAAAGCAAAAATTTACATCTTTCCCAACTTCTGCCAGAGTACACAGTGAACAGAGAAAAAATATACTTAAATTTATAAGTATAGGCATACTTTAAGGAATTGGATATCAAGGTATAAATGTTTTCTGTTCCTGAGGAAAAAATATTGTTACAATCACAGGCTGTAGAAACCATCAGTTCTTATGAAGCTTAAAAGAAACTCGCTTTTTGGCTATAAAATATGTATTATTCATTTTGCCCAGGTTAACTTTATTTTTCTTTTAAAGGAGCTTTGACACTTCAAACTGACACTTGTGAATTAAGCGTAAATCGTTGCAACATTAATCAGGTGGCAAGCTGGCTGCAGAAAATGAGAAATATAACCTGTGGAATAGCCTGTTTAAACAGAAGCTTGAAGAGTTAGAGTTCAGCCTACTTGCAAGCACTAAACAAAGTACTCAAGGTACCTTTGCACTGCTTGTCTACACACCCTTCTCTATTCCAGTGTCACTGGTAGTACTTTAGTAGGTGTTAAAATATTTTATATACAAGTTTCTTTCTTTCTTTTTTCCACCCCTTTCCTAAGAAATTAGATTTCAAATTAGCAGCACTGAGTAAAAATTCTCCGAGGATAATAATTTGAATGCAAAATTGAATTAGGTCTGGACATGTTCAAACCCATTTTGTGTTTGCCTTTCACATGCCTCTAAGCACGTAAATTTTGCTAACATAAGTGGTTAAGCAAAGTTTTGAAATTCATAGCAGAGCCAGTGTAGTTTAGGACATTTGGAGTTGTTTTTACAGAGCTGACCTTCCAAAATTCTTTCACACATCCTTAGCCCAGGCAATGATTCAGGAAGTGTTTTGGCCACACCTTCTGGCAATTAGGAGTGCAGATACAGCTATATTACCAGAGTGGTAATATGTTCACTGCAAAGTTAATTTAGGGGAATTAGCATTAGGAAGGATGAGCAGAAAAAGCAGCCAGGTTGAAAAGCCAGATCAAATCACTGTCTTTACCAGTGATGCACTTGGTATCTGGATGTATGTTTCTGGATTATATATCACTGCTTCTTAAGGCTGTGGATCTGCTTCAACTGATTAATTCTCAAAGAAATATTGGAGAACTTGTCTGCCTTTTTGGACTAGTTACTGGAAGAGAATCAGAAATATAGTGGTTTAGAGTTGGCACTGTAGATATCTCCCCAAAAAAGCACTCTAGGTGCACCAACTGGAAAGTCATAGGGTGGGAAAACACCATGGACACTGATAAATTCAGTTGCTGCTCTTCCTTTGTAGTAATAAAGCTGTAGATCTTTCAGATAAACACCTCTTTCTTTCCAAACATAACACAGATCCCTGCCTCCCCACATTTGGTCTCTTTTCCCAGGCACTGCTCAGGAAGACAAGAGGACATGGTCTTAAGTTGTGCCAGGAGAGGTTTAGGTTGGATATTAGAAAGAATTTCTTCACTGAGAGGGTGATCAGGCATTGGAAAGGGCTGCCCAGGGAAGTAGTGGATTCTCCATCCCTGGAGATATTTAAAAAGAGACTGGATGTGGCACTCAGTGCCATGGTCTGGTAACCATTTTTTTCAGTAGAAACTTTGCCCTGAGAAAAATAAAGAGCTTGAAGCTGAATGTTGACTGAAACTCACTTTGAGCTGTGAGCAAATACATTGCCTCCCCGTGTTTAATTCTTTCTACATTAGGGTTACAGGAGTAGAAAGTGATTACCTCAAAGATATCCAGCTCTGTCATCCATTTTTACTGCTAACAGAAAGCTCTGAGGCCCACGAACTTCAGCAAACAGCAAAGGTCAAAAGGGTCTCTTCATATACCAGTTGCACAGAGAAAGAATGTAAATGAGGATAGGCAAAGGACATCAGACTTCAAATTGTAAGAGAAAATAGTAACAGTGAATGGGCAAAACTATCCACCCAAGCAGCTAAGACTGGAAGGACATCTAGGAAAATACTGAACAAGCCAAGCAGAATATTCCAGTGCACATCAGCACAAGAGAAAAAAAAAAAAGACAAGGGTGAAGAAAAACCAAAAAGCTGAACTCACACTGTGCAGAATGGGATTAGCATAATTCATTCACCTTTGAACTTTCAGACAGTGAACAAAATGAATGTTCTAATCAAAATATTATAAGATTGTGGCACCCATATGAAAACTTTGCACTTGGTCACCATGTGTTCCTAACAGTTGGCAAAAGAAGGCAAGGCATCTGATGGTTTCGTAACAGCCTTTCAAATATCTTTCATATCAATGTGGGAACATCCTGTAGAAGGAATAATTTCTGATGGAATTACGGATGGCTTTAAAAGTGAGGTGGTTAAGGCAGTGACAGCACAAACTAGAGCAGCTATAATCTCCTCAAAGTGCATGGAGGCACACCAGGCAAAGAAAAATCTGTGCATGGCACAGGAACAAATGCAAAAGCTGACTTAGGATTTCACTCTAAGCTCTGTTTAAAAAGAAATTGTGTGATAGCAGATCAAGGAAACAAATGCACTCTTGTATTCAAGAAAGAGAATGAGCTTAGGAAAAAGTCCTCAGCAAATCTCAGAGCTGTGAGCGGCTAACAAAATCCTCATAGATGACAGCTTTGAAGGAAAATAGTTTTACAGGAAAGGCATTGGGCTGAGCCTCAGGAGGTTGGTGTCCCCATTGCTACACTCCTACACATAGTCTCTGTGACTCTGGAGAGGAAAAAAGATTCTCCTTTGTAAAATGGAGATAATATTTCCCTTCCCTGACATCCTTTGCCTTATCTATTTATAAGGCAAGAACATCTTTGCATTTACTCTCAGTTGAGCCTGCCAGGAGTTACTGTAGAAAACAGCAATCCAGGGACACCTTACAGAAGAAAGTGTACCAAGAGAACCATTCTGGAAACCTGCAGATTCAGAAGGAGAATATGAGGCCATGAATGCCACTTACACAGAGGATGCCTTTCATGGGATAGCAGGCAGACTAAATCCACTAGCTTCCTTTCATGTCAGTCTAGGCACTTTCATGCACTACAGATTGTCAGCAGGGAAAACCTAAAACCAAAATGGAGTGTCTTGAAGTCCATTGGCACAGATCCAACCAAAGGGACCTTTAATGGTCCCTTTGACCCTGCTCTGAGCAGCCTGAAAGACATCCTGAAGTCCATTCCAGCCCAAGTGATTCAGTGACTCTATTGTTCTATGAAATTCTCAGACTAAACAAATGCTCAGAACAAACAAAATTCATGACATGATTTCTGCCCAGAGCATGGTCACAATTAGGATCTGACCTTATGATCTGGCTTGAGACATGCTGAAGGAGCAGGTCCAGCTCCACTCCTGAATACCTTAATCCCTCTGGCTTCTAGCCATGCCTTCCCACTGCTCGCTTTGTGGTGACTCTCATCCTTATGTAAGTCACACAGCAAGCCACACCAGCCCAATCAGGTGGCAAAATGGGACAATGCTCAGCAGCTTCATTTGAGATCAGATGAACCACTGTAACGCAATCAAGAGGGAAAGCTAGTGTCTGGGGACAGAGATGGAGGGGGAAAGGATGGAGAAAGGAGGAGTCAGAAGAAGGGTTGTCGCAGCTTCCCCTTTTTGTCAGTGGTGAACTCGTATATCAGCTTGGCCATATATTGTGAAAACATATCCTAAAGCTAAGGTTAATTTAGATCTGCAGTTGATTTTAAAATTGCCCATCTCTCCATATCCTGTCAAGACATTGTGTGATAGATGAGCACAGCAAGCAGGGGCTTTCAGACCTCAGGAGAACTCTGAACATAGGAATTAAGTGGTAGTGGTAATGCTTTATCCAGCATAACAAACCCCGATGCTCCTGTGTGATGTCATGAGGGCTCTGTAAGGTGGTGAAGAGGGGCCTGGGGAAACGAGCACCTCAGAGAAAACAGTCTGAGGGGCTTGATCCTTTAGAGCACAGACACAGAGTTAGGAGAGAGGATGGAGGAGAAGCAGAGCTTTGCATTCAAGGAGAGGACAGCTCTGTGCCTGCAGGACAGAGTGGCTCACAGCTTGTCAGCAGCAGCAGAGGCAAACCTGAAGAGCAGGGTGAGGCTGTGCAGAACAGGCAGGTGTTGGCATGGGGGAAGCAAATGCACTTACCACCCAGACCTCTTTCTCTGCCTTCTTCTTCCTTGCCAGGCCCAGCTAGCAAAGCCAGCCTGCCTGTCATTGCCTATTACTCCTCACAAGAGGTGCCTTTACCCTCTCACCTCCTGGTCCAGCCAGCAAGGCTGTTGTCACCCAAGAGGGCGATGCTCAGCCCCTCCTGAGGTTTGCCTTGCTGCTCCTTATAGGCTACTAACTGCTTTATTTTTGCCTGAAGCTGGCCCTGCTACCAAATCCAACTCCTTACAAGTAAATCTGAAGAGGAGAGGACAGTCCTACTCACACCACAAACTCTGCAAGGCTTTCCAGCAGCAGTATCTATACAAAGTCATCTGAATACACACAGGGCTCCTAATTATGCACTTTCCTCTTTGATTCATTCTGAAAGGGGTGACATGATGACTGCCATGCAGCACTCCATGACCTCGTAACAGGATATCTCTCTCTTTCATGGCCTGCCTGTTGCAGGCAAATAATTTCAGGTATGTATGTGTCTTTGTTCCCAACACCTATGCAGGAAAAAAAAACCACAAACAAAACCAAACCAAACCAAAAAAACACAAAACAAAAAAAGCAACCCCAAAGTGCATTGTAAGGGCCATAAATGGAAAACAACAAGACTTTGACGCAGGAAGATTATACACTCAGGCAAAAGCTGGGGGTAATTTAGAGCTTCTGAAATAATGATGAGTGGTACAAAAATACCATCAATAGTGGGGACAGAGCTTGTTATGCTGAAGAAGATGTTATGTAGCAACAGCCTTATGAGTGAATGGCACTTACAGACAGTCAAACTAGAGATGCAAAGGTTGTAAGCACTAAGATGTGATTATATTGTAAGGAAACATCTTCTCAGACAGAATAATCCCAGAGCTGCAAGTCCACACTTTGTATTATTAAGAAAAAAAAAATTCCAAAAGAACTGAAAATTACTCATTCCAAAATAAAAATAAGGACTTTAAAACACTGTACGTGCTTCTAAAGTTGAACTTGCTCACAACTTACAAGTATTTCAGTCCATGTTTTCAAACTGGATCTCCTCAACACTAAAATGATTACAGTTAACACTGTGCTAGTAGTAGTAGTGGTTGGCTCATCCTTGGTCTTGAATGGAGAAATTCATGCAGGTTCTAGGGCTACCTGGAAATGAAGGAGACCTGGTGTTACTGGTCTGAAATGCAGTCTGCAGGAGATTGCATGATTTAGGAACACTAAGGAGAAAGAAGGGGTTCTTTGAGAATACCTCTTTGTAATATTTGTCATCTGTGGGCCTAATACAACTTAGTACTGGGAAAGGACCATCTTTTGAGGCAGTGAAAGCTGTCCTGGCTCGAGAAAAGCAAAGTCAGAGCAAACTGAATCGTGTTAGGGCTGTGCACGGGTTGGGAGCACTCATGACTGACTATGAGGACAAAACTGTCTTCATTCTGGTTGCTTTACTCTCTTGTACTGCTTTAGTCTATTTCCATTATTTACTGATTGTCCTCAATTTCTTTTTCTTCCTAGCCTGAATATGTGGGGTAACACTTGTTAGGAATACAAATCTTCCTTTGAATCAGCAAAACTTACTGGTTCCTCAACTACAGCAGTCTAGTTGCTTTATTTTCTTCACTGTTTCCAAATGCCACCAGTTGCTGCTACCACAAAAGAAGAAGCCTGTGAGCAGCACCACTGCAGCCTCATAAACCTCCAGCAGACGAGCTGGCACAAGTTTTGCCACAGGGATAAAATCAGTGCCTCCAGTTGCCCACCCTTGCCTCCAGCTGCCTCAGGAGGGAACCTCCAAGGCCTTAGAGAACATTCCTGTGCCTCAGTTGCACCCACTTCACAGCCCAACAGGTTCATCTGATCCACCAGAGAGGAAGGGTTGGGCTGCTGGTGAGAAGTGGAGTGGCAACACATGACCCTTTGTATTTTGAGGTGAAAGCCCACAATGGACAGGTGTCACAGTTTAACACTGGCCCAGCAATTAAACCAAATAACAGATGCTCTCTATTAAACCCCCTCCCCAATAAAGAGAAAGGATAAGGAAGAGAGGCTTATGGGTTGGAAACTAAACTACACAGCTTTAATGAAACAGTAATGATAAATAGGAAAAATTACTAAATATATACAAATATATAGGAAAATTGATACCATGTTCCTCTCCCCTTTCCCCCAATAACTCTCACGTCACCACGGAGGCTGCAGGGCAGCCCTGGGAAAGTCTAGGCTGGACCCTGGGGTCAGGAGCAGTCGGGAGCTGGAGGCAGGAACACACAGATTCAGGCTGGCACTGATCAGGACCACAGGCAGACAAACAGACAGAATCCTCCCAGGATGCCGAAGCAAACAGGGACAGGCAAAGAAGGAGAAGCAGGAAGGGATTTGACCCTCATGATCCCTCAAATTTATACTGAGTATGACGTGTATGGGATGGAATACTCTGCTCAATTTTGGCCATCTATCTTGCCCATTCTCCCCCAAAGGAGGGTTTCAGGTGTGACCTCTTTCCTTCTTCTCTCCTTCTGGAGGGTAAAATGTTCCTCGGAGCTGAGCAGTGTCCTTGGCTCTGCACACCAGTCTCTGGCAGTCACTATAAACATCCAGTGTTATCAGTCCTAGAAGCAGACACTGTCTGAGAAACTTGCTGTTAATTTCAGCAAGTGCAGCTACTTACAAGAGACTTAGCTGGAAGCAAAAGTATAAGACAGAAAGTCACCTTTATCCTGGCCCAAACCGGGACAACAGGGTACAAGAAACAACCGGGGCTGTAACACCTTCAGTGCCCGAGAGTGTTTTCTTACTGAATGAGTGAACTAGATCTTCATAGGGTGTGGGGTACAAGGGCAGGGCTGCTGCTTGAGAAAGTGATTTCTTCAGAACAGATCTGCTGCTCATTCTTGCCAAGAAAAAGCACTAATGTAACTTTTCAAAGTTTTCCCTCTTAAGGTCAGCTCAGAGAAGAGTTCAGCAAGCCCAGAGCTGTATTTCTTTTCTCTGGATGAATGGCTACCCTAAATTGTTAGTGAGGTGCAATTTAAAAGAGCTGGTAATAGATTTGCCAAAGTCTTCTCTGTAGAATCGATATTAGCTTGTACTCATAACAGCATTTCAAACCATCGTGTGCTGAAGTCCTGACCATCTGGGCCAGGGAATGGCAATGGGAATTGGCATTTCTCCTCTGCTAGCCCCCAGTATGCTACCCTGTGGCTATTACAGCCATCTATTTTGCATTCTAGTTCCCCTGTGATATCAACAATAAACAGTAAGCAGTGCACTTGATAATAACTTCTCCAAAGGAGAAAAAAAAAAAAAAAAGTAGTCAGCAAAAAAGCATAATGAAGATACACTCTGTAGGAGTTTCCAAGACGGTTTGCAGCAGCTATTCAGGCATCAATGCCAAACAAAATTATCTGAGTGGTAGAAAAAAGTCCCCAAACAGCTGCCACCAGCTGCAGAAGGCCAAGTTAGAAATAATGAAAGGAAGATTTTATTTTTTTTTTTCTGAGCATTAAAAGAAATGGGCACAGAATTACATAGGGCGCACCTTCTAAAGACTCTTCTGTTGCATATAATCCTTATAGCAGTTTACATGTCACCATCTGCTGGTGCCCTCCATTACTGCATTGCAATAATATGCTACTCTACAAATTCAACAAGATTATTCCCATGCCTATATGTAGAAAAGAGAGGACTGAGGATGTCAGTGTAATAGAAATGGCCAAACTGATGTAGAACCACCAGAGCCTGAGATAAGTTTGCAAAGTTCAGCCCATATTACCACCTGGAGAACTAGACAAGAGGTTTAAGAAAGCCATGCCTGGGACCAGGGAAAGGGGCTGCCACCCGGAGTAACTTGCCATAGAATGGTAGAGGGATTTGTTTGATTGCTTGTTACAGGTGACTGAAAGGAAAAGGTCTGCAGGAAGTCGGGGACAAAGTAGCATTTTAATCAGTTTTCTGTCCAGTCCTTTGGATCCTAACTTGTGCCTTCACATTTTTTTTTTCTTCTTTGCTTCTGCCAGAGTTCTTGTTCAAACCCTAGTCCTGCAGTTGCTAGTTTCAATGGAGGGGTTTTCCCTAATTTTTGTTTTGTTTTGTTTCGGGTTTTTTTGTTTGGTTGGTTTTGGGTTTTTTTGGTGTGTGTGTGTGTGTGATCTTGAAGAACAGCTGGCAGCTCCTCCTCTCTTGGACCATGAATCTGCTTTCTTCATCCAGAGATGACAAAAGTCCTTTATCCAGTTCTTTACCGTGGATCAGTGTAGTGCTCACAGGTTAACATTATCTAATGGTGAATCCAGGGAGGTTTACAGTTTTATATGAAGTAATAATCCATAAATTATTCTCTGTAGGAAAATATAATGTAAAAAAAAAACCATGCCAAAATGCCTCATGGCAGCTTGGTTTTCTTGCATAAATAGGTTTGGTATGTTCATCTACTTCAGAACTTATCTTTACAGCCAAAAAAGTTGCACTCCTAACTGCAGGAAAATGGATACAAAAGTGGCCACCCTGACACCTGATATTTATATATCCTTCCATCTAAATTTACTCCAAGCTTAACTTCAGGTGAGGAATGGGGTTAATCTAGGTAAATTTACTTTTAAGTATGTAGTTTTCATCATGCTTTTTCTCTGGGATAAATAATACTTCTTAGGTAAAACAAAAAACAACAACAAACAGGAAAAAAAAAAAAAAAACCCAACCCATTTCTTTTTTAGCAATGAGGACCAGACCTCAGAGAAGCACTTTTTAAAAGAAAGAAATGAATAGCAGAAAAGAAATTTGAGAGGACAAAATATCAAAAAATACCTCGCAATTGCTTGCTCTTGTCACCTTCCTCACCTTGTGCTATCATCACCTCCTTTTTTTGTTCACAAAACTGGTAATTGCTTAGGTTCCCTGCCAATACTTGTTCAGGTTACAGTCTCTGAAGTACAGCACAATTAAAGAGCCACAGCTTCTGTGTCCCTAATAACAACGTAAGTAAGAACTTCTTTTGGTTAGCAGTGCCTTGAATCTGAATCTTTGCCCAGGAAAAAATTGAATTACTCTTTGGGGCAATCCTGGGCTACTGACTGCAGGTGCTCTATTCCTGTCGGCACTTTCAGCTCTGCTGGGGACCTGCCACGGCCTCCAAAGGGCTCCAGGGGCACCACAAGGAGCCTCTCAGGAATAAAAAAAGGAATTTGGGGATTATTCTTTGGTGAGGGGGTACATCTCTGTGGATTTGGATGGAATATCCAGCCTCTAGGCTGGAACTCAGCTCTTAAACTCAGCAACTTTGTGTTGTCTGTTTAGAGATATTAGGTGTTTTTTGTGCAGGACTTATTGTATATGTTTTACATTAATGGTTGTTGTCTTCTAGTCACTTACATTCAGGAGACATGCTCTAAGTTTCAGTTAAGATTTGTAAGGTAAGAGTTCCACACTTTATTTTAAGGAAGAAATCACGTTTTAGAAACAGCCTATATAGGAAGGAATTTGGTTTTATTTTTTTTTAAATTACGTTTCTGTTGTATTCAGGCAAAATGTCACACATTGGCATCTATAGGAGACCTATTGTCAGTGACCTTTACACTACCTTGAAAAAGCAACAGAAAGTTCTGTTGTTTTTTTTTCTTTCCCATTTGCTCCAAGAAAGGACAGGGGAAATGGCTCTGAATTCTTTCATTAGGAACAAAAACTTCACTTACTACTTAATAATAGTCGTTGTCCAGAGCAGGTAGCAAGGATCCTAGTCAAAAGAAGTTCACTTAAATAAATTTTGAGAAGACTTTGAAGTACAACTGCATTGTCTGTGGCATTAAAAGACACGTGTCTTTGCAATCATAAATATTTTCTTTTTCTCCACGAGATTATGGGCCTCCGCATAGGGGAACACAAACTCGAGTGTTCCACTATTTAAAAAAAAATAAATAAATAATAAAAAAAAATAATTAAGACCAGTTTGCACAGCGTTGTAGATTAAACAAGAGAAAATGTTAGGTAATTAAATGCTAATGATTCAAGCTGGGTGCTTATGTTTTGGATTACTTGCCTAATAATGTTAGCATTTAAATGGTCAGCTTTGAAGTTAACAAACAGCCCATTAAGATGCAACTGGGGAGCTGGGAGCTCTTTGGGTGCCATTGTTTCAGCTTGGCGGCTGCAGACTCAACAAAACAGCAGCGACGGGATTTACATAGCCGAGATTATTCTTGCAGTTGGAAGGGCTGGAAGTTTTTCTGGTTTTGTGGTTGGTTTTTTTTTTATTATTATTCTTTATTGGGGTTTTTTTGTTGTTGTTGTGTTTTTATTATTATTATTATTCTTTCTTTCTTGTAGTAAAAGCTTGTGTTATTGCGAACACAGCATGTGGGAAAAGCCTAAATTTACTTATTTCTTCTGAGTCCCGAGACTTCTATTGTCCCTGCTGATTTCTTAAATACAAATCGCTGTATTCCCAAGAAGTGGCTCTGTGCAATGATCATCCTATTGCAGCTCAGCACTCCTAACATATTGGTGACTCCCAGGTGGCACTGCCGTGTACTTGCAAGGGTTAATGTACAAATGAGCTCCTGTCAGTGAAAATTAAAAGAGCTTCAGTGATGAAAATTGCATCACATAGTGAAAATACCCTCAAAGTAGTGGCTTACTTAAAGGACAGAAATAATTAAGAGACAATTGTCGGTGGAACAGAATATTCTCTGGGATAATGGTCTCCCACAGATGCAAGAATAGCACGGCAAAGGCAAAGAATTTATGAAAAAGAACTGGCATGGTGCAGCTCAGGTTCTTTCTTCTCCTAAAGCACACAACGCTGATCCTGTGACGACGTTCTCTTATTCCAAATCATTGATGTAGACTTAATTATTTTATCTAATGAAGGCTGATGTGGGAGTCACTTACTGTGCCACTGTGGACCTATTGCATTTTGAGTACCTCTGAAGAGAAAGGCACTGTGGATTTCAGTGCCTGGATCTCATCAAACGTTTTGTCATCCCGACTGTGACTGCTATTCCCTGTACTTACCCTGTGGTGTTAACCAAGGAGAGCTGATCCTGCGTTATCAAACAGGGACTGCTGGGACAGTTTGATGTTTCTGGGTGGCAACTGTAAATATTGACATTTTAGTGACTGCCACAGTGGGAACTTGAGGCAAGTCATTAAAGGTAACAGGTTTTGTTTAGGGAACTTAAAGTGAATAATTTCAGGCCCTGTTTGGTGCATTAGGAGGAAGAACTGTTCTTAAACTAGCTTTTTTTTTCTGCTCTCTTCTACCTGATGCATAAATGTCAGAACGGTCTCTGTGTAAAACTATCACACTTGATTGTTTTGATCTTTTGTGGTCTGCTAAAGGATTTGTTAAAAAAGCCCCAGAATGCTTACTGCTAGATCTGAGATCTGAATTGAAGAAATAGGTGATCTGGATATTTAGGAGAGACTTCTTTGTGCCAAGAATGTGCATAAAATATTTCTTTGTTGGAAAGATAAATAATTTGAACCAAACCAATTTATTTCACTTATTCACCTGCTAACTTCATTCTTATGGTGTAATTTCTGTATTTTATTATATGTTTTTCTCTCAGAAATGTTAGATAGAATTTATCTATTTATTTTGGTTCCATCCTGTGCTAACTTAGGAAGAATATCCTTTAAGGGACTTTTCTACATCTTACCACCCACACATGACATGACCAGCAAAATGATGGCATACTTAATGCTGTGTGGGCTGTCTGTAGCTGTACAAAAGGGCACAGACTTGGCCCTCTATTTCCTGCAAAGGCTGAATGTAATAACCTGGCAGGTTGTGCAGAAAAAAAAAAAATCCCACAGAAAAAAGTGAATCCAAAATACAATAATGACATAGATAAAGGCAGATCAATAGCATGATTAAAGTACTAGGCTCACACTGATTTTTTTCTAAGTGTCTGCAGCTGTTAGAGCAAATGTCTGATGATTTTTTAACTAGCCCAGTTTTAATTGGGTAGGTGACTGAAAAAGTCATGTGAAGCCTGCCTTTCCTTCGGATTCCATTTTTGTTACAATGATGTTAACAGCACACGATGAGCTCTGTGACCTGATGCGTCTCTCTTGCTTTAAACTTTACAAAAGCAAGGACAGACTGCAAAGTACCCTCCCCCTCTACCAAACCTTTCTATCTATCTAGTTCAAACAAATTATCTTCTTCACAGATATTCCCATTTTGACTGTCAGTTAATTACCCAGGAAATCACTAAAATTGGAGGTGATTTTTAAGCTAAAACACATCTCTTCATTACAGTTTGATCCTTCTGTCACTGTAATAACAATAACTATAAAAAATTGGGCTACATAGAAGAGTTTGCTATACTTAGCTTAAGCCCTATGTATGAATTTGGCTATTGGCCTTTAGTGCAGATTATGCCATCTGCATCTTGAATTTAGCCTGGTTGCTCCTAGAGAGGCTGATGACCACTTTTTAGTACAAGGCATTTATTTACTTTTTGCCATACATGATGCTTATGTCTAGGTCTGAGAGTTGAGAATACGTGGATGTTAATTCGGAGCAATTTGGAAAGCCTATTATCTTTACTACAGTTTTTCTGGCCTTGTAAGTGGCCATTATATGGATGAGACAAGAAATATGGATTACTGCAGTTTTTCTGTGCTTACGATTTATTATTATGTGCTGCAGCATTTTCGAATGGGAGTCACAAGCTGGGGTCTGCCTCTGGGTGCCAAGAAAGGCTGATTACAAATTACCTCTGTCTGTCTGCCTGCTAACACCGTGTGATTCATTTCACTTCGAGGCTGGAAGCAACTGCACTGCCTTCTATAACCTTTTTTCCTGAGCACCCTTCATTCCCAAGAGACAGATTCTTTGTTTTGCACCATCCCAAGAAGGGGACTGAAGAGTGTTGTGAGGAGCTCCCAGACCACCTGGGTGTCTATTTTTCTTAGGACTCTTCTCAGACAGATAATTTTCAATCCACTCCACTGCCGACACATTTATCCACTGAGTGAGCTCCACCTCTTATTCCAGTCCTTTAGCCTGTGCTGGGACACCAGACTGTAGGATTTACACAGCTGCTGGGAGGAAGTGCTAAAACAACACTCTGAAGAGCAGCTTTTGGGTGGGAAGGTACAAGCAGTCTGTGAGAGCATGGCTGCATGGCATGGAGAAGATTTTCTTGCTAAATGTGATGTTGAATATGTACCTTGTTGTGGATGATGCCACAATATTCCTAGAGAATTAACAATACTTTACAGAAAGAGATCCTATTGTCCTTCCTGTCTCTGAAAGGAGACATTCCCTCTCGTGCTTTGAGCGTGTCCCAGGCTCTTTCTGAGGTTACTCCTTGATTTTTGGCTTGAAATAGCTAGGGGCTAATTTGCACACAGTATCTGAAGGTGCTGCAGAGCTCCCTGCCAGCTGACAGACTCTCTGTGCTGTCATTTCTGCATCTGACTTGGCCACCCGAGCTTGCCACTCTACGTCACTAGTGGGAGTGGTGCCTAACTCCTTCCTCCTGGAATTTTAGCTGTGCTCAAGAGAGGATGGATTCTGTATTGTGAGGCTGCAGTTTATCATCTCCAAGGCAAATAAAAATCAATCTAGAATAACATGGCTCTGCACCAGACCCATTACTAAGCTGTTAAATATTCAGACCTTGGAGAATGACCAGTGCTGGATGGTGTATGCAGAGGAGAACAATTAATATTTGTCACATATATACAAAGAAATTATTTTCTTTGGCAACTATTGACTATAGATATAGAGCTGTATGAGCTGTAGATAATATATATGAGGTATAGATAAAAACTATATACAACCGTCTCTTCGCTTGCTTTTACTACACAAGAAGGTGAAAAACATTTCATATACAGCCAGAACTTGCCAAAATTTTGTCCTCAATCATGTAATATGCATAATTCTTAAATAAAAAGGCAACTTTTAAAATATTCATTTTTGTGTTTTACTCAAGGCCGAAAAATGATTAAAAAATTCTCCTGATGTTTCATTTATCCTAAAAAGAAGGCAGTAGTAAATCTTCTCTTATCAGAAAACTACCAGTGATTTAGTTTTAGATGGCTGCCACCCAAAGAGATGCAAATAAAGAATGCTTATCCACAAAATACAAAAATCAAAATTAAGTGCTTCGAAAGGTCACTTTCTAGGGTAAGATATTCAAATGGGCTCAATGTCAGCCCAGCTGTATTCTCACTGAAGGCAAAACAGTGGCTGGTATTGGTAACAGTGGAAATCTTTTAGTAGGTCTAGCACTCTGTATACTTATACAGAGTAAGATTAGATCAGAAAGCAAAGAGATTTGAATTTCCCATCCCTCTCCCAGCACTCCACTGCTGCAGATGACTAACTCTGCAGCACTTTCCATCTGGATGTCATTCAGTGCCTTTTTCTCTCTGGCCAGGTCTCTCCTGGTTCCACCACCAGGCTTTCCTTACCCCTACCATTAGTAGCTTTGCACTGTCTTCCTTCAAAAGGGCTGGTTCCTGAGGTGTTATCTATTTGGAATCACCAGTTGCAGGAAGTTAGTAATTAAGTTGAAAAAACCAAACCTTAAGAACAGTTTATTTACCAGCTCAGCAAGATGAAGGTAAACTAGCAGAGTCCATGGGCCCACAGGAAAGCTGTGGCCTTTGGAAGACATGTAGTAGGGATGTTAAAGGCACCTGCAGTGGAAGAGAGCTCCCTGCTGCTGTGTGTGATGGTTGAGTGGGAACCCAGCTGTGCCTGTGACATTAGGGCCCCTCTACCATTGAACAAACATATCAAAGGGCTGCATCAGACTCTGCAAAGCAGAACTACTTGAAGCAAATTCACTCTGCTGCTGCCACTCTGGTTTGATTGATGTGAACAAGCTTTATCTTCAAAAATATGTATAGCGAACATGAGTATTTCTATAATCACTTCAGATTGCATCTTAGAGAGAAGACAATTTTGCCTTCTCCCTGCCCCTCTTTCTTCTCTCTGGTTCCCTCCACTCTGGAAAAGTCTTATGCATGGTTAGAGCATATGCTAAATGTGGGAGGAAAGAAGGTACCTTCCAAACATTCATGTCTTTGACAGCAAAGCAGCTGTATATATATCCCTCTTCTTTAAAGGTATGAATTAGAACTGAAGAACTAGTCCTCCAAAATCTCTTATCTTTTGACATCTTTTTGGTGTGCAGCAGCTATGGCTGTCAGCAGCAGTTTGTCATGTTTGTAAGAATATTTGATACTGAAGGAAAGGAGCAGGTTTTTTTATCTTAAAGAGGGGGGGGTGGAATTGAGGAAGAGAAAGAGTGTGCTGGACGTGCACAGCTATGCCTGTGTTTTGAGTCTGACTCATCTGATCTTGTCCTTATTCAACAGTACAGATCTTGCAGTCTCTAGAAGGCAGAGTTGTGCATTCAAGGATGAAATCCCTTATCTCTATCGATCTCAGTATAGATACTCAACTCTTGGCCCAGATTCAGAGACAAGTGCTAGAGGAAGACAGAGTATACAAAAAAACATTCCTCCCCCAAGATAAGTTGAATGTCACTGCGGCTATGTAGGGAGTGAATCCCATCCTGCATTTTTAAAATAGGTGTTAGACTGATTTTTAAGACAGACAGTAAAAAGTCTGGTTTTAATAGCTGATTCACAGAAAGGAAGAAAAAAAACTCCTCTAAATATCAGAAGCTAGCTATGAAAGCTTTGGGGAGAACAAAACAAGAGACCAGTAGCCACAGGAGGAAGGAAAAATGCAGCAGATTTGGAGGAGGAAAAACATTCCCCTAAAAGCTAAAAGGATAAGTATATTTAAAAAAAAATGCAGGAGACAAAGAAATAAACAGAATTGACTTTAGGTTACAGCCAATTCAGACAGGTTGACCAACCCTAATCAATTGCCCTGTTGGTTGTCTTTAAATAAAGGTCAGGCAAAATTGTACAGAAATTCAAATGGGGATAATTTAAGTGCTTATTTAAGACAGTGGGTTGCCTGTGGGAGGCAGTGCTCAGTGCTAAGTTTCACTGTATTTCTAATAGCACTTAATTAGTTTATTATTGTGTTTAGAATTACTCCTTTCCTAGAGATTTTACGGCTTTATGTACTGCTCAGAATTCTCTTCTATCCACACATCTTCCCAGTGGTGCAACAGAAACATAAATTTTAAAGTTCAAATTCTGTATTTTCATCTTTACATCTTCCCAAAGTTCTCAGGCCTCACTAATAAGCTCCCTCCTATGCAAATAATCAATCAAAATATCACCCTCTGCCCTATTTGTCAATGCTCATCTTCTGCCCATTGAAGCAGCATGCAGGAGCACCGTGCACTTGAGAACCTTGTTGTTCCAAGACTGATGATGAAATCATGGCTGTTTACCCTTTGGCAAGCTTAGTTATCACACACAAGGTGACAAAAATATTTATCTAGAGCGATCTGCTGACCTTCTGTTCCTACAGACACTGGATAATTGGACAACGTGCAGTAACATAGTCTGTGTAGTTGAAGAGTCACTAGAAGTATGTAGAAATATGTACTTTAGTACATCCACAATACACTTTTTTTTCTCCCAGTGTTGCAACTCAGGCCTGTCCAAGGCTTTTCAGCTGGACCATTGGAAGGCACTATAAGAAGGCTGTAGGAAGGCACTATTAAATAGCTGCTACCACTGGCAACCTGAGATGATAAAAACCAGAGAGAAGGAGCACTAGCTGAGAAACACAGAGCAAGCTATGGCTTGGCTGGTTGATTCCCTGTATCTCATCATGATGTCCCTCATCACATTGTGTACAGGATCTGAGCTGGCTGAATGAAACGTGTTGTTTCAGAAGTCTCATCTTTTTCTCTTGGTGATAAAGTTGTTACTCCCTGAGAGGCTTGCAAAGAGCAGTCTGAACTTTCCCTAAAGGTGCCAAAGTTCAGCGTGCCTTCTGGAAAGCCTGAGGAGAAGAAGACATTTTTCAGGAATGTTGGTGTGGAAGGAGAACCTTGATTTGTGAAGCAGAAAAGCAGATTGACCAGCACTGTATCATGGAGCTGCAAAGAAAGAGCACTTTCAGCTACTGAAAGAGTCAGATGCTAGGCTTAAACCAGTGTATGTATTATAAGGTCTAACTGGAACTTTCAAGAAAAAAAATTCTCCAGTCTGCACAATTCACAGCCCATTATCATTACTGTGAGTTTAAGCCTAATTTTACACAGGACCTGAAATGGGAGCACTGTTGAGTCCTTGTACAGCTCACTGTGATATAAATATATAAGGAGCACAGCAACAAAAAGACCTACTTTAGGATTGAAACTACCCTGGAAAGTGTCCTTTAAGGCAAAATTGATTTTGTAATATCTGAGTACTGTAGGGAACATTTTCTACTCTTTTTACAGAGAGTGTGGAAGTTTGTCTCTATCCTTCACAGAATGGTATTTGATATGAACTATTATTAGCTGAAAAAGATAATCTGTTCAGTGAAACATGTTCATTTTCTGGTCCTAAATTGTTTCTGCTCCCTAAAAGCACCAATCCCACAGTAATTGAGAACACAGGCTCTGCTAATATTATGCTTGATGCACATATTTATCAATCTGATAATTATGCTTAAAATAAGGGAGGGAAACAAGAAGGCTGACTGAGGAAGAATTCTGATCAAATGCTAGAGGCAGACACTGTTCATGTCTGCTAGCACAGAGGTTTACAAGAAAACAGAAAGATGAAATGCAATTTTTCATTTTACTCAGTGTTGTTTATTCAGCTCTTTTTTCCCTAAGAATCATTATCAATATTCTGTAGTTATTTCTGATGGAGCTTGGGCTTGGTCAGCAATTTTTTTTCCAGAATAAAGCATTCTTCTTTTTTTATATCTATTCACAGATGTTTTAGGATGAGGTATTGATTATCCTGTAAATGGACAAGAAAGCAGTTGCTTTTGAACCAGAGGCTTGTTTTCCTCATTATGACTCTAAACCACTTGCTGTTTTTTTAAACCTGTTCAATCCCCTGGTTCTTTTTCATCAGCTTCCCTTTAGAGTTGTGCTGGTTGGGATTTTTTGGGCTTCTCCTCTCTCAAATCCTTTAAGTTGCAAAAGACCTAGGGTATTTCATTATTTGTGTTGCACAGAGCTGAGAAAAATAAGGGGCAAGTCCGTGTGTTTATTTATATGTTTGAAAACTTAGTGATGCCGTTATACTGCCAGTCAAATATTATTGGTTATACTCTTTTGTGGTGATTTGACCTTGGCTGGTCACCAGGTGCCCACCAAGCTGCTCTCTCCACTCTGTTTTTTCCACAGATGAGGGGATGAGAAATTAGAATACAGCTGAGATACAGCCAGGGAGATCACTCACCAGTTATTGTCATGGGCAAACCAGACTCATCTGAGGAAAAAGTGAATTTAATTTATTGACACTTAAAAATAGAGTCGGATAGTCAGAAAGACAAAACTAAAACACCTTCCCCTACTCCCCCTCAGTTTCACACCTTCACTCCTGACTCTTCTGCTGGGGGATGAGGGGAGGGAGGAACGGGGAATGGGGACTGCAGTCAGTCCATAACACTTTGTTTCTGCTGCTCCTTCCTTCTCACTCTGTTCCTGTGCTCCAGGAGGTCCTTTCAATGGGCTGCGGTTCTTAAAAAACTGCTCTAGAGTGGGTGCCCAAGCAAAGGAAGTGGTTTGCTTTCTTCTTAAGTCGAGAAGGACTGGCCTCTTGAATAAGTAATTCACAGTCCTACTGGCATCCTAAAGACCCATTTCGCTGGATGCATCAGATAAAGCTGGAAGTCAGTGAGTATGAGAAACAAAGAAATCATAGGAGACAGAGAAGTGAGGGCTGAAATATCAGAAGAGTTAAATACGTGTCAGAAGTTAATAAGGGTATCCTATCTTTAGTTGTTCATCTTTGCCCTTACAAGAAGGTCTCAGTGGCCAAAGAGCACATATGAGTCAGTGGCAAATTTATGAAGTTTTTGAACTGTTCATAGTAAGAATACTTTGATTTTTACAGCCATATATTTTTTTGGCTCCCAAGTGCTGCAAACCTTTGCAATAGACACCGATAGTCAGCCCCACCTCCATCCCTAGAAAGGTGAGGGAACAACTCATTCTTGATGGTGTCTCCAGGCACATCAAGGACAAGAGGCTTATCAGGAGCAGTCAACATGGCTTTACTAAGGGGAAGTCATGTCTGACCAACCTGATTGCCTTCTATGAGGATATAACCAGGTGGATGGATGGTGGCAAAGCAGTAGACAGAGTTTATCTTGATTTCAGGAAGGCATTTGACACCGTTTCCCACAGCATTGTTGGAGTTAAACTGAAGAAGTGTGGCCTGGATTGGGTAGTGAGATGGACTGGGAGCTGGTTGAAGAATAGAAGCCAGAGAGTTGTAGTCAATGGGATGGAGTCTAGTTGGAAGTCTGTTTCTAGTGGAGTCCTTCAAGAGTGAGTACTGGGACCAGTACTATTCAATATATTTATCAATGACCTGGATGAGGGAATAGAGTGCACTATCACCAGGTTTGCTGATGACAGAAAAGTGGGAGGAGTGGCTGACACCCCAGAAGGCTGTGCTGCCATTCAGAGGGACCTGGACAGGCTGGAGAGTTGG